>JAHWFO010114974.1:0-14594 GCA_023313115.1 Rhysida immarginata
CTTTAACATACTCAATTTATGGAGTTTAAATATATTCATAAAGAAGGGAACCTATAAGAGAATCATAATTTCAACAAAACAGTCTCCTACTTACTAACTGGAAAAAAATATTTACAAGAAAATACTAGAACAGATGCCAAACATTATAATTATCCCAAAAATAACAAACAACCTAACTAAGACATTAATAACAAACACCACCAATTTAAATACAACAAAAAAAAAACAAGAACAGAATTACAAATTTGCCAAAAAAAGACTAATAAGAGAACATAATAATAGAGGGAAATTACTATTAAAATAAAATTAAATAAAAAAAAATTTACAGTACAACAACACTTTCCTGCTCTCAATAATCCGACACCACCAACAATAACTCCTCACTTTTTATTAACCAAAAACATTGTTTCACTTTTAATTATTACTAGCAAAGGTACCCGGCGTTGCCCGGGATAATTACTTGGATGTAAACAGAACAATCTCAAAAAATTAAATTAAGTTTTGCAATATCTTAAAAATAAACACATGAAAATGCTTAGAATTAATACAGTAAAAATTGTTAATGAAAATTCGAAAAAAATCTTTTATAGGCTCACAATGGCTGGACCTCTCCAAGGATGCCATTGCTATTTTAAATAATTTCTTACTCACGTAATCTTACCTTAGATGTATACTTAGTGTTGTTGCAATTTCCACACTTCTCTCGATGTTCATTTTATGTTCATTTTATGTTCATTTTATGTTCATTGTTATAATTCTTGGAAAGGATTGCTTTATCATTGCATCATCATTTTGAGCTCATTGTTATTGGTGAATTGCGTGTTGAAACCATTGTTGATAGCTATTGTTGCACAAACTTTTATTTGCATTGTTGGTCATAGGATATATATTGTTGGTCCGTGCAAAGTGTTTGTGAATTGCGTGTTGATACCATTGTTGCAAAAACTTTGTCTTGCATTGTTGGTCATGCGATATTTCTCATTAATATGCCTTGCCATAACCATGAATATCGATTTTTTATCGATATTTATTATTTTTCCGAAATCTGAGGTAGACAGTGACCTTCCTCATGCTTTGAAGGTCATGTATGCGAAATTTTATCAAAATCGGAATAAAACTGTATATTTGTATAAAAAACAGACCCACAGACAGAACCACAGACCCACAGACGCACAGACCCACAAACATCCTTCTTTATATATATAGATAGATAGATAGATGTTATAACTGAAAATTCTTATCACCAATTCTTCTTTCATTTCTCCTTTTCATCACAACATTTCTTCTTAAAAGGAGTTCATATATTTAATTATTTGTATATTATTACAACTCTTATTTAATGTTTATTTATTTATTTATTTTAGCTAAGTTGGATTCTGTATTGACTGGTACCATCAAGCAGCTGTGGGATATTCAAGGTAAAAATAATAGTAGAATGTTTCCATGTTTATGTAGGTGTAGGTGTGTGTGTGTGTGAAAGTTTGTTTGTTTGTTTTGTATGTATGTATGTATGTATGTATGTATGTATGTATGTATGTATGTATTTTACCCTTTGAGGAGAGAGAACTCGTACATAAGAAAGGAAGGCAGAAGCCAGGGTGAGGCAAAAGTCGCTCACCCTAGGGTGCACGGTAAGAAATTAATGATGTTAATTTTTTTTTTCGTTTTTTTTATGTTTATTTCAGGTACATAAGAATCAAAGTTAACAAAGGATGAACTTTTATTATTGTTGACTCGTATTGTTACTCGACTGTGGGGAGAAAACGTCAGTCAACTTCGAACCACACAATCTCGGCTACGATCAAAGTTAATCTCCAGAGATATCGACTTGGGCTTCATCTTCTAATGACAGGTAGGTGTGTAGGTATAAGCTGTCCTACGAAAGTTTGAATGGTCGTATCCAGTTAAATTTCCCATTTTAGTTTAGTAGTTAGACATTGTTGCAAATTAACGATTGCCTAACAATTGAAATCGGAAACTGAACTGGAGTCAAAATTTCGTTGAAATTGTGTGGTCAAACTTTCGTTAGACAAAGTGTACTATGTAAGTAGGAAGGAATATAGAAATAGATAGATAGATAGATAGTAAACAGGCAAGGCCGGAGGCAGAGGGAGAAAAGGAAGAAAATTCTGTCATCTCTTTGCTAAAAGCAAGGACTTTGTTGCTTCGAAGACGGATGGAACAACTAATGGCAAGTGCGCAAGAGCACGCTCTTTTTAGCTGCTCGTCAGCCGGCTTCTTAAGCTGCTCCTAGACGATCAAAATTTTGATCAAAATTTGCTTCAATATTGATGGAGGATCATATTTTCCAAAACGCATCACCAATACTCATTCAGCGAAAAATATTCGTACTGCTTGGTCGTGGTTGTTCGAAATGTTTTCCAATACGGATTTGGATTTTCTAGCATTGACTCTTGCACTGTGCGAACAAAAAAAATCAAAGAGGAAGAGAAATAGACGCTGGTCCAAAGAGTGGTACAAGCTGAGAAGCCGCTTTACACATGAACATTTGCTAAATTTTTTGCGTACTACACAACCGGACGACTACAAAAATTTTCTTCGAATGGACGAAGAAGGCTTTCAAACTTTATTAGAGCTAGTTAGACCCAATATCCAGAAAAAAGACACTGTTATGCGCGAAGCTATCCCTGCAAGCCAAAGACTTTCTATAACGTTGAGATACCTAGCGTCTGGAATGGATTTGGAAGACATGAAGTTTATGTGTACAATCGCCCCTGAGACATTGAAAAACATCATTGTAGAAACCTGAGAGACAATAACACAAGCACTGAGATGCAATATTCAGGTATGTATTAATTTTTTATTATTCTTCTAATAAGCAGAAAGTAAAAAATAGAAAATAAATTAAAAAATAGAAAATATATAGGCAGTTTAAAAATATTACTAAAAGACGCAAACAGGATTACAAAGTATTTATTTGTCAAGAGAAATTATTATAAAATTATTAGATTAGCTTAAAATGAAGAAAATTTAGAAAAAAATTCTCCCGCAGTTTCCCCATCAGCAACCTCTACATGCTCCAGACGGTTAGTTGTTGAAGGGTTTTCTGAAATTGTTTGTTGTATGTGGTGAAGATTATGTGTTGTATTAGAGTTCATGTAATTAGGTAATGATGCGTGATTCATATAATGGTGGAATCCGTTGGTTGGTGGAGATGATCCATAGCTTGAGGAAGAATACAGTGACCTGTAGCTAGGTGCTGGTGACACGGAAGGCGAAGGTTGCAACATAGATTGTGATGGCGTTATAAAGGGCACTCCATATCTTGTTAATGTGCCCAGTTCTGCTTCAAACAATGTGTCATTAATAATTTTTTCTGCAAAACGTCTTTGGTCTGGAGCCAATCTGCTTAGTTTGATAGCCCATCCTCTAGCTACTATTTCCGATTCACTTTCAGGCTTTTTGAAATATGCAGAAGCTATGCCAACTAGTTCCTGAGTAGAATCTTGGGAGGATTGTTTTTTTCTCTTTGGTGGAGGAGGAGCAGTAGGGGATGGCGATGGCTGGTCAACAGATGTTGTAGACGATTGTTCATCAGTTAAAGTCTGGCTCTGCAACATAAAGAAACAATCCAGTAAGAATAAAATAAACATATTGAACAGCAATTCATGTATTACATGGCAGTATCTCAAGCAGTGTTTAGAAATTTTGATGTGTAATGGAAACCACTTTGTGGTCAATGTCTGTTAACATTTCCTAATTGTTTGTGAATAAAAGTAGTGACACTTTTTGTTATTTTTTAAGGTACCCAAGACTGCAGAGATTGGATAGAGCTGGCCCAGGAGTTTGAAGAACGATGGAACTTTCATAACTGTATAGGTAGTGTTGATGGCAAACATATATCGATACAAAACCCACCCCATTCTGGTTCTTACTATTACAACTATAAAGGATCTTACAGTATTGTGCGCATGGCAATTGTCAATGCAAAATATCAGTTTATCATGATTGATGTTGGGGCAAATGGAAGAATATCAGACGGTGGAGTTTTGAAGAACACGATATTTTGGCAAACGTTTTCTCAAAACCAATTAAGCATTCCTGATCCACGAGAATTACCGGGCACAAATAAAAATTTTCCCTACGTGTTTATTGGGGATGAAGCTTTTCACCTACTGCCAAATTTTATGAAGCTCTACAACAGAGCAGTTTTGACGGATGAAAAACGTATTTTCAACTATAGATTGTCTAGAGCACGCAGAGTTGTGAAAAAATGCATTTGGAATTTTAACATCAAGGTTCAAAGTATTCCAACGAGACATTAAATTCGAACCGAGTAAGGTTCGAACTATCGTCATGGCTTGTTGTCATCTACACAACTACTTGTCTGAAAGAAATAGTGGGTATTACGTGCAACGTGAGGATGTTGATTATGAAAATACTGCAAGTGGCACAATCGAAGAAGGTTCATGGAGACGAGAAACACAACAGATGATACAACTTCAAAGAATTAGAGGCAATTCACCAGTTGAAGCGAAAAAAATAAGAGATGACTTTTGCGAATATTTCAACAATTCCGGCTCAGTTTCCTGGCAAAATAATTATTTACATTAGCATTAAATAAAGTTTGTTATTATTCTTGAGTATTTCTAAGCTTTTCTCAAGTTTGTATCTAGATAATGTGTATTTAGGGGGCGATAGGGTTTTTTAAATTCTAATTTCGGTATTTTTTTCTCACAAAATTTTTTTTAAATAAATTAATTTTATCCGCATCACTATGGAGATTTTTTTGCGTGGAGCAGTTTGTGACGACAGAATTTGTGTTGCCAATAAGATTGTTTGCCATACAAAGATAGACATGGAAAAACGCGTGCTCACGAATAATTAAATCAGATAAACTTCACACAAAACAGCATTCAATAAAGTTTCGTTTATTTTCATTTATAATCCTTCTTTTTATTAAAAAGAAAAAAAAAACGGGATTTAACCCTCATTATTACTATTAATTCCCCTCATTATTAGATACTAATCGTATAGGTTAATACGAATAGAATAAGTAATTGGAAGCTTTTATACTCACCTCCGAACTTTGAGTTTCCGCTATCTCCAACTGATCTTTAATAAACATCAGATCGTTGTAGTACCAAACACTGGTTTCTGGGGTGTCTTCTGCCGCTACACCTGACCGTTTCATGCTTTCGATATGTTTATAGGCCTTATTAAAATTGGTGCGTATAGCGTTAATTCTCTTTTTTAATTGTTCAACCGTAAAGTCTGGTTTACATTGTTTTAAAGAATCCACAATTTTTTGCATGGCAATTGTTTTTTTGTTTTTATTATAGTAGCCTTTTGATTTCACACACCACAATTCCGGATAATCGCGGTATCCAGCTATTAGCAGGGTTGTGAAATCCCGATCACTAGAAGGGGAGCTTGGAGAGCTTGGTGAGCTCGGTTGGTCAGCCATGTTCTCACTTCACCGTCTCGCAAATAAGGCAACAATTGAAGGGAACCTTCGCGGTCTCGCAAATAACCTTGATATTGAATCAAATTTTGACAAAACCTCCTAGACGATCAAAATTTGCTTCAATATTGACAGAAAATATAATTTTCTATCAATGTCCGTCAATATTGATAGGACGCTTCAAACCACTCTTAGACGATCAAAATTTGAATCAATATGGTCTTCCATCAATATTGAAGCAAATTTTGATCAAAATTTTGATCGTCTAGGGGCTACTTTACAGAGGAACGTGTAGGAGCAAACGTACAGCGCGCATCCGTCTTCTCTGGGACCTTAGAAAAGGTAAAGGTCTGAAAATCTAGTTTAGGCAGGTCAGTTTTAGTGGCTTGTTTTTAATATCATTTTGTCTCCTTCCGGAGCGTACGATTTACAAGCCATGCGAGCGAGTTTGAGCGACGTAGCCACACTCCTAGTCGTAGGCAGGCAGGGCGAATGCAAAAATGCAAGCACAGGAAGCCATATTAGTCGGACAGGGAGTATGTATACGAAAAAAAATGGACGACGAACGTTCTTAAGCGTTCGAAAAAAAAGGAGGCCCACAACACCTGGGATTCCCAGACGGCCATACGCGCTGCCAAAGGGCTTCCGTCTGTCCTTCGATTTCTCTCAATTTGAAGCGTGTTTTCTTCAGTTTTGTGTGTTGCGGAGTTTTATAAGTTTCTAGAGACTCAATTGTAAGTATCAGTTGAGTTCTATATTTAAAGGTTTTTTTTATTTTTGTTATTTTTCTTTTGCACGGTTAGGCTTACCGAGATTGATTGTGAGGCTGCTCTTCGATAAGTCGGCTCGCCCGGGGAGGTCGGGCAGTTGCTGCCTCCCGCGCGCGCTTCATCTTCTCTCTCTATTTCTCTGAATTTAATTTTTTTTGTTTAAGATTTTTGTATTTTCTAGGTAGTGTTAGAAATGTCCTTAGCAGGCCCAGATTTCAGTCGTATGGTATCATGCTCCAGTGATGAAATTGTTAGTCCAATAGATTTGATCTTGAGTATTTACAGCGTTTTAAAAAATGAGGATCGCATTGAGGCTTTGAGTTTGGCACATTCTGGGATATTTTGCATTAAGATCGAGGATCGAGTGATTTAGCTGGATCCCTTTTGGATCGTCAGCGTTTCAAATGTGGCGACGTTGGTATTCGTGTCGACCCTTTTTCAGGCCGTATTCTATATTGCACCATCAAGGGTTTGTTATTAGGCACTCCATTAAATCTGGTCGTGGAGCAGATGAGTAAGTATGGCCGTGTTTTATATGCAGAGATAGTTAAACATGCCCAAGCTCCCAAGGTAAATACTGATACCTATCGGGTAAAAGTGCAAGTGACGGGTCGGATTCCCGATTTTATACACGTTTGGGGTTACAGAGGGTATATTTTTTATCCCAACATGGAAAGGCGGTGCTTTAGATGCGGTTCGGTAGATCATTTTGTTGCTGCCTGAACAGCTGTTAGGTGCGCTCTGTGTGCTCGTTTTGGGCATGAGCAGAGTGACTGCCCTGGCCGTTCCGTAACTGTAGAGGGAGTTTCCTTTTCGGAGGTCACCCAGCGAGTGAGTGATCGCACCGATTCGAATTCTTCCATCTTGCAGGACCAGGCTGATATTATCATGGATTCTGCGCCGGACGTCTTTCATGTGATCTCCCCTCATGAAGATGAGGATACCATGGAGACAGAAGAGGTCTCAGCCAAACGGCCTATGGATAGCGATCGAGAATCGGACGATGCGAATGATGGTTCTCTGAGAGCTTCAGGGCCAAAGAAGAATAAGGGTACTGCTGGTCTGGTTGAACCCGACATTGACGGTGGTAATAATGTTATAGGAGAACAATCATCCAGAAGTTTGGTTCCATCTGAAACACTGGCCCTGTCTGAAACACCGGCCCGGTCTGAAACGCCAGCTCCACCTAAAACATCGGTTCCACATGAAACCATCGGTCACCCTCCCCCACTTGTCGGGAGTGCAGATCTGGCTACTGCTGATCATTCTTATTCTTCCCGTACAGATGAGCCGCCTAGTTTTTCCATTCAGTCCGAGTCATTTATCAAGGGTGATGTAAATTCTGAGACCAGCTCAAGAAACCGGAAAAGCCGTTCCTCTCATTCTGACCGCAAACGCCTTGCTCATCAGAAGAAATCTTCGTCGACGAGTCCGAGACCGCCTCTTTTATCGATCTCCCAGGTTCTTGAGGTTAGCTCGGAGTGGGTTAAGCTCCGAACTGGTAAGTTTGAACAATATATGAGGTGGCAGGATGTAACATCGGCCTCTACGGAGTCATGGGATCTGTCTCTCCTTCCTAAAGAAGCAGTGAACCGCTTGCGCAGCACTTTAGCATCTTTCGATATAAGATTGGGCTGATGGATTTGTATCACAGTTCCATTATGTCCTTCCTGAGGGTCAATGTTAATTCTCTTCTGTCAAAGACACGTCAGAAAATTGTGGCCGCCTTTTTACATCAACAATCTTGTCATGTTGTGTTCGTAGGGTCGTATTGCCTGTGTCGATGTTACCTGGCACGGTTCACAATTCCGGTGGATTTCTGTTTATGCTCCTTGTATTTATAGTGGGAAGAAAGAATTTTTTATTACATTAGGAACCCATATGACTACGGATAGACAGGTGATCGTGGCAGGGGACTTTAATGTTGCACTGGATACAGAGGTGGGCCGTGATTTCCGTGGTGTGCCGTATATGCGAGGTTTTGTGGCGAAATTCGATTTGGACGATCTCTGGCGGCAGTTTCATCCGGCCGATCCAGGCTTTACCTATTATTCGCTTCGGAACAGTAGCCGAATAGATATGGTTCTTTGTCAGAGCCAGCTGACGCAACAAATAGGCCGAGTTTGCCTCGTGCCCACTGGCTTTTCGGATCATCATGCTTTGGTATGGTCGGTTAACATCATTCGAAATTTCACTCGGGGTCGTAGTTGGTGGAAGGCAAACACTTCCTTTTTTGATGACTTGGCTTTTAAACAGGACTTTCATAGGCTCTGGACCCGGCTGGTTTCTGTTACACCTCATGATTTTCATTGGTGGCTACAATGTAAATTCCGTATTAAAGTTGGATGAGGAGGTGGTCCTTCAAAGAGGCAGCAAACAGAAGAAGAACAGTTAAATGTGTAGAAAATGCGTTGGAGGTTTTACTTTCTTCATCTCCTAGAGAATTTTTCTTCCCTTATGTCACGGTGTTGAAAAAGCAACTGTCTGCGGTCCGGCTGCGCCAGGCATCGCGGTTTTTCCACCACTCGAGAATCACAGATCTGATCAATGAGGTGCAGGTTCCGAAGGATTTTATTATTCAGTCAGCTTTAGGTGATAATAATGGTACATTTCGTCTTTTTCCGTCGAGCGGATCTCCACAAGGTGTCGAGGATTTGTTGTGTCAGGCCCACGATTTTTTTGAACAACTCTTTGCAACGCATGTTCCGTCAACGTCATCCGATGGTTCTTCTCCATTATCTGTGTGGCTTTCTAACATTCCGCAGATAGATCCAGGGTTGTCCGTTTCTCTTGTGGAACCTCTCACTTTGGAGGACTTGGCAGCTGCCCTTCGTAGAGCTAAGAATAACAAATCCCCTGGCCCGGATGGTTTACCATATGAGTTCTATCACACATTTTGGGATTTGTTAGCACATCCCTTGATCACAGTATTGAATAATGCCTTGGTGGTCGGGTTTTTTCCGGATCTATTCTCAGCTGGCATCACCACTTTGCTTAAGAAAAAAGGTGAACCTCGCTCTTTCGATGATGTCAGGCCGATTTCCCTGTTGAATAGTGACTACAAGTTGCTGATGTCTATCTTTGCCAATCGTTTGCAGAAACTCTTGCCTTTATATCTTGGCAGGGAGCAGACTTGTGGAATTCCTGGGCGTTTTGTGCAGGACAATGTCATCCTTCTGAAGCATATAGCCCAGGAGGCCGTTTCGCAGGGTATTTCTGTCACCTTTCTCGGTCTTGACCAGAGAAAGGCTTTCGATTCAGTTGACAGGGCGGTTTTGTGGGCGGTAATGTCCCGGTTAGGCATGCCTTCAGGGTTTGTTGGATGCATAGATCAGCTTTATGCAGGGGCTACGACCAAGATTAACATCAATGGCCACCTGTCTTCTGAAGTACACCTTCGGCGCGGGGTTCGTCAAGGGTGTCCTATGTCCCCATTGCTGTACGTCCTCTACATTGAGATCGTCATACGTATGGTGGTTGCCACCCCAGCTGTGGGGGGCTATAGGATCCCAAATGACCCAGTAGAGATTAAAATCGTGGCATATGCGGATGATTTAGTTTTGGTGCTGAGAAATGCTTCCTCACTTAAGGCATGTTTTGAAATTTTTCGGAACTTTGCGGAGTGCACGGGCAGTACTTTGAATTTTTCTAAATCTAAGGGGATTAGACTCGGAACATGGACCGCAGTTGAGTTGAACCTTTTTTCGGTATCTTGGGATGTCGACCATATAGTAGTCACTGGGATTCCTATTTCCTTTACTCAGTCCATGCATGATCTGGCATGGTCATACCTTGTTGATAAGGTAGAGAAGGCTTTGCGAAAGCTGTCAGAGTCTTCGTTTTCGTTGCGAGTTAAAGTGCGTATTCTATCAGTGCATATTGTCCCAGTAATTATTTATACTGCCTCTGTTCTCCTTCCCACGCCAGTAATGCTAACGTCTTTGGTCAAGGCCTTCTTCAACTTCTTGTGGGGTTTTGGCCACCGGAATGAGCCAGTCGCACGCATTGTTATGTATAGCACAGAAGATGAGGGGGGCTTATCTGTCCCGTGTGCTGTGGCGGTTGCCAGGGCTTCTTTTTTGCGTTTCTTCTTTGCTAGCTTGGAGAGACCGGTCGGTCCTCCCTGGCTTTCTTATGTTATCTTTTATTTTGGATATTTCTTCCGGGCTCGCTTCCCAGGTTGGGCTAGCAATAGATTTGCCCACAAGCTAGTGGTGCCGGAGTACCTCACGGAAGAAGCGAAAATCATTAGAGAAGGATATTCTTTGGTTTTTTCTTTTGCTACTGCGTCCCTATGTTATAAATATTTTTATTCATTATACGCATATCACGCAACTGCTAATGTTGCTTAGAAGTGGCCTAATTATCCGTGGCCAACTATTTGGTAGCGAGTGGGCTCAGGGTGCCTAGGGGCTGCTATCTCGGATGTCTCGTGGAAGCTGGCGCATGGAGTGGTTTTTGCTAACCAGCTTCTCTTTCGTTGGCACTTTCCCCCTTCCCCGACTTGCACAGAATGTGGTGATATTGAAACCTTTGAGCATCTCTACTTTTCGTGCAGGCTGGCACAAGAATTTATGGAGGGGTGTAGGGAAAATTTTTTCTTGTGACCTTTTGTCGGATTTTAGTGTGGTGAGGTTCTTTCACCCGCTTCCGGGCAATTTGGTCAATCATCATTCCTTTTTTTTTTGTGGCTAAGACTTTGAAGTTTTTGTTGAGCGTAGCACGGCTCGATCGTCAGCGTCGCTTGAAATGGACTTCTTCCCTTTTTTGGCGAAGATTACATTATCTACTCTCCTTTTATTTAAGGGTAGAGTTTGATCGTTTGTCCTTGGTAACATTCCGTAAGCAGTACTTACGGGATGCTACGTTAGCTAAGTTATGTCCTAATAAAGGGGACTTTTTATTTTGTTTCCCGGTTGATTTGCCGCCGTGAATGTTTGTTTTTCTTGTTTCCTCTATTAGATAGTGTCGATAAAAAAAAAATTATTTAACTTTTGGCTTGTCTTGCTATTACAGTATTGGTTTTTAGTAAGTTGGGATTAGTGGATTGAATGTTAAGCTTATGATTTTTGCGGGAGTACTGTATTTTTTACTTTGTTCCCTAATTTCTTTTGGGTGTTCAATTTCGTCTACAAGGGCCCCGTTTCTATATCTTGGATTTTTCTTTGCTGGTTTGCGGCTATACCCGTTTTGTCTTATTCGTCCAGAGGTAAAATGTTTTTACCCGTTTTTACATGTTTTCACGTCAGTGATCGGACGAGAACTGGTGTTTTCAACGTGGTATGGTCTTGTTGAGTTGGGGACCGAGTCTCGAGTACCAAACGGCAGAAAGAAGCCATGACGAAAACACAGTTTCCCCAGGCCTGAAATTCACGACTTAGGGCGGGTTAAAACTGCTAAATCAAAACTCCAGCTCTTATCATGGCAAGTTAAAGGTTGTGGCTGCAATTGCCGTTATGGAAAACTTTTCAAAATCTTTTACTATTGCTGGGTTCATGTAAGTTGCGTGTAAGAATGGCTGTGTGTAGGCGAGTCGTTGAAGCGCTGCGTGTAGCTTTCTACGAGTACCAAGAACTGCAGGCGTCGAGAAGGTGGCTCGGGGAATGGGTTCCAGTTCCACATGGACAAGGAGAAGAGCTTGTAATAAGCTTAAATCGCTCTAAATATTCGAAATAGGGGCCGTGGCCGGGTGTGTAAGCTGATTATATTGGTCGCAACATTGGATAGACACTTGTGGACTGGTCGTCCCTTCGTGGAGTTGTCCCATTCCCTCTGCCATGTAATAAAAGCCTCCCTGTACAGGGAGCTCTTCCATGAATCAGGCCCGCCGGGTAAATCGATGCCGCCTTCCTTGCAGTCGCGTCCGCTAGTTCGTTGCCAGGGACGCCTGCATGAGACTTGACCCAACGTAGGGTGATCCTACGTGAGTCGACTGCCTGCAATAGTGCAGCTCTGGTAGCGATGGTCTGCTCGGAGGAGCTCTTGTTGCTCGAAATTGCTTTGAGAGCTGACAAAGAGTCTGACTACACCGTGACCGACTTCTCTGGCGTGACTCTCGATTGGTTAAGCCACGACTGCGCTTCCCTGAATGTCTGTTGGTGGGTCACGGTGAAGGCTCTGCCTGTTTTACCGCCAATCTTTGAGCCATCTGTGTATATTTCGATGTCGCTGCCAGAGCTGTTGTTGGTATCACACAGCACCTCAACGCTTCATGCCTCCCAAGACGGTGGTTGGGAAGAGAATCCGGCTGGTGCTTCGAATTCCAGAAAACCTCCGGTACGGTGTTCCTGGAATCGGTGGCGGAGGAGTGCCAAGAGATTGAGGGGTATGCAGCCATTGATGACCTGCAGGGCCTCAGTGGATACCGTGCGATAAGCTCTCGCTAATGACAAGAGGAAAGGTCGCTGTGCGGTCTGGAGTCGCCGCCTAGGGTGTGTTTTGTTCGCCCTATGACCCCATTTTTCAGCTCCGTATAGAAGCATGGGGTTAATGATATTGTTAACCAGGGCCTTGCGTGCCCTGACAGAGAGACCCC
This sequence comes from Rhysida immarginata, assembly GCA_023313115.1. Taxonomy (NCBI): domain Eukaryota; kingdom Metazoa; phylum Arthropoda; class Chilopoda; order Scolopendromorpha; family Scolopendridae; genus Rhysida; species Rhysida immarginata. The sequence continues at coordinate 12,731 of JAHWFO010114974.1, forward strand.
AGTATTTCCCCGCAAATAATAGTAGCCTGGTGCCGATGACCGCCACGCTCTTGCAGAGATAGGTGACGTGGCCCATCCAGCTACCCCAAGCATCCATGATGAAGCCCAGATATTTCAGGGAATCTGTACATTGTACTGTTTGGTCCCCAGTCATTACTGAAGTAGGTCTCTCTCGCAAGGCTCTATATGGTGGTACATAGAGGCAGCCAAATTTTTCTGTGTTGTACTCCAGATCGCAGGTAGTTGCCCATTGTTCACAGCGGATCCAGGCTCCGGTGAGAAGGACTTGCAGCCGATGCACTGTGGGGGCAGACAGTATTATCTGCTGGTCATCCGCAAAGGCCTGGCATCTGCCCTGTCCCAAATCAGCTCCACTAATCTCATGGAACCATCCCTCCATCAAGATGTTCCACAAAATCGGACCAAGAGAGTAGCCCTGTGGGCAGCCCCTGGCCATCACATGAACAATGCCATTGCTGGTCACTGTTCGATTCCTCAGGAAATCAATGGCGATTTCCGTGAGGTAATGCGAACAGTGAGTTGCGCGAATCCTCCTGCACATACTAGCGTGTGTTGGTGAGTTGAAGGCGTTCCGTATGTCCAGGGAGAGAATCAGGGCATGATACTTTGCTCTTCTGATTTCTCCCAGGGCATCCAGAACGCTCTACATCGCCTGGATTGTGCTCCGGCCTGGTCGGAACCCGTATTGGAGGTCGCTGAGATCATTGTTGGTCTCCAGGTCGTAGACCATTCGCCGTGCAATGATCCTGTCCAGCAATCTGCACAGTGCTGGCATAAGGCAGATGGGTCGTGTGGCGCCGTTCTGCTTGGGAATCCAGCACACCACACATGCTTTCCAGCAGGATGGAAAACAAGATAAAGCGAGTGCTTGATTTAAAAGTTGCTGGAGGAAGTTTCCACAAGCTTGAAAAATATGAGAGACGGCCACCACAGTATAAGGTCTGGTCCAGGAGCCTTATGCGGGCTGAAAGATTTGATCACTTCCATTATCTCGGAATAGGATAATGGAGGGAAAGGAGTGGTTCCAGCACAGGCAGATGTTGTGATGGCAGCGTAATCATCAGCGGAGCTGTTTGGGCCAGGAAAGTGTTGACTGTGGAGCTCTTGTGTGGTGTCGGCCAAGCCCGAAGTATGGCCCTGGTCGCAGTGTGTAGAGATCGCGCTTGTCGCTGTTTAAAGGTCAGCAGCTTCATGGGCAGGGAATATGGACCGCCTCCGAGGCATCCCTGCAGAAGCCTCGCCAGTCTTCGAGCTTGGCTCGTCGAAAGGCTGCTTTAAATTCCCTGCGCAGAGCCCTGTAGTTGTCTGTTTTGGTGGCTCTGAGAAGCGGGACGTTGGTGGCCTGGAATGATCTCCTGGCAGCATTCACCCTCCGCCTCAGCGAGGTCAGGACGTCACTCCACCAGGAGCGCAGAAACTTACATCGCTGACCTCTGCGGGGCATTGATGCCCTGCACGCCTCTACACAATTCGATTGAAAGGTGGATACGAGCTCCTCGAAGGAAGTGCTATCGAGGCAGCTGCTTGGACTGGGCAGCTGACTGACAGAGGAGGAAAGATGTCTGTGAAAAAGGGGCCAGTTTGCCTTTTTGAAATTCCATCCCTTAACTTCGATTGGGATATTGGCCGGCAAAGAACACTGGAATACAATGATTTGGTGGTCACTCAGTTTCTGTTTCAGCAACCCGCCAGTTGCAGATGACCAGATCCCGCTGAGCAGTAACGTCTATCCAGCTGCAACCATTAGGCGATAGAAAAGTAGGGGGCGAGTCCGGATCGTTGGCAACATCGAGCTGATGCTGTATGAGGAAGGCCTTCAGCTCCTGGCCCCTCATATCCTCAG
>JAHWFO010114983.1:0-10469 GCA_023313115.1 Rhysida immarginata
TACTGGCATCATTTGCAGAGGCGTTTCGAAACTCTGTGGCAATTTTTACGCCGAGGACTTCCGCTTGCTGCGGGTGACACGACGAATCACTCGACGGTCTCTGTCCGTTAGTTTCTTGGGTCTACCGGCTCGTTGTTGACCTGTTGTTGATCCCCGGGTCTTCCATTTCATAATGACGTCACCTACTGTTGACTTGGGTATCTGAAGAAGGCTGGAAATGTCGCGCACGGACTTGCCGCATAGGTGACATCCAACGATGATTCCACGTTGGAACTCACTGAGCTCTGCCGAACGACCCATTCTTGCCAATTTCCAAGCAGAGTTGTGTCTGAAGGTGTGGGAAGCTATTTAAATGATGTGCAAGTCATTATCATGTGACATTGGGCTAATCGATGATCTGTGATAGGTGTCCAGATATTTTTGATCATATAGTGTATCTCTTTACCCAAAAGTGTAATTAACCCGGGCAACACCGGGTACATCTGCTTGTCTTCTATATATATATATAGGAAAGGATGTTTGTTTGTTTGTGGGTTTGTTTGTTTGTTTTTATACACATCTAATGTTTTATTCCGATCTTGATAAAATTTCGCATACATGACCTTCAAAGAATGAGGAAGGTCACTGTCTACCTTAGATTTCGAAAAAAAAATAATTATTGATAAAAAATTGATATCCATGGTTATGGCAGGGCATACTAATGAGAAATATCTCATGACCAACAATGCAAATAAAAGTTTGTACAACAATAGGTATCAACAATGTTGTCAATGCACCAACACGCAATGCACCAAACTAGGCATGGATCAACAATATATGTCTCATGACCAACAATGCAAGGCAAGGTTTGTGCAATATAGAATTCAATGCATAGAATTTCTGTTTTTCAGGCTTTTCTTAGAAAAGAGAATTCTTAGTATTTAACAATTTCTTGAAAATCTTTAAAAATGATCAGTAACTGGAGATAATGAGTTAGCAGACTATTAAGAAAGAGTGAAAGACGATAGAGGAAGCACTCCTTTACTTCCGTGCTGTATTGAGCAGATGGTAAGCAAGTAAATAGAAGAATCGGCGACCGCTAGACAACACAAAGTGATGAATGGCCAATTTTTCCTTCAAGACATCAAAAGAAGAAAAGAAATTGAAACAACATCAGGTGTACATCTAAAGTAAGATTACGTGAGTAAAAATTATTTAAACTAGAAGGCATCCTTGGAGAGGTGCATCCATTGTGAGCCTTTAAAAAAATTTTTTTGGGTAAATCAAGTCCTGTTATATCACCTAGAGTGGATTTTTTCAGTGAAGAGATAAATTCCTGTCTTTCGGATTTTTCTTAGAATGGATAGTCGCTTCGCTCTATATTGTAGCGATTGAGTTATTATTTAATTTAGAGGTTTAATTTAGCTTTTTGAGGTTGTTCTGTTTACCTACAAGCGTAATTATCCCGGGCAATGCCGTGTCATCTGCTACTTCGTTATATTCATTCATGGCACTTCGTTACAAGTTGTTTGATATGTTACACGCCATATCTTAGCATTGAAAGTTTTAATGGTACCATATGGTACGATTAGGGCACGTACTACTAAACTAATTTCCACTATCATTAATTACTCGTTGTATTCATTCATGGCACTTCGTTACGAGTTGTTTGATATATTACATACGATATCTTAGCACTAAAACTTTTAATGGCACCACATGGTACGATTAGGACACGTACAACTAAACTAATTCCCTCTGTCATTAATTACTCATTAAATTCACTCATGACACGTTATTACGAGTGGTTTGATATATTACATGCCGTATCTTAGCATTGAAAGTTTCAACAGTACCATGTTGTACTGTCAGGTTATGTACTACGAAACTAATTACCATTATCAATAATTACTCATTATTTTCATTCATAGCACTTCATTACGACTTGTTTGATATATTACATGCCATGTCTTAAAATGGAAAGTTCCAGCAGTACCATAAGGTACCATTAGAACACGTAATAATAAACCAATTCCAACAGTTATTAATTACTTGATATTTTTATTCATGACACATCGCTATGGGATGTTTCATATACAGTAGTCGCCGCTTAATATGGCCACCTCGGGACCATGCTTACGTGGCCACATTAACCGGTGGCTGTTTTAAGGGAGGTTACCAAAAGTACTTATTTTTTATCCAGCAAGTTGATCATGTGTTTGTACTTACATATAGACAACTTGGTTTGCGTAAATGATCATTTATAAACGTACAGTATCTTGTCAAAATAGTTATTTAAAATATTGTCTACTGTTTGTTTGGAAACCTTGGCTGCATTAGTGAAGTAACGTGGGGTAGAAGCCGTATGATTTCTATGTGGGACAGATCATCAGGAATACGAGCATGGGCACTGCAGTTGTCAATAAGAAGACCGATTTTTTTGTCTTCGTTTCTAAGATACTTGTACTTGTTCCAATGAGCTAGCCAATTAATCCAGATCTCTGATAACGTCCATGCATTGGTAAACGATTCGAAAAGATCGGAGGGAGTTTTTACATTTTTGAAGCAGCGTGAAGATTTTGACTTTCCAGTGATGAAGAGTTTTTCTCTGTCCCTCCAAGTTTGCAACGAACAAGGGCATCAGCGGCCTCTCCATGAAGTTTCTTAAAGATTAGCCCATTGCGTTTTTTCCAGCGATGAAACCAGCCTTCAGTTGCCTTAAAGCCCGTGTGGCCTAATGTCTTTGCAATTTTATCAGCCACATAAAGTGAAAATTTGTTATATAGGAAAGAGTTAGAAAGATCCGGACTGAGCAGGAGTGGCCATAAAAAGCGGCTGGCCATATTAAAGGTGGCTACATTAAGCGGCGAACACTGTATTACATGCTATATCTTAGCTTTGAAAGTTCTAAAGGTGACATATGGTATCATTAGAACATGTACTTGTAAACAAATTTCGGCCATCAGTAAGTATTCGTTATTCGCACTATTTTGTTAAACAAATTTCAGCCATAATACTTGGTAATATTATACAACAGGGCAAGGGAAAGGAAGTTCATACCCACCAAAAAAAAATTAGTTCAAAAGGTTACCACCAGCATGGAATGGCGCTCTATGCAATATTCGTATACGTAATTAGACACGAAGACACAGGTTAATAAGTCTTTAATCGTTATTAAAATTCTTTCAGTAAATGGTGGAGGCCATATTCAACATGTAACTAATTTTAGTATAATAGCTTTTGGTCCCGTAGTTTTTTTTTTATGGCAGTGTCAAAATGGAACTTTAATTATAAAGACCCGGTATTACATGACATATCTGGTCATTGAAAATTTTTAAGGAGGTATCATAACAGTCCCATTAGAACACGTGCTATTGTACCTATTCCTGCTATCTCACCTTCAAACTTGTTCGTGCTCTGTCCCATATTAATGGAATGGTGAAAACAGAGTTTGAAAAAGTTAATTCGATTTCAAGTTATTGTAATAAATAATAAGCTCCCTACGAATAAAGAAATTCTTTTGGTTTAGGCACGGATAACCCCTTTCTATAATAATCAATCACGTGCATCCTGCACGCACACCATCTCAACAACGTTTAGAGCACACGCGGAGCCGTAACGAAGTGCCCAGGAAGCGTTTTCCCCAGTGCAAGGCTGATTCGTCTCTTCCAGCAATTCACTACACGCACGCTCCCCATTCCAACGCAATGTATTGTTGGAATTGTGTCCACAGATAAACGGATGGACGTCTGAACAAACCGATCGCATTAGCTACCTTTCTATTTATTGTGTGAAAAACGAAATCCTTCATGGAGAGATGAACAGTTATTAGCTGAAAAGGTTTCCAACATTTGTTTAATGCAGTTATAAATTGGAAGTTCAAAGGCAAATACTACCTCCTATCGTCGCAATTTTTTTTTGTTTCCCCAACCGGAAGTAGTTATGGAGAGAAACTCAATTGAGGACAGCGACTTCTGTTGAAGATTTCATGAACCTATCATTGTTTGAGAGAAAACGCTACACATGGAGACACCTGCTGGATTTCATTGGAAACAACCACTTCCGTTATTTCTGGACATGTATCGTTTAGATGTTTATGAAGAAACATAAAAAAACTTTTTGAAACAGGCGTTTTCCCATGCATCACTCATGGGATCCGATCATTTGCCCCACCGGGTGTTTGTCCCAAACAGCTTATACCAGTTCAGTATCCTTCGTTTTCACAATGAAATTAATAACTATATAAAATTAATTATCGGACAAATTAAGCACATACAGGAAGTTTAATATTTACTTAATAATACTGGACTGACTTTCCATGGTGCTCATTTTTAAAGATTTGCAAGAAAATCTTAAGTTCGAAGAACTATCAACTCTAAGAAAAGCATGAATGATAAAAATATAAATTTCAGGGAAAAACAAAAAGAAAACCCACTAATTGCAAGAACCTGAAATAAATATTGCGGGAAATGAATGTAGATATATTAAGTATAGTACATCACTTTGTGTAGTCTAGCGGTCATCGATTCTTCTATTTACTTGCTTACCATTTGCTCAACACAGCACGGAGCTAAAGGAGTGCTTCCTCTATCGAATTTCACTCTTTCTCAATAGTCTGCTAACTCATTATTTCCAGTTACTGATAACTTTAAAAGATTTTCAAGAAATTGTTAAGTACTAAGAATTCTCTTTTCAAAGAAAAGCTTGAATAACAGGAATTCTATGCATTGAATTCTATATTGCACAAACTTTGCAATAGTGTTGGTCATGAAACATATATTGTTGATCATTGCATAGTGTTGGTGCATTGCGTGTTGACACCATTGTTGATATCTATTTTTGCACAAACTTTTATTTGCATTGTTGGTCATGAGATATATATTGTTGGTCCGTGCAGAGTGTTTGTGAATTGCGTGTTGATACCATTGTTGCAAAATCTTTGTCTCATTAATATGCCCTGGCATAACCATGAATATCGATTTTTTATCAATAATTATTAAAGAATAAATCATTAGATGATCTGTGAGGGTTTTAATGGTTCGCCTACCTCAGCTGTTCGAAATAATGAAGAAAAATAGGAAAGAAAATTCCGCAGCCCGGGATCGAACCGGGAACCTTTGGCTCGGACCGCCAACGCGCTAACCAATTGCGCCACTGCGGCCATGAAAGCATTTCGCTATTTACATGACCTTAGGGCTCGGTTAGAGCAGTTACCTAGTTCGCCGGCTGGGACTAACTTTCCTAAGGCGAGAATTCTTTAAAGAATAAATCATTAGATGATCTGTGAGGGTTTGCGCCACTGCTTTCATGGCCGCAGTGGCGCAATTGGTTAGCGCGTTGGCGGTCCGAGCCAAAGGTTCCCGGTTCGATCCCGGGCTGCGGAATTTTCTTTCCTATTTTTCTTCAATAATTATTATTTTTTCGAAATTTGAGGTAGACAGTGACCTTCCTCATGCCTTGAAGGTCATGTATGCGAAATTTTATCAAGATCGGAATAAAACTGTACATTTGTATAAAAAACAAACAAACAAACAAACCCACTAACAAACAAACAAACATCCTTCTTTATATATATAGAAAGATACAGGTTGTCTCAAAATTCATTGTACAAACTTCTAGGGGAGTTTGTATGGGCGATTCTAAGCAAAACAGTTCATATGAACATGGGTCCGAATTTGAACGATAACTTAAGATATGAACAGAAATAAAAATGCCGCCACCAAGATCAAAAAGTTAATAACTCAGGTTCTGTGAAGCCTAGATTAATGAAATTTGTACATTAGACTGTGTATACCGTTAAAATTTGATTGAATTCCAACCAGAAGTTTCCGAGTTACACAGTTCAAATTGTAACATGTGCTAGTTAGTACACATGTGATCACGTGTTATGATGTTGAATGAGGAACTCGGAAACTTTTTTGGAATTCCATCAAATTTTAACTGTATACATAATCTTATGTACCCTGTTGCTCCCCCAAATTTCATTATTCTAGGCTTTACAGAACCTGAGTTATTAACTTGTTGATCTTGGTGGTGGCATTTTTATTTCTGTTCATATCTCAGTTATCGTTCAAATTCGGACCCATGTTCATATGAACTTTTTTGCTTAGAATCTCCCATACTAACTCCACTAGAAGTTTGTACTATGAATTCTGAGACACCCTGTATACTCGCAGAGGTACCCAGCGTTGGCCGGGATAATTACACTTGTAGGTAAACAGATCAATCAAGTGTTTAGATTGTCATGTCGTCATTTTAAAAGTCAACTGTACATTTATTTTATTGACAACGTCGTTTAGACTACTTTTGTCTTAAGTGTTAATTTCCTTTTTATTTACCCACTCGGGTGCTATTCAATAATAATAATAATAATAATAATAATAATAATAATCTCAAAAAATTAAATTATAAGTCTCAATTGTCTAAATAATGACTGAATCAATACAGAAGAGAACAAAATACTACCCATACTTCGAAAAATACGAAACCAGGATTTCTAGATGATATAGTGGAACTTTATCTAAACTCTTCTTGACTTGCCTCTCCACTGGGGAGCATCAACAGACACTTTAGACTCACGTTTTTCTTGCCCTTGACATAGACGCTCTTATACCCTCTTGCTCTGTTCGAAACTCCCGTTGTTCAAATGTTTCAAATGTCCGTATAGCTTTTCTGTATTAGTTGCAGAGTTTCTCTGACCAATACTCGTTCATTCTCCTTCCTTTCCAGACACAAATTTTTGCCAGTCATCTGGACCTTTGATAGGGATCTCAAGGGAAACACGCGTGACTCCTTTGCCTCATCAATAGACGCTGTCTTATTGATGTTCTGTCACTACATCATAATTTTATGCTCATTATTAATACATGTAATTCTTGAAAACGAACGTTCAGTCATCGCATTATCAGCTTCTCAGTTTCCAAAATATACACATTCCCACAGAATATAGTCAAAATGTATTTTTATGAAAAGTTTGAATTTGCTGTGCTACCAAATAAGCTAGGAGATAACCCCAGCGTGGCTCGGACTTTTTTTTTGGGTTAAATTTTGCAATATCTTTAAAATAACACACATGAAAACGCTTAGAATAATTACAGTAAAAATTCTTAATGAAAATTCGAAAAAAAAATGTTGAAAGGTTCAAAATGGATGGACCTCTCCAAGAATGCCACTTATCTTACATTAGATGTACACATGATGTTGATATTCCCTTTCTTCTCTCGATGTCTTGAAGCAAAATATGGCCATTCATCACTTTGTATAGTCTAGCGGTCGCCAATTCTTCTATTTCTTTGCTTACCGTTTGCTCAATACAGCACGGAGCTAAAGGAGTGCTTCCTCTGTCGTCTTTCCACTCTTTCTTAATAGTCTGCTAACTCTCCATTATCTCCAGTTGCTGATCATTTTTAAAGAGTTTCAAGAAATTGTTAAGTACTAAGAACTCTCTTTTCTAAGAAAAGCCTGAATAACAGAATTCTATGCATTGTTACAATTTGAACTTATCTTTATTGCACAAACTTTGCCTTGCAATAGTGTTGGTCATGAGACATAGTGTTGATGCATTGCGTGTTGACACCATTGTTGATATCTATTTTTGCACAAACTTTTATTTGCATTGTTGGTCATAAGATATATATTGTTAGTCCGTGCAGAGTGTTTGTAAATTGCGTGTATTCCCATGGTTGAAATGTATTGTTGCACAAACTTTGCCTTGCATTGTTGGTCATGAGATATTTCTCATTAATATGCCTTGCCATAATCATGAATATCGATTTTTTATCAATTATTATTTTTTCGAAATCTGAGGTAGACAGTGACCTTCCACATGGTTTGAAGGTCAAGTATGCAAAATTTTATCAAGATTGGAATAAAACGGTAGATTTGTATAAGAAACAAACACACAAACCCACAAACAAACAAATATCCTTCTTTATATATCAAGGGCTTATTGCAGTAATGTGGTAAGCCACATAACACATATTTTTCAAGAGAGAAGTATTCAGACTTCGAAAAATTTTATAAATCTCGACTCTCGAAGAACGTGGAGTCAATTGTGCCAATTTGTGTTGGACAATACATATACTATTGTAATCAACAAAAAATTAACCTTCTATGAAGTAATTTATTGGAGAAAAATGTATTAATACAAATATGTGTGGCATTTCATTTTGTTGCCTACAAAATAAAAATACAGAAAGTTCACCATTAGGGTGATGTTTCACATTTGAATATGCCTGCTATGACATCAAGGGAAAAAGAAAGGCTTAAGGCCGGTTTCCATTTACCGTCGGTTCGGCGTAGGATAGGCGTCTGCGTCTTTTTTTGGAATTTTTGAAAAACGCATTCGTTTTCCAATTAGCGTCTGTTAAGCGTCTGCGTCGGTTCGGCGTCGGTCCGGCGTCGGTCACGCGTCGTTTCAAGATCTGGCATGGCTAGATTTTTAGGCGTCTTTTTCAGGCGTCGTTTTGATCTAGCCAATCAAGTGCGATCTACTTCGCTATGGATTCTGGGTAGTTGTCTTCGCCGATTCAGATGGAGAATCATGGCTGCCGTAGCTGCTGTTCGCCGACACGGGTTCTCGCGACTTTTCCTTCGTGAATTTATTAATAAACAGGTTATAAAAATTTCGTGAATCATTTATTTATTAAGTAAAAATGATATAGTAATAAATTCAAAGCGTGAACTTGACCGGAGTGGTTGATATCTTCTTTTTCCATCACCTTGAGAGAGCGACAATTGTTTGCAGCGACTTGACCAATCAGATCAGACCAGATGCAGGATAACGGTTGAAAGTCGCTAAATGGAAAACGACCGCGCTCGCGTGCTAATCAGGGCGCGTCTCACAGGCGACGATTGCAAAAAAGGACGCCGACGCTGAACCGACGCTAAATGGAAACCAGCCTTTAAATGGCAAGCCACATCCTGATTATTTTTCGTATATACGAGAATATGTTACAATTCTTTCACTCGTAAAACATATGGGAAGTAACGGTTTTATATGTAGCTATGTCATTTCTTACCGAAAAGTAAAACCACATAATAATTTACCACGAACTGCACAATACAGTCTGTTTACGATTTTAGTGGACAGTTGATAAAACCTTTTAGAAACGCAAAACCCTGATATCTAACAATTTATACGTCTTTAATACAACGTAAATGGTGCTTCTTTACATTTTCAATACTCTGAGAAAGAGCTTTTACATAACAAAAACATAAACGGTGATTCATGAGAATCTACTTGTTTCCTATTTAGTGGACAATATAAGTAAAAGAAATGAAATAAACAATACTAATAGGACAATTTATCCTTACTATTTAGTGGACCCTCCATTCTGTGTAATAAGTGTGAAAACACGATCCTTCATTGATTTAACAAGCTTTTGAAGGACTTCAGGTTCTAAGTTATACCATGCTTCAACAATTGATTCTTTCAATGATGAAACACTGCTGTACTGACGTCCATCTTCGTAAACTTTACGCACAATGATACCCCATAAGTTCTCGATAGGGTTCATGTCCGGACTTCTCGGTGGCCAGACCATCATGTTGACATTTTTAGATTTCAGCCAGTTCTTTGTTGACATCGAACTGTGGCACGGGGCGTTGTCTTGCTGCAGAACCCAAGATGGTCCACAAATGTCTTGTCCATAAGGTAAGGCAGCTTCTTCAAGTAGCTCCTGATATTTCACAGAATTCATTCTAGTGGTAACGAATGCTAGAGGAGTATTTCCATTAAAGCCAAAACCGCCCCATATCATTACTGAGCCGCCACCATGAACTCTTGTAGAAAATAACTGCTTCTCTTTGCGAATGTCATGCCAGTATGACTGCAACCCATCTGGACCATCCAGATTGAATTTTTTTTCATCTGTAAACAACACCTCCATCCATTTGTCATCCCACGTCATATGTTCCTTTGCCCAGTGCAAACGTTGATTCTTATGCTCAGCAGTTAATGGAGGTTTGGCCTGTTTTTTTGTGTACGTCAAGTGTGGTGATGAAGACAAAATCTTCCACACAGACTTGCGCTTTACTGGAAGTTGCAGATCAGCACATATTCGAGCACACGAGTGGCCAGTTTGAGTTGCTTCACGGATGATGTGTTGTTTTTCACGATTTGTCAACTTTGGCATCGGACCACGTTTCTTCTGCGCCGATTTTGAACTGCCCACTGTCAGAAACCTACCAATGGTACTCTTAGGTTTGTTCAGCAAAGCAGCAATTTCACGTATTGACTTTCCACTCTCTCGAAATGCCATGATTTTGCCTTTTTCAATATCAGACAGCTTTTCTCGACTTGCCATTATTGAAATAATCTGGAGTTCTCAATATGACCGCATATGAGCTTAAAACAATCAAAGAATGATATTCCTGCCTTCCTGAGAATTGTGTGCTGTTACCTTAACTCTTAAAATGGAACTGTCCACTAAATAGGAAACAAGTAATTTCGTATGCATCAAGTTTTTATAGCCTTATAAGAACAAAAT
>JAHWFO010115002.1:4869-22890 GCA_023313115.1 Rhysida immarginata
GAGTAGTAGCATGAGCAAATGCAAGGATCGTTGAGTAGTAGCATGAGTAAAGGTATGGAGTGATCCTGAACGGAACTTCATTATAAGCGTAATAATTATTCAATTCTCTCCCCTCCCTCTAAAGACTGTAATCTATACAGTACATCCATGGTGTCAAGCTTAATGGCGTCGTCAAATTGAGCATTGAGCGAATCCCCCAAGCTTACTCTCAAAAGAGGCGCGACCGCTCATACTACTGCTCTTGCTTATGCTCATGCTCTTGCTTACACTCTTACTAGCGTAGGCAAACGCTTAGAGTAAGAGTGTGAGCATTAGAGCTCATTGTGAATACGAGCCTTACCAACACCACCTCTACTCAAAGCCTGAGCGCGAAAACGTCATACATTGTTACATCACCTACGGTAGGGCGAGGCCAACGAGAGACAGGCCAGGGCACTCAAAAGTCACATGATCATCGGGGTCCGGGCAACAATCCGTCCTTCATTGTTTCCAACAAACGAAAAAATAATGATTGTTAAAATCCAAGACGGAGACAATGAAAGATGAATTGTTGACCGGACCCCGATGATCATGTGACTTTTGAGTGCCCTGGCCTGTCTCTCGTTGGCCTCGCGGTACGGTATTGTTTATCATATTTCTACCAATAATAAGCCCGAAATTGTCCCTACCGTAGATGATGTAACAATTAGGAATTTTCCGTGAGCAGGCTTTCTCTCTAGGGGGTATTGGCCTTACAGTATGTTACAACAATGCTTTAGAATTCTTTCGTCATTAGTTGTTTTAATCTGAGTATTGTCGAAGCTGACGCGTTCTATACAAAGCCGAGGCCAAAGAGAGACAGGCCAGGGCACTCAAAAGTCACATGATCATCGGGGTCCGGGCAACAATCCATCCTTCATTGTTTTCAACAAACGAAAAACTACCGATTGTTAAAATACAAGATGGAGACATTGAAAGTTGAATTGTTGGCCAGACCCCGATGATCATGTGGTTTTTGAGTGCCCTGGCCTGTCTCTCGTCGGCCTCGTACAAACCACGGTCTATAGATATTGTCAACGAAATTAGAGGCGGTCGTGAGCGAGAGAGAAGACGCTCGGAGATCGGCCTCCCCCGCTGGAACTCGTAGACCCGCCGATTGCTCATTGGTCGAGAGCAGAAGACATCGGCCAATGGGCGACAGCAAAAATCGACGGAGGAGATGACGAGAGCGGAGAAAGAAAAATCAAGGATTGGAAGTATCGCTTTCGAGGGAGAAGGTTACGAGGAAGAATCCGAGATGGGAAATACCGCAGCGACATCGGAGCCGTAGAAATTCATCGGGGAAATACCCGAGGCAAGCAGAGGAGTCGGAAAGAGCGAGGAGGACCTACCGTCAACACGGCTGCCAGGGAGTGCGTCGAGAAGGGAGCTGTCGTAACGACTTCCGATGAAGAGACGTAATAGGCGGCGGAGCTGCCCGGAGCGGAACACAAGGCGAGCGAAGGAGGAGAACAAGCTTCTACGCCGCAACACTACAGGCAAAGGTGAATCGCCCCGATCCCTGCTGTCCAGCAAGGCCGACTCATACGACGGTGAAGGGCAAGAACGTCAGGAGTTATTGCAATTATTCCAGGACCAACGTCCACGAGAAGTCAGCGTTATTGTACAGCGTTATTAATAAGCTCGTATTTTTAAGCTTAGCTTTTATGATAAATGATAATTAGTTCATAAGAATTTGTTTCTACGGAGTGCTCCATGCTAATGAAGTCGTTCAATTTTAATTTCTGTTTCATTAGCTCCAATACAACAAACCTCACTCCTACGCACGGATGGTGTGCCATCGGAACTTAATCAAGTTATTGTGCTGCCACCACTACCGCAAATAACCTGCTACGAGTAAAAGAATAATGACTGCTAAGACTGTTGACCTTATTTATGATCAACAGTCTATGTTTATTGCAATAATATACACCATAGCACACTGCAAGTTGTAGTACCTGCATAAAATAATATTAAATTTAATTTAGCAAACTAAAGGTGTGTGTGGATTCCCTCTCTGTATACGGAGTTATCTAAAATTAGTATAAGTTTACTCGTAACAGAGGAGGGGCGGTTTGGTAGCCTTGAGCGTGCGAATGCGACAAATCGGCAGGAAGTAAAAAAATTTTCCACTGCGTAAGACGAGTGACGTAATATTTTTGCGACGTGTGTTGTGAGAGTGGCGGCTAGAGAACTGTTATTGACTGGATCTGATTTTGACTCGAACTGTTAAAAAAAAAAAAATAATAATAATAATACGAATTAGGCGTATTAATAATGGAGCAAAAAGCAATAGAAAACATTGCCTTTCCGGTGTTTTATGGAAAGCAAGATGAAGACGCTAATGTGTTTCTGAAGCAATTTGAAGTTATTGCCAAGTGTAAAGCCATTCCCGTCGCCAATTGTATATTGTGCCCGGATCATTAAAAGGAGAAGCATTTGGATGGTTCACGGAGTATGTTACGCTTCATCCCCAGCTTACGTGGATGGAGTTTAAGACAGCCATCGAGAAAGCCTTTTCCAAGGGGCAAACGCAAGTAACGCTACGACCGACGGGATATCCTAAGGCTGAAAATGAAAGGAAGCGATGTACAAGGGTATTTGACGCAATTTCACCGAATTATGACAGGAATACCGAATGCGTCCGAATTTGATAAGATCCTATGGCTGATAGAGGGACTACCGCAAGGATTGAAAATAGCGTTACGCATGAAGAGATTTACGGCGTTAGAAGAAGCTATAGATTATTTAGAAACCTGGAAGCAAGCTCAGGATACGGATATGGGGATTCCGCAGGATTTTACGGAAGAGCCAATGGAAGTCGAGGCTATAGAAGTAAAGTCAGGAGCAAGAAGGAAAACGTGGCAGCAAAGGAAAAGGAAAATTAAGTGCTTCCGCTGCGGTAAAGAAGGGCATATGAGAAAAGACTGTCCTGCCAAAAATATGGAGGTGAATTTTAAGGACAAAAGTAATAAAAGTGGCTTGTCCATTGTGCAGGGTTATATAAAGAATCGTAAAATCAAAGTATTGTTGGATACTGGAGCCCGTGAAAGCTTCATCGACGGTAATCTGTTAAAGGAAACAAACATAAAAGTCATAGAAAGCAGACAAGGAAAAAGGGCTAACTTCATAGATGGGCAGTTTGCTACTATTCAAGGAGAGGCAAGGCAAGTTATAATTCACATGGGCGCTTATCAGTTTACAGGAAACTTCAATGTGCTGCCCATTGACAATTATCATGTGGTTTTGGGAACCAATTGGTTTCTCCAAGCTTGTCCTCGCATGGATTGGAGGATTTGTAAATGTTATGTCACGTACAAAGGCAAAGAAATCTTGCTGCCCAAATGGAAACCGAAAAACGACGAAGTTGAAGAAATCTCGTCGGTGGAACTGTTACATATCGTCGTCAGGGAGCCGGAGATGCTGTCTTTGCTAAGAAATCAGAAAGTAAGGAGCATTTTAAATCATTTGATTCTGTGATTCAATCTTTGCAACCTCCGTTTCAGAACTTAATTCATAAGTATAAACATTTATTTCCCGACGAATTACCCGCAGGCCTTCCCCCAAGAAGAGAGACGGAGCATGAGATCTGGACTACACAGGATGCGGCGCCGTTCGATGCTCGGCTTTATCGTTTTTCTATGGATGAAGAAAGAGAAGTAAAGAAGACAGTCAAGAAGCTGTTAAGTAAGGAATTGATCAGACCCTCGGTGTCGGATACGCGTCACCGGTATTGTTTGTAACAAAAAAAGATGGGGGACTACGTATGTGCGTGGATTTTCGAAAGCTGAACCGAATCACGCACGACAATCGATATCCGGTGCCGCGTATTGACGCTCTCATTGATAAATTATCCAAAGCTAAGCTCTTCACTAAATTAGATGTGATGGATGCGTAGCACCAAATTCGCATTAAGGAAACAGACATCCCACTCACCGCCTTTAAGACATGCTACGGACTATATGAATTTTTAGTCATGCCCTTTGGGTTATGCCCTTTGGGTCATGCCCTTTGGGTTAAAAGGTGCGGCGTCCACATTATCCAAAGCCGTGAATGAGGCACTATTCGATCAATTGGACGACGGGGTCATCTCTTACTTTGATGATATATTGGTCTACGCGGAGACGTTAGAAGAATTGGAGGAACGGACAGAAAGAGTTCTACAACAGTTAGAGAAGAATAGATTCTTTTTAAAAATATCCAAATGCGAATTTGGGGTATCTATTTTCGGTGGAGGGAAGATCCTGTGATAACCGGCTGATCGAAACGGTCCCGTTACCAAAGAACGTTAGACAAGTACGCTCTTTCATGGGGTCAGTCAAATTCTACAGAAACTTCATACCCAAATATTCAGAATTGGCAGCCCCAATATTCCAATTAATTCAGCAGGACGAGCCGTTTGCCTGGACAAAGAAAAGAAGGAAGGCGTTTGGAGAGCTTAAGGCAGCGTTAGCCAAATCCCCAGTACTGAGGATATTTCAGCCGACAAAGCGGCTACATGTGTTATGTGACGCTTCGGAAACAGCTATAGATGCACGACGGAAAACTTTTCCCTGTCGCCTTCGAGTCTCGAAGATGGAGGAGAGACGAAGAGTATTTTTCGAATTATGAAAGAGAGTTGATGGCCGTGTTACATACAGTGACATGCTGGCGACCTTACATACAGCAAGTCCCCACGTGCATATACACGGACAATCAAGCCGTAGCGTGCATCCTAACCCAGCCAAAGTTGTCAAGACTACAAACAAGAGTATTGTGTGATGTTCGAGTAAATCGCTCATCTCATTTTTTCCTTTTAAGAAAATAAAAAGATAAATTCCTCACCTCAATTTGTTATTTGACTTGCAGCCATTAAAGTTTTGTTATAAATTAAACTTTGATAATTTATGATTATTTAACTTTTTATTAGTTTTTTTTAGCCCGGGCAATATTATTAAAAACTTTAATATTTTTTTTTAGTAGGTAACAAGGAATGTTATTTCATTACTTCTTTTCTAGCTTCTCGTCATTTAAACTAAACAGATATTCATATATTTATTTTCCAATCTGTATTCTTGGGTGAATTTTGAAAGATCTCAATAGCAATATTAATTAAATAATGTGTCCACATTCTGCTATAGTAATTTTCTTATAAACATTTTTTTTATAAATGTTTACTTTTAATATATTTTTCTTGTGCAAGCTGAAACCAATTTGCTTGACTAGAAATTTAATTAATATTGTTTTTATTGACACTTCTGTTGTCAATCATTGCATCTGTGATATTTATACAAGGGATCCTATGAATTTGAAAATTTTAGCAATATTTGGGAAATTATCCGGGTTGTCCTCAATAGGAGTGGTAAATTGTTTTACCATGGAGTCGGCGATCAGTTGAGCCTTATCTTGATCACTGGTGACAGCATTGCCAATTGTTGTAAGCAGCGGCGGTAAATTGATGGGTCTGTTTCTTTTTAGAGCCCTTACAGTACCCCAGAGCGAGTTGTCGTGGACTGACAGGGACTTTAACTTTTCGCTCCATCTTTGTCCTCTTCCTGGACTTTCGAGCTAGCCCGTTGTATTTCGTCTTGAAGAAGGGAAGTCGCTTACGCTGCCATAACCTTCTGTAGGAATTCCTTTCAAGAATGAGACGCCTGATATAAGGAGGGAGGTCGAGATGTTCAAGACGCTTTCGATCAGCAGTACAGGCACTGAAAGTTGTAGCATCATTGATAACACGAGTAATAGAACTGATATTTGTATTCATATCCTCGTTGTCAATAACCTCCTTATATGAAATGCTATTTTCTCTAAGGATATCCCTGAAGAGTTTCCACTCTTGCTTGGATCGAAGCCCAATCTTCACATCGATGTTTAAGCCCTCAAAGATAAGCATCACTGGACGGTGGTCAGAGGATAAGTCGTCGATTGTGAATATATTACAGGGCTTGAAGGATCCGTTAAAAACTACAACGTCCAGCACGTCGCTGACAGGAGAGTGGTCGCAGTAGTACGTGTCATCAAGGAGTCCAGCAACGAAGGTGTCAATCTTGTTTAGAGTATATCCATATCGGATATTGCCATTCTGGTTAGAGCATTTGGAATTCCACGCAGGGTCCTTAGCATTAAAGTCTCATCTCAAAACCACTGGAACGGGCCCAGACAGCAGCTCATCCAGTTCGCACGGTCCAAGCTTGTGCCTAGGTAAATTATACAGAGAGGTGAATTTAATTTCACCTGCGTCAGCGTCATTTATCATTACGGAAACAGCTTCCATTCCTGCATAATTCGGAGTGATAGTCTCACTATGATCAAAGCCATCCTTGACAATGATAGATGCTCCACCAAATGCTTGACTGGCGTTGTTACCCATAGGTCGATCCTTTCGATAAACATGATAACCAGGCAAGTTAAAAGCTTGAGTTGATTTCAGGTGCGTCTCACACACGAAAGCGATGTCGATATTCCAACTTAAGCAACGAAGCTTTCCGTTAGATTCCCCTGGCATTCCATATAATGCAACGAAGCTTTCCGTAATTGTTCTGTGGTGGTGTCTTTCCAAGTTTAGTTCTTGATTTCGTGGGACGCAACCTGTGTCAGTATGTTGCCACTTTCCTTGAAAAGGGCTAGAAGGTTACCCAGAACTCCTATAAATGCTGCGCAATTGGATTGGATCGACTGCATCTGAATGTGAAGAGCTGGATGCGACTGTTGCTTTTGATCCTTTTGATTTGGGAATATTTCGAACACTTGTTGTAACTTGAAGTATGCTGACCATCACAACGGATACATTTAGGGGGGTCTTCACCCTTAACGTTAGTACAATCCCTCGACTGATGGTCACCTGCGCACTTATTGCATTGAGGCGATTCGGTGCAACCTTGGGAGATGTGTCCAAAACGTAAACAGTTGTAACATTGTAAGGGCCTTTTGTTTCCTCTAAATAGTTCAATATTGACATCTAGAGGACCGACACGCTTTAAACTCAAAAAAGACTTATTGTGTTCTGTACTTGGTAGTAGGACCCAACAGGATTGAATGGCAGCTTTGGACCCTCTTCTGGAGTACGATAACGTCCGCCCGCACACGAGTCACCACACACCAGAGGCGTTGCAGCGCCAACAGTTCAAAGATGAAAAATTGCAGTTCAAAAATGTAAGACTTTGCACTTTGCGACTTCCACCACTTCCCAAAGAAGAAAGAGCCCCTTAAGGGACATGAGTTGGTTCTGACGGCGAGGTAAACGCTGCCATTCAATCCTGATGGGAACTATGTCGAAAAGTAAATAGTGCATTTTATAGAGGACAAATGTGAGTATAAGATACAAAAAGAATTTTGAAAATCGGTTAACAAATAAAAAGTTACAGCCATGGAGACCTTATTTATCAATCGCCCCTCGTAGTTTATAATCACAATTTAATCAGACATAAGATTAAAGTCCAACAGTAGTCCTTAAACGTTACAAGCTTTATATCAATAACTTTATATTATAGTGTTTCAATGGCCAATCTTCATAGAGGGTTATTCAAAATAAATGACGCAAAAAAGTAAACGTAGCTGTGACCAATAAAACCGGTATATTTACGAGGGTTATTCGTAAAGTAAGGTCCATTTTCCAATAAAAACAAAACTACTATACATTTTTTCAAAATTTTTTCTTTACCAGATTCTATGTACCTTTAACTATTTTTTCACAGAGTTTCCAAGTTTATTTAAGCACTTGTCATAGCGCTCAATGTACTTCCGCATGGTCACCTCATAGAAGCTGCCGCCAGTGGAGAAAATCACGCAATTTTCACTTGTTCATCGTCGCTGAAATGCAGGCTGTCGATGATCTCCTTTAGCTCCCGGAACAGGTGGTAGCCACTGGACGCGAGATCCGGATTAGTTTGGAACGACTTCACCACCCGCTTTACAGTCCGGACCTCACGCCCAGTCCGGACTAAAGGAGATCATCGGCAGCCTGCATTTCAGCGACGATGAACAAGTGAAAACTGCGTGATTTTCTTCACCGGCGGCAGCTTCTATGAAGTGATCATCAGTGCCAAAATTTGAGAATTAACGCTTTTACCGTCTGCCTTTTCGAAACTAATCTTCATTGTTACCCCATTTTTATGTTTTACCATTGATTCCGATAGAAGACGAAAAGCTAGTGGTGAACCCTACATAGTAGAACTGTTGTTTTCTTTCTGCGAGACCCTATAAGAAAATATTAATTAAAGGGCAGAAATACGAAAGAAAAAAAATTTAAGATTAAATTTAAATAGACTCAACAACTTACCTGAATCCTGAGAAACCGACCCCTAAACGAATTTTGACTTAAGATGGATTAAACCCTTTTATCTCCCGAAGCTTGAACGATTACCTGAAGATAATTGTAGCGAAGAAATTCCACTTAGGAAAAAACTCAATCAAAAAGAACGATAATTATAGCGAACTGATTTATTCCGTGCTGACGAATAAGATTCCTACTTTTCAGTAAGAACGAAAGATATTTACGTAGTTTAGACTACATATTTCATTCATTTTTACTTTACCAATTTACGACAGCTGAAGTTATCCTTTCATGTTCTAATTTTATTAAGCTCTTCTATTTTTATTTTTTGTTTGCCCTCAGAAGTGGGGTTGTGTGAAACTTACCTTTCAGGAAAATAAATGCTGTTTTACTCCACACAAGACGACCAAACCAAACACTGTTTAACGTTTTATTATTTGTTAAAAATCACATTTGGCAGCGAACTTAAGACGAAAACGTCGGGGCCCGATTTAATCACGCCTCCTTAGAATTTGACAATTAATAGTAGAAAGAGGATCCAAACGAAGGAAGCCCACGTCTTCTCCAGTTGTTAACCCGTACCCGTAGGAGGTCCGTTACAATATCTGTACAATTTGTATCGTTCATTATATCGCTATGTAAGGGCTGCAACCCCCTCCCCTTTCCCTTGAAGGCGGGATTAAATGCCCAAACTAGTTGGATGATTTTCGACCTAAAATGTTGTACTGTAAGGCCTCTCTTCATTTCGTTTATAAATACAGTACAGAGAATAATAACCTCATAGATTTATATACAAATGCTTGATCATTGGTAGGGTGACTCGTAAACTGGGAAACTTTGGATTATTTATATTGTCTTTATCCTGAATATATGCAGCTGTTAATTTTGTGTACGTTTGTCACGTAATTTTCTCACATATTTGATTGCCCCCCCCCCCCCCGGCCCCCCAACCCAAAAAAAAATACAGGCAATGCCCAAGTGTCAGGCAAATATTTTATGACTTATAATCGCTTCAGCCAAGGATATATAAATACACATGATACTGGCCCTATGTTCTCTTGGGTATGTTAGGGACATTTAAAAAAAATTGTACATTGCATTATTAAGGGACGACAAACAAGCGCATGTATTGCCCGTAAAACAACGGAATGCTATATTTATAGCTTTCCTATAAATTTCGGGTGCATCTCTCTTTAATTGGGAAAAGGACATAATGGATTTTTTTATCATCTTTCACATTATGTTATGTCTGTTTTCCGTATACTTGTATAGAGAACTATAGGTTTCTATACTTGTAGAACTATTACTGCCCTCTAGTGCCTAAAGCTTCAATTAAGCAATTCAAACATTTCAATTCTCTCCGTCTTCAACAGATGGCGGCAGTGTCAGCCACATTTCAGGCTAACTCTTCGAAGTTTTACTTGTTCTACTAGTAGCGTGTTTTCTTTTTCAAAGATTAATTTTAATAAATGATACTGATGTTTATATTTCTTAAAAACTGAAAGTAAAGTAGAAATACTTAAATATAAAGTGTCATTAAAAAATAATAATATAGTAATAATAATAATTTTTGATTTTTAAATATACTGTATATAGACTAAAATCCATAGTAAAAAAAAATCTAGAACAATACAGGTGATGTAACTGATTTCAGGCAAGTAGTGGCAAATTAAGCAAATCCCAAACGGAATTAGAAAAGAACGAACTGCTGAAAATGATCTCTCTCTTTTGGTATGGAGGAATGGCACTTATGACAGCAACTAACAAAAAAAAATAAGAAGAAGAATTAATGATATAAATTGATATATATATATATAATTTAAAAAATAAATTATAAAATAAATATTGTTCACAATTATTCTCTATATTTCAAACAACGGCCAGATCATAAAGATCTGCAATTTTAGCATATCCGTAAACACAAAAGGAAAGTAGCCCGTTCTCATGCTTATAGCTAACCGTCGCTAACGACTGTATATAAAAGAATCAAGAATGATTTAAAAAATGCAAACAAATAACGAATAGAATCGTCGTCTACAATAGTCAACTTTGGGTTTTCTCGAACTTCATAGAATTGTTTTGAATAAGTAAGGTTTCAACCATTAAACATTCTGATCCGGAATATCGAGAGCCAAGAACACTGCAGTGCACAGTGGTCCGAAATAGCTCAAACCCTGCCAAAAATTGATTTTTCAAGATAAGGATATCAAAAAAATTTCAGCTGGAGTATGTTTCTACATCACCAGTCAACAACTTTCAACATAATTTTTCGATTGAAAAATGGAAGGAAAAATTATTACCTGTGTTTGGAGATTATCTCCAGTTTATAGTTATTATTATTTACTTGTAAGTTTCAACATGTTTTATTTGAGTGTGGTAATTTGTTTGCCCTTACTCTCCCTATAAGAGGGTTGTTATTTCATTCTGCAGGCTGTTATAAAAGAAAGAACTTATCACAGCGTGTAATTTAATGTTTGCACACAGATTGTTTTCATATTTCTGGATCTATTAAAATATAAGTTAGTAGTTGTCTGAAAATGAGGAAAATATAAAAAGTCCTTTTATTCTGTGAGAGTTATAAAAAAGCCCTGCTTTGCCCCAGTAAATGGCTTGGATATTTACATTCCCTGATTACTTTTGAAGTTAAAAAATAAATTTCAGTTGCAACCGCCTGCAACATAATAAGTTACAGAATTTTGTTTTAGATCGGTGCTTTTCGTCTAATCCGATAAATTTTTGACCCAAAAAGGCCGTGTAGTTTAAAAAAAATATAGATAGTACACCTACGAGAGCAGAAAAGATCAGAAGGTTTGGAAAATATTGAAGAAACAATCTATTCCAACTATTCTACCCTATACACAAGAAGAAATTGTAGGCTTAATGATGGATGCAAATTTAAGCAAGCATGTAAATGATGTATATAACTCATTTGAATGATAGAAAACATTTGGTTTCATTTCCGTTATCATTATTATTTTTGATTAAATTATTTTTGGCCAGGGTTTAAGCTATTTTGAACCATTGTGCTTTCCAGTTTTTGAATGTTTTGAATGTGCCAGCTTCGAATTCTGCCATTGGCATGGAATATGATTGTCCTTGGAAAGCGTAATGAGGATACTCATGTAGAATTTTATGAGGATTGTGTAAAGATATTAATAATGTGAAAAAGCGCAAAATGACTTAGATGTTAGCGCGTCCATAAAACCTAACGAACTGAGACTGCTTAAGCCTCATAACTGTCAGGTATAACGATAATTTCACGTTACGTCTTCTTCCGCTATGATTCTTGGCGGAACCGATTATTCTCGAAGAAATCGTAGTTTGTTGGCCAAAGACAGACATAAGGTGCAAACTGATGGCATGTTTACAAATTTTTTCACATTACAACAGAGATCAGTGCATGTGAAACGAGACGACGACACGTGCACAAATATAACGATGCTACTTCTAACAGCAAACAAAAAATTAATCCCCCCGAGGAAGTAGCGGAAGCCCTGAGATCATCTATTTTTACCCTTCTACCTGCACTTTTTAACCTCCCCCGCCCCCAATCTTTTTTTAATCGAAAAATTGATTTTCTCGGACGTAGTATATTGAATCTTCTTTCGTTTCTCATCATTTCCTATCGAATGATATATCACATGCCATATGCTGCCATAATTCTAAAGACCAAGTGACTGCCACACTCACAACTCCAACACCATTGCGACTATGTGGCCCAAACTTTATAGTAATGTAGATCTTACCTATATGAATCTGCGTACTGAATTTCACTCCGTTACATACCTAAATACACGTAGATCTTTTTGTCCCCTCTATATCCCACCCCGAAACTCCGACTCCAGTGGGCTAACCAAAAACCAAACTAAATAGTGAAGGTACACATGACCACAGTAACCTACATTCCGAATTTCAACCTTCTACCTAAAACAATGAGGAAACTATGAAGGGGACAGACGGACATTATAAAACCAATAAGTAGCTCCATTCTTCTGCTACTTAATAAAGCAATCATTTTTGACGTTTAAGTAATACAGATATAATACAAGCAAAACTAAAGCTCAACAAATAAATTTAAAGAATCTTTTTTAATATTAAACATTTTATAATGAATTAGAATAACTTTAACAATAACTTAAATCTCGTTAAGTTTCAGCAATTTTATAAACGACGATAAGAACAAAAATACATAGTAATACTGAAACACACATGTGATAAGAATTCTGGTAAAAAAGCAAGATGATATAAATGGAAATAACTACAAATAAAATTGATAGTAAAATATTGTACCAAATTATGGCAAGTTACCAAAATAAAAAGATATGTGGATAACTCTTTAACCGCAACAGAATTAACGGGAAAATACGACCTGGATGCGCATTTCGAAAGCAAAGCTTTCATCATTCGGCAGGAACAGCGAGAACACGAGGAAAACCAAAGTGTACTGAAGTAAATTATATTCTCGCGGACTCGTATCATCCGTGGAATCAAAAGGTATCAACTTTCGTTTTCATGATAGACAGAGCCCTTAATCTATCTTTAAGCAAACATGCTTTCAAGACTGAAATTTCACTGATTAAACGTATAGCTGAGAAGAATGGTTACAATTCCGAAACTATCATTAACCTAAAGAAAATAAAGTTTAAGAAGTTTCATTCAGATTTAACGACGTTACGCACTATCAAAGATAGGAAAAAGACTATTTCCGTCCCCTACAACAAATCACTCACAAAAAGTTTACATTCGATCTTTAAACCGCACAGTATCTCTCTCTTTCAGCAACCCTAACCAAATAAGGAACCTATTAGGCAACCCCAAGGAGAAAGCACCATTTCTACAGCAGTCAGGAATTTATGATGCCATGTGCTCTCAATGTCCTACCTATGCACTAAAAAGGACAGACGCAACCTGGCCGTGGGATTCAAGGAGCACCTCGCCCATAGACGTTTTGGAAGAAGCAGTCAATCAGGCATTGCCAAACACTCGATTGATACGGGACACGATTTCACCATTGATAACCTAACACTTGTACATTCTATAAATAAAAAAGACCTGTTAGGCGCTTTCGAAAACATGGTCATCCTAAAGACCAATAGCAACACTGCTCAATTCGGATTCAGGCCCTATAGGTGATTCATCCTTGATTAAATGGTGGGCACAACTGACCAATCAATAAAAATTGCCTCTTATATTATTCCTCTCTGATAGGACTTCTTTTGGGATACTTTGCTATATAAACCGTTTATTTACTTCAGTACACTTTCTCTTGCTGTCAGCTACAGGTCCATAAGCTTGCTAACTATGCTATCAAAAGTCTTTGAACACATCATTTTGAACAGGCTTAACGAATTCTGTATAGCAAACAATCTCATTCGTGATGAGCGCTTTGGCTTTCGCCCAGGTCACTCCTGCCAACTTCAGATCTGGAGACTTGTTGCAGTTCTAAACACTCCTCTCAACTGTGCTAAATACGGTGGACTTGTCTTCTTGGATGTCCGCAAAGCTTTTAATCAGGTTTGGCATAACGGCTTGATATACAAGATGATTACTTGTGGTTTTCCGGACAAACTGATTACTTTGATTAGTTCCTTTCTATCAAACAGGATATTTCGTGTCTAGGTTGGCTGCTCCATGTCTAACCCTTGTGACGTCAATGCTGGTGTTCCCCAGGGCTCTGTTCTGGGTCCTGCACTATTCAATTTTTTCATCCATGACTTCCCAACTTTTACTAAGTGCAAGCTATACCTGTTCGCTGATGACGCGGCCATCATGACTACTGACCGCAATCCCACTAACGTCGTATCTCGGTTACAAAATGCCTTATATCAGTGCGAGAAATGGTTTGCAAAGTGGAGACTTGACCTAAACGTTGACAAATGTAAGGCGATTTTCATTACGAAGAAAGTTTGAAAACGCTCGAGTCCTCTCTTCCTTTCTGGTGAAGAGCTCGAATGGGTAAAAATTTACAAGTATCTCGGAGTGGTGATAGATGCCAGGCTAAATAGGGGTGACCACGTCTCCTATGCGATCAATAAAGCTAAGAAGGCAAAGTTCAGTCTAGTTGCTCTTCTGGGGAGAAACAGCGACCTTGAAATGGATAGCAACTTTTGCTTTATAAGATGATCATCCGAACCAATCTTCTTTATGGTATGCCTGCCTGGGCTACAATATGCAAGTCCAGATGGAAGGATCTCTAAACCTTCCAAAATGTTACCCTGAGGACTGTAGCCGAACTTGACAGGAGATTCGAACAAAAATTTTTATTGCTGAAGATTTCCATATTGGTAACTACGTCCAGGAGTCCTGAAGAGGTTAATTCCGAAGATAAAGGACCATCCCAACCCACTGGTTGCCGATATTCTGGAGCATCCACTCACCTGTAGAAGTTTCCTTAAGCATCGCAGGCCTCGTCACTTCCTGGACATCAAATTCGACGACATTCAAAAGGCCATCTTTTCCGAATATTGGATCTCCTAGCTCCTCGTGTCCCTTGTCCCTCGTCAATCAACAATCAACTCTATCGTCCTGATAGGAAAGGACTCCAACTTATCCTCTGGATGACTTAACTAGGTTTCATCTGGCTTCTTGCCTAGTTCAGTATACTTCCCCTGGATACTTACTGGACGAGTATGGAAGTGAAAGCTTTGCTTTCGGACCGCTCATTTCGTCTTTCCTGCGCTGTTCGATTGTCGATTGTCAGTACACTTTGGTTTTCCTCGCGTTCTCCCTGTTCCCGCTGAATGATGAAAGCCTTGCTTTCGAAATGCGCATCCAGGTCGTATTTTTCTGTTAATTCTGTTGTGGTTAAAGATTATTTCCTTTTATTTAGTCACACATATAACGAACAATAAACATTTCCAGCAATAAAATATCACTACAGAGATCCCGTCAAAACTTGACGGTAAACAACCCATCTCCATCTTGTTTTCCCTGTAATGTTGTTTATTAGGAGCTTTAGCATAAAAGCTACTTATAAGAATGCGCCCTTGGTCTGTACGTTTATCCGTCCGTCCGTCCGCCGTTTGCACGATAATTTGAAAACAGATTAACTTTTTCAAATTCTGTTTTCAGAAATATGACTATCAAAGTCTTAGCTCGGACATATCAACTTTTCAGAATTTTTCGTGGACCCCTTCAAGTCGAATTCACGTGCTAAAACAGTGAGTGTAAAGAATAAAAAGCTAATGGCATGTCATTTAACAATCGATTTATCAAGAAGGAATACATTGTTGCTTTCTGTTCATCTTTTAAGCATTACTGACATAGGCGCGCGCACGTGAAATCGCTTTGTCGACCTACGATTGCTCAAGTGCTCATAAATTATAATATTCAGTAGCGAAAGAATGGAGCTACTTATTAGTTTTATAATGTCTTAACTGTGTACCCCTTCATAATTTCTACAGTTTTTGAGGTAGAAGGTTGAAATTCGGAATTTAGCTTCCTATGGGGATGTCTATCTGCACCATTTAGTTTGGTTTTGATTGGTACACTGGGGTCGGAATTACGGGGGTGGGATTCAGAGAGGACAATATATCTCTGTTATATAAGTACGTAAAGGCGTGGAATTCAGTATCCAGATTCCTCTAGGCTAGATCTAAGTTTAGGCCCAGTTGTTCCATTAGAGTCGGATTTGCGGGGATGGTAGTCACGTGGTCTAAAGAACTATGGCAACATAGGGCTTGTGATATATCATACGTTCGGAAATGATGAGAAAGGAAAAAAAATACGAGCTTTTTTACGTTTTCTACATATTACGTTCGAGAAAATTAATTTTTGATTAAAAAACTTGGGGAGAGGTAAAATATGCAGATAAAGAGGTAAAAGATGATAGATGACTTCAGGATCTGCTACTTGCTTTACCCTACTCAGGGTGAGGGGGAGGGGGGATTAATTTTTTTAATAAATTTATAAACGTATTTCGCTTTCACTGCTAAAGCTCCTCCTTAGAATGTTTACAAGATTTTATTGTTATTGTCGTTAATTGTTTACGTAATTGTTGTTGATTTGATCATCAAATGTAGCAAAGCTGTTGATAGTGACGCCGTTGTGTAGAGGATTGTTTGGTTTGCCAGCGAAAGCATTTCCAATTGTAAATAAGCGCTAATTAATGGTAATATCGAAGACGAAAACTAAATTTGACAAATCTACAGACTAAGACCTTTCATTTAAGACCAAAATGAATATTAGAGGTGCATTTGTCTTCTTCAACGAACTGTCGAAAGAATCAGCCTTGCAACTTAAACATACATGTTGCTCAGACGACAACAGTCAGGTGACGTTTCAATCCGTCGCCAACAATGGTTAAACGTGCAACAATAATGCAAAATTGTCAGTTTTTATCCTATTATTATGCATGCGCTTAAAGGAATTTTGAATTGTAAATTAGCGCTTATTAGGAGCTTTAGCATAAAAGCTACTTATAAGAACACGCCTTTGGTCTGTACGTTTATCCGGCCGTCCGCCGATTGCACGATAACTTGAAAACGGATTAACTTTTTTAAATTCTGTTTTCAGAAATATGACCATCAATGTCTTAGCTCGGCCGTATCAACTTTTCAGAATTTTTCGTGGAGCCCTTCAAGTCGAATTCACGTGTTAAAGCAGTGAGTGTAAAGAATTAAAAGACACTGGCATGTCATATAACAATCGATTTGTCAAGAAGGAATACTTTGTTACTTTCTGTTCATCTTTTAAGCATTATTGACATCGGCGCGCGCAATTGAAATCGCTTTGTCGACGCACGATTGCTCAAGTGCTCATAATCCATAAGCTTATTAAGTAGCAGAAAAATAGAGCTACTTATTGGTTTTATTTTACACACGATTTGAATCACCCTTCGTCATTTCTACATTTTTTGTGGTAGAAGGTTGAAATTCGGAACGTAGCTTACTATGGGCATGTGCACCTTCACTATTTAGTTTGGTTTTGATTAGCCCACTAAGGTCGGAGTTTTGGGGGTGAAAATTAGAGAGGACCAAAAGGTCTAGGTGTGTTTATGCATATAAAGGAGTGAAATTCGATATGCAGATTCCTATAAGCAAGATCTCCATTATATGAAGATTTTTTTTCCCGAGCTATCCATGCCTTCCCGACTCGATGGCGGAATGCATCGAAAAGATGGGGACTACATTGAAAAATAGTGTACTAATTCTGTCTGTAATAAAGGAGCTGTAAAAAAATATTTCAGGTTTTCATTTGACTGACCCTCGTAATTAGAATAAGAATAGAGCTACTTATTGGTTTTACAATGTCAGTCCGTCCCCTTCATAATTTCTACATTTTTTTGAGGCAGAAGTTTCAAATTCGGAATGTAGTTTACTATGGGGATGTCCATCTGCACTACTTAGTTTGGTTTTGATTGGTATACGGGGGTCGGAATTACGGGGGTGGGATTCAGAGAGGGCAACATATCTATGTGCTATTCAGGTAGGTGAAGGCGTAAAATTCAGTATCCAGATTCCTCTAGGCAAGATCTACATTACTATGAAGTTTAGGCCCAATTGTTCCAGTCACTTGGTCCTTAAAACTATGGCAACATATGACTTGAGATATATCATACGTTCGGAAATGATGAGAAAGGAAAGAAGATACGAGGTTTTTTTACATTTTATACATATCACGTTCGAGAAAATCAATTCTCTTGATTAAAAAATTTGGGGAGAGTTAAAAAGTGCAGATAAAGGGGTAAAAATAGATGACCGTAGGATCTGCCACTTGCCTTCCCCTACTGGGGGGGGGGGGGGGGGGGG
>JAHWFO010115002.1:22990-63222 GCA_023313115.1 Rhysida immarginata
CCCCCCCCCCCCCCCAATTTCTTTTTAATAAATGTATAAATGTATTTTTGCTTCACTGCTAAAGCTCCTTCTTGGAATGCTTACAGGATTTTATTTATGGTAATAATGGACAGGAAAACTAAATTTGACAAATCTAGAGCCAAGACCTTTCATTTAAGACCAAAATGAATTTTATAGATGCAGTAGTTTTCATCAACGAACTATTTAAAGAATCAGCCTTGCAACTTAAATATATAGATTATTCTTCTGAAATTCAAGTCCCTTTTTCCTATTGTGTATTTATTTATTTATTTATTTATTACTACATCAAAAAAAGGGAAGATGAACCCTCCGTAGCCAGTATGGTCTAAAGACCGATAGATAGGCCACAGGGGGTCATCAAACTAAATAAACAAACGAATGTAAAACTTCAAAAACTATTAACGACAAAAATTAAACCGTTGAATAATAAAGTATTAACAATCAAAAAATAAAACGTCAGTCTTGGCTCCATTATGATCGTAAACAAAAACAGAGATTACAGGAAAAGACCATCAATAGATGGACCTTAGATAAAAATGCAATTCAAATGATAAATGATCAACAGTCCACTCAGTAAAATTAGTATGATATAATAAATTTGAAAATCAGGTGGCAGTTCAAGGGCAAAATATTGAAGAAGCTTATAGAAAACTCTAAAATCCTTTAACGATCGTAAGTGCGAAAGTTAAGTTAACTCTCAATACTTGATGCCCACATAAGATAAGCAGCGACGACCCTAATTATGTCTCGTCAATGGGGGAATAAGAGATCCGTTTGATCTTATAAAATGCTTATGAGTCACGGAATTACTGATTAAATCAATAGGGGGATAAACAGATAGCAGCAGGCAATTAGAATTTTTGAACACGAATACACAGGCATATATAAAATATAATTGATAAATCGTAGGTATACCGAGCTCAGAAAATCTCGTCCACACAGAAGAACTTTTAGGCAGGCCAAAATAGGTCCTTAAAAACCATTTCTGTAATTTCAGCACTCTAGAAATATTGTGAACAGGAGCTTGCCCCCAAAACAGGATACTGAAACAAAGATAAGAATGTATCTATGCATAATATAACTGAAGGATAATTCTACTAGGTAAATATCGTAAACGAGAAATAACTCCCTGCCTTCTGTTCAATTTAGATATTAAAAGGTCAAGTTGTAGATCCCAAATGAGATCACGAGTTATTGTAATTCCCAGATACATGTAAGATGAAACTGACGAAAGCAAGGAATTATTGAAATATAACGGAAGAGAGGCCGGAAGAAGTAATCTATTACGCTGATAGAAGATCATCGCTTTAGTTTTGTCTATATTAACTCTTAAATGATTATGACTAACCCAAATATTAAGATCAGAAAGAGCCGCATTAAGTTGTGCTATCAAACGAGGGATATCGCGAGAGGTTACCAAAAAAGTAATATCATCAGCATAAAGTAATATCTATAAAAATGAATCAGGTTGAATATGATAAACAATATCATTTATAAATAGTGAAAATAATAAGGGTGAAAAAATCGATCCTTGGGGTACCCTTACGCTACGAGCCATCGGTGAAGAGGACGTCAAACAATTTTAAAAAGTAGATACATTCGGTCAATTAGGATTTTAACCAAAACAAAAGTGGACCATATATCCCGTGTTGACACTCGTTATTCTGAGATCCGAAAAGGAGTTCAGACTAACTCGATA
Organism: Rhysida immarginata; assembly: GCA_023313115.1. Lineage (NCBI taxonomy): Eukaryota > Metazoa > Arthropoda > Chilopoda > Scolopendromorpha > Scolopendridae > Rhysida > Rhysida immarginata. The sequence continues at coordinate 24,711 of JAHWFO010115002.1, forward strand.
AAATTTATGAGTATTCTTCAAAAAATATTATTTATCATTCTACAATCATTTCATCAACTGCAGTGCTTTATTTGATAAGGATGGATGTCTTAATTATATAAATAAAAAAACAAACATAAATGAAGAAGTAAACAAGCTCATAATGAACAATTTACCAGAGCATTATCAGTAAGAAGCAGGATGCACCATTGACAAATGATTGTTAAGCAAAACTGCTGTTCTGTGCGCTGGGAATTGAAGCAGACATTATTCCAATACGACAGAGAATTTGATTTCTACAAAGAATATATTGTCTTCAAGTGACAAGAGTAAGACAAACAGCATCCTCAAGATAATACTCAGATTTGAAATATCTTAATGAAATTTTGTAACCAACAAAAATGAACTACGTAGCAAATGATCTACTGTCATTATTATTCTATAATTTGTTATAAAAATCGTTAAAACTTAGGAGGTTAAGTAAAGTGCTCATATTAAAAAGTTTTATTTCAATTTATATTTGTTTGAATTTTTTACATTAATTTTATTTAGCTATCCAAGTAGAGCCAAGAAATTTTTCAGTGTTTATAATAAAGCCACGTGTTTTTATATAGCAGAGAGTATGAAGAAAATAAGCAGCTTAGGTAGAAAAGATGAAGAAATTTTCTATAATAAAATAAGAATAAAGGTTATGCGGGGTAGTTATAATTACAAGTGCGTTTCAAAAGTTTAGAAACATTCGCATTACTTCAGTATAGCTCTCAGAGATTTGTATACAATTTGCAAATTCAATGAGATAAGAAAATACTTTTTATTTCTCTGAAAAATATTCATTCTGATATCTTAGGCCAAAACGTTTTGAGCTATTATATGCAAATTTATGGACACAACTTTAGTTCAAAAATAGATTGTGTGTTTCATAAGTTTAGAAACCTTAAAATTTTGTTTCAAAAGTTTAGAAACCCCCCTTGAATAATTACGCTTATGAGCTAATCCCAATCATTTTATATAAAAATTGCAAGCAGACTATTATGTCAAATTTATTAATTAAAATGGACAAAACAAAGCAATTGACCGAGCAAGAAAAATATATCATTTTCGAACTTCGCAACAATGGAAAGACTGTTGCAGAAATTTCGAAGCTAGTGAATAGATCGAAGTCTTCCATCAGCAAGTGTTTAAAGAGGATTACAGAAGATGGAGGTTCCATACATGAAATCAAAACGGGATGTTAACGCCCTGAAGCAACTTCTCCTGAAAGAGAGATTCATCACAAGTCGTCGACTTTCCTCCACATGGAGCAGCATCATACGAAAAAATGTCTCGCATACAACGTTGTTTCATCACTGGAATTCCGGGCTAGAATGCCCAACAAAAAACCTTTCTTGACGCAACGGCAACGCAGTGTCAGACTCCGATGGGCCAAGGAACACCTCTCATGGACGTCGGAAGAGCGGGCACGAGCATTGTGGACAGATGAGTCGTTGTTTTACTCTGCATTTGGTAACCAGGCAAGTCGCGTTTATCGTCAAAAAAATGAAGCCTTCCATCCAAGCTGTATCAAGCGGACAGTGAAACTTCCTCCGAAAGTCATGTTTTGGGGTTGCATGACTTCAGATGCAGTGGGACAAATGTGCATCCTACATAAAATGCTCAATGCCAAAGCATATGGCGAAGTTTTTGGAGTACTTCATGATCCCTAGTGTGGAGAGTCTATTCAGAGATGAACATTTCATCCTACAACAAGATAATGCTCCTTGCCATAACGAAAACAAGTGAAGAATTGGCTATCCGAAAACAATATAGACGTAATGAAGTGCCTGCCAAATTCACCGAACTTGTATCCCATCGAGAAGGAAAATGAAAAAGCATCTTCAGCACGCAAGCATATCCATAAACCTAAATTCCTGGAAAGACATCAGTGCGACGGAATGCGAGAAATTGGTGCATTCAATGCCGAAAAGAGTAAGGGCTGTTATTCGTGCAGAAGGACACCCAACGATATATTGAAAACATACGATAAACATTTATAATATTAAATATATAGGCTATTTTATGGGTTATTTTTCATGTTTGTAACGTTTTGATAATTTATGAAAGATTGTCTCTATAATTGTTTTTAAACTTTTGAAACATCTTAGCTTTTTTTTATTTAAATGTAGCACGCATAAATCTGCATTAAAATTCTTGAAATTTCTTGCTCTAAGTTATTATACTGAGTTCTTTTCATGAAAAAAAAGCACGAATATATGTCATTAAATTTGAGAATTATTCGTTATTTTTTCAGCACAATGTCCAAATAACGTGCATGTTTCTAAACTTATGAAACGCACTTGTAAATTTACATTACTCACGGTGATCCAGTGATACTCGCTAGATATTCTAATGAGATCATACACAGGCGATTTACACAGAAAAAGATTATTTCCAGTGTTCACTACCAGGAAACTATACAGGGTGAACCAAACTTATCCAGCATAATTGTTTAGAAACATTGTATGGTTCAAACGGAACAAAAATGTCCTATAAACATTACATCTAATCTAGTTTCAATCGTGTGTGAGATGTCGACGTTTGTCTATTTTCTTGTAGAGTTGTTAAAGCAAATAAATAAAAAACTTGAGAGTGCAGATCACTTTTATTCTGCATACTTACAGAACATCACATTGAACTACAAAACAGAACTAAAATGATACAAGGAATAAGAATAAGCAGAAAGTATCAAATCATTATCGAGGAAGCCCCTCATTATGGTTGCCCCCCTTCCCCCCCAGCTCCAATGCACTGGTTACATCTTCCGACAACTGAGCTGGTAGCTGCCACAATCTGGTCGGGTGTAATTCCTCGACTACAAGCTTGAATGGATGCAATGAGCTCATGTCTGGTGGTGGGTGGATTGCTGTAGACTCCTCCTTCAGTGTTCCCCACAGAAAAAGATCTAATGGGGTGAGGTCCGATGATCTAGGAGGCAAAGCTACTGGACCACCTCTACCAATCCAACTGCCCGGATAATTGACATTCAACCAGTCTCACACTCCTCTACCAAAGTGAGCCAGGCATCCGTCCAATCGGAGGTTTCTTCGTACATAAAATAGAAGAAAATAAGCAAATGTCGATATCTCACACACGATCGAAACTAGATGTAATTTTTATAGGACATTTTATATTCCATTTGAACCATACAAAGTTCCTAAACAATTATGCTGGATAAGTTTGGGTCACCCTGTATCATTGATATCATACTATATGCCAACCCATTTGACACACGCTATACCGGAGAAGAGAGACCCTGCGTTGTTAGTCAAGAGCTTTATCAGAAAGAAAAAATAGCGATGGTGTATTAAGGACATATCGCCGCTTGGAAGCACTGAGAAGAGGATCCATGTTAAAAAAGATTTATGAAGATGATAGGAAATTCAAGAACATACGCGAGCTGAGTGTGGTACCAGAGAGAGGAAGGCGATGCATGCCCATAGAAGTTGTCGATGAGGTTGCTGCGACTGTTGCTGCCCACCCTATGTTCCCTATGTTCTGTGCCCTATGTTCATGTGCCCTATGTTCTGTGAGAAATTTGAACGGAATTAAATTCCATGGTCAACGGTACGAAAAGTTCTGTGCAGTGGCGTGCAAAGGGGTGGCAGAGGTTTGGTGATGTTCGAAACCAATTCGTTGATTGGATACCCTAGACCAGTTTTCCACTCTTTGATTGGAAGCACCTACGATATCGATATCCAGGGCCGTCGCCCTCTTACCTCTTTCCCTTCTGCACGCCAGTGGTTGTGTGGTCCGTTCTACACCAGTACCCCTACAAGATTCACACTGTGCAACAACTGAAGCCTCTGATCCGCAGCAACGCCGTGATTTTTCCCTTCGATTTTTAGCACAAACGGAAGCGGATAATTCTGCTGTCTAAGAGATACAGTAAATGCAGTAGAACGGTCAAATATGGGATTGATCTAATCCACGAGAAGATTATATCCCAAGGACGTGTCAGATGTAAAGGTGCATCTTCTTTATCGATATGTAAACGATAGTGTCCTCGTCCATGATTCTAATGGCTTTGTAAAGTCCGACATGAATGCAGTTGAGAATGCAGGGCTCGATGTATTTCAAAGACTGTGTAATATCACTGCTATACAAACTTTAAATGCATAGCAATTTTGTCAAAATGTGTAGCAGTACATTAAATATAACAATGCCACGAATTTTCACTAGCAGACGCGTTAGACATCATATCCACCAATTGACAGCATTTGACAGAGGCCGCATTGTGGGATGCATGAGGCTTGTTGGTCGTATCGTGCAATTGCCAGGCCCGTTGTCACAGTGGGCCGATGTTGGAAGCATTGGGAACATGAGTGTACCCGTGCAGCTTGTGCAGGTTCGGATCGATCAACAAACATCACCCCAAGGGAGGACCATCGTATGGTGCTCCAAGCATTTAGGAATCCCATGGCATCGGCACCCGCCATCTGCGAGCATGTACTGGAGACTCTACAACACACCGTGAGTTCCCGCACAAGTATCCGGCGTGGCACAATGTCTCGACGACTCGCATCCGCCGGATTGGGATCCTACCGCCCCATGCGTGGTTGCCATTAACACCACAACACCAACGCCAGCGTTAGAGTAGTGCCTTGCCTGGGAGGCATGAACAGAGGACGAATGATGTCGCATCATGTTTAGTGATGAGTCCCGCTTCCCCATGATCTCCGATGACCATCGTGTTCGCGTATGACAGCGTCGAGGGCAAAGGGCACAACCCTCCCATATTGTGGAGAGCCATGGGATATGCGTTCAGGTCACCTCTAATAGTGCTTCGAGAGACTTTGACAGCGATACGCCACAGACATTCTGCATCCGCACGTCTACCCCTTCTGGCACAGCACCTTGGGACATTGTACAAACAAGATAACGCACGCCCACACACAGCGCTTGTGTCTATAGACTGCTTACAGCTTGTTGAGTTCCTCCCGTGGCCAGCGAGATCTCCGCACCTCTTCATCATTGAACACGTGTGGGATGACATTAGAAGGCGAGTCAGTCCCATGACCAACCTGCGGGATCTGGAGGAACAGCTACAACAACTGTGGACAAGCCATTGGTGCCACACTGCGGGATCAATTGCATGCATTGGGGCCAGAGGGGGTGCCACATACTAATGACCTGGCGCCAACATTCCACCTGTACTGCTAACGGAGTTGTCTGTTTCATCCCATATTGTAATCAGTACAATAAAGTCACATATTCTTCCATCATATATCGTTTCATTCAATTTCAACCACTCCTTCTGGGTGCTTCACTTTTTTTGTCAGCCAGTGTATAACTGCGGTTCTGTTAAGCAAAAGGTCTAATTTCACAAATGCATACAATAACTTATGCCTAAATAAATTTAGTAATATCGCTGCCACGAAAAAATGCGTGTACTATCTTGTTGGTGCAAATTGTACTATACAAAATTCAAAATGTGTCGCATAGAGCGCAGTTGGAATCGCAAATTGCGTGCGATGCGATACCGCTTAATTCGAACCCTGGAATGCGTGTTACTGCATAACAATTTCAATTATAAACATCGTTATTGTAATATTTGCACGTTATAGAGTCCTTGTACGACCAAAATTTAACTGTGTTGAGGTAACAGTTTTTGTGCAAGATGGGGCAATATCTCACATCGCCCGTAAAGGAGACCTACATTGCAGGACGCATAATCTCCAGAGGTTTTCTAGCCAGCATACGGCAATAGTTCGCTCAGGTTTCGCTGGAATGCTGTGGGGGGAACTCTTTGATTATGTCATTTTACGGATACACTATGTCTGTGATGTCTCTGGTGGACATGTTGGAAACCGTTTGTAACCATCAGTTGCTATGAAAATTGTTTACATTACACCTCTCGCTTGTGTTTGACCTTTCCTGCCTAGGTCTTGTACCTATCGATATTAAAAAATATGAGTGCTCTTTTAGGAAAAAAAAGATCCAAATAATAAAATAATATCTTATTTGTATTTATATATGTATCTATCTTATTTGTATCTATAACGAACATTCTTCCAATTCGCGAAATATAAATATCATCAATAAAAACAAAATTGAAAAAAAACAAACTATAAAAGAGAATGTACAAATAAACTTTCAATGCTTTAGCCCAGCCTTCATATGAAATAAATGAGAAGAAATGCCCCCCCCCCCCCCCCGCGGAGGGTATAGGAAAGTAGCAGAAGCCGTGAGGTCATCTACACTGACTGTTGAATTGAAAATGGACACCGGTGGTATGGAACAGACGCTTTATTTACAGCGTGTCTAATAGCGTGTACTGTGGCTTTTGCCCTAAGCACAGGGTCCACATGCCGTGGCATGCTCTTTACCAGTTTCAGATGTAAGCAACCAGCATTTTTGCCCACTCTTCCTTCAAAGCCGGCACAAATTGGATGCGCGTTTCCGGTCGCATCAGATTTGCACGAATCTGACCTACCAATTCATACTAAAGATGTTCAATAGGGTTGAGGTCTGGACTCTGAGCGGGCCACTGAAGTTTCTGAACATTATTCTATCTGAAGATTGGGATCAATGAATCCAGAAAATGCCACCGACGCCTTTCTATGCTGGAAGAGATCCTCAGACTCCTCCAAAACTCCACGCCACGTGAGGAGTTTGCTGACGAATCCGTCAGGCGCAGAACGAAATCAACACCCTGGTGATTGGTAAAGCGGCTGGTGCAGACTTCAGAACCAAGCTCACTTGGGCCATTGACGTCCGCCACATGTCGTCAGCAGCTTTTGCAGAGGAACGACGTCGAGCCACCACCAAGCAATACCATCGCCTGGGGACAGACAGTGGAACCGTGGAATCAGACCTTTTCATCGTGTCACCTTTCCATGCCCACTTCTCAAACTTCTTTAATAACGCAATCTTCATAGCGGATGCCACGAAGGAATGGGTGGAGGCACTCCTCTGTTTCGCTGATGACGTGAACGCCTTCATCACAAGAGCAGTCACCGAAGACGAACCCAAGAAGTTCCTATCGGCGGGCGGTCATCTTCAATCCAGACCGGGTGTGGATGGCCTCCCTCACGCCTTCTACATCCAAACATGAAATCTTCTTAGCCTATTCTCCATCACGCAAGAATTAACCATGGGTAAGACTACCCTGCTCCCAAAATCTTCAGTTCCTTGGCTTGTGACCCAGTGTAGCCCTATAACCCTTCTCCACACGGATGATAAAGTCTCCACTAGCGTTCGACAAAACAGACTGAACTCTACGCCGATGAATTCTTCGACCCCGGACAATCTTGCCCTATTCCATCCAGTCCGATAACCTGATAACGATCCGATGTGATATGGAGGAAGTCGGGATCCGCCAACAATCTCTGGCCCTGTTAAGCCTCGACCAAGAAAAGGCATTCGACATGGTGAACCATATCCACCTGTCCGAGATATTTCGCCACCTTCATCTTCGGAGATTTGCTGACATCATAGCCGCACTGTACAGCCTCGACCTCCTCGTTTGTGTCCATTAATGGTTCCTCTTCACTCACATTCAACTCTTAAAAGGTGTCAGGTAGGGCTGCCCTTTATTCCTCCTCCTGTATAGTTTTTACCTGGAACCATTATTGCGTCACCTCAATTGCCATCCTGACGTTCGGGGATATCATCAACCTGCAGCGTCTTTCCCCATCACGTCGTTGGAGTATGTGGACGATGTTGTGCTCTTCATATCGAATGCATACTCCCTGGATGTCCTCAGGACAATTTTTGAATAGTTCTGTGCCTCGGTAGAGACAACTTCGCTTCCATTCTTCGAGTGCCCGTTAGCTCAGTCTATCTGGAGGCGCACTCCCCTCTTTCGCTGATGACGTGGACGCCTTTATCACAAGACCAGTCACCGAAGACGAAGCCAAGAATTTTCTGTCGGCGGGCGGTCGTCTTCAATTCACCCTCTCAAGCAACATTATGGGCTAGTGAATTTTCCTTACCAGTCTGTACGTTGCTTGTTCGATGCCTCCACCATACACGCTGGACGTAACCATCACAGTTTCCTTCATAACTGGGAATTGTGGACGACACGGTTGGACAGACTTCGTGGCATCGACCACCTGCCATCTATTTTTGGTAAACCGTGGCATTCCACCTGAGATCTTTTCTCCTTCTGAAGTCTAAACGGCGCTTCACGCCAAATCGAAGGAGATCGCCTTGGTTCACTGGACTGAGGAGCATCTAATTCTATTTCCGATCTCTTGGGACGGCCAAGTGACAGTGCTGGGATAAAAATTTTCCTTCTCACGAATTATGGACTCTGATCACTGGCAAGAAGTGTTAGTAAAGTATATCTCCCGCCTTGACAAGAACTTTCGTTTTTCCACTTTGATGTTTGTCAAGGCGTATTTCATCAAAACCCACGTCATTCCTGTGCTAACATCGAAATGCCTATTTACCTTGCCTTTGCAACAAGACCTGCATAAAAGTGCGTAGCGACTTGGTCCGTTCGTTGGTCGTAAACTTTGTGTGGGTTTCCGGCATCATTCGTCAACCAGTCCGCGCCGAACTACTATTCATCCTCTTCGAGAGGGGACGGCTAGGGTTACCCGATATCCGCTGCTGCGTCGTCGCCGGCAGACTGGCCGTTATAATTTCCCTCAAGGGACTATGGACACATTCTCTTCTCCAACCATTCAGAGACTATGGACCCTAACTATGTTGCAGGATTCAACATTTAGCTTCGTTCTTTTTGAACCTGTGGCAGTTTTGATATTAATTAGTTATTTTCCTTATTAATTGGATATTGCGAATATATCGCAATCAGAGATTAAATTTTCTTCAAATAATCGCTCGTACTACCATTTATCCAGTTTGGCCTATTATAATTAAAGATATACACTGCTTTGCAATGAAATTGCCCCATCAACAAGGCGTTATCCAACCGTATCCATATTTAGTGGGGGTGGGGGGGGGGTTCGTCTACCTCCAACTAGTAAACGATTAGATGCATGCTCACGGGATATGACCATTTGGGTTGAATTAAGGTGTCCGGGTGTCTATATAGGCTCATCAGTTGACACCTGTGCCAGACGTTCCATGCAGTAGGGAGGAAGCAACTGCCTCGTGAACGTACAGTACTGTAATCCGCACAACGCTCTCAATGCCGCGACGACGGCAACGACAACCGTTCACGCAATTAATGGACTTTGAACGAGGTCAGATTATTGGCCTCTCCGAGGCTGGATGGTCACCAGACGGATTGCTGTCCAAGTGTCGCGGGACGCACATACGCTAGGCTGATGTTGGAGGCAAAGGCGAGAGGAAGACACGCATGCCAGAAGACCAGGCTCTGCGGACCGTAGAAGCACGTCAGCTCCTACCGATAGGCGGATACTGCGAACAGCGCTAGCGGACAGAACCATCACCCTGCGGCAACTGCGCGACAACATCACTATTCTCGGTACTGCTCCAGTGTCAATAGCGACAATAGCAGGCCGGTTACACGTCGCGATAATGTCTACCAGGCGTCCATTGTTGTGTCTTCCGCAGGACTGCACTGGTGTCGTGAACGAGTGGGCTGGCGAATGGAATGGTGCCCGGTGGTCTTCAGTGACGAATCCCGCTTTTGTTTGGACACCGACGACAGACTCGGACGGGTGTGGCGTAGACCATTGGAACGTGCCAATGAACAATGCATCCGGTATCGCCATCGTGGACCAACACCCGGGATCATAGTCTGGGGCGCCATCGGCTACGATACCAGAGCGGCTTTAATCACCATCCAAGGCACCCTGACAGCAGCACGGTACGTCACAGAGATTCTGCAGCCCGTATTACTGCCCTTTCTGCACACAATACCCGACGCAATCTTTCAGCAGGATAACACCAGACCTCACACGGTAAACATGACCATGGCATGTCTGCATGATGTCAACTGCCTGCCATGGCACGTGAGGTCCCCAGACCTATCGCCAATTGAGCACGTGTGGGACATGGTGGGACGTCGTTTACGATCACGCCGCAATCTCCATGACCTGACACAGCAAGTTCACCAGGCCTGGGCAGACGTACCCCAAGATGACATTCACCATGTGTATGATCACCTACACCTGCGGCTGGAACAATGCGTCGCCGCTAGAGGTGGTGCCACAACCTACTGATGCCGCTTTCCGTTGGGACACCCTGTGCAAACGAGTGCACGTTTTGGATCCATAACGTAATAAAGGTGTGTTCAGATGTATCTCTTGCTGTATACCTAATTTTTGCTCATTACGATCATTACATGGCCGTTTAGAATGAAGGTAAGCTTGGATAATGCGTACAGTCAGATTTATAAATGCCAGGCTAAGGAATGTACCTTAGGGATGGTTTAATTCAAAGTTAATAACGCTAGGATGTGTGATGTACTTTTCAGCTATTTAATATACGTACGAGGGTCATATTGAAAGTCTTGAGCTGCCGTTTTTTACAAATCAAAATTTATTGATACAGGAAAGACATCACTATAAAACACTGCCGGATATAAACTAAGTCTCGCATCAAGCTCCTATCTCGAAACTAATGGAAGTACATGCGCATAAACTGGAACGATTAAAGAGCTATGCACTCCCCGTAAGCCGTCCAATGTGTTGCGAACAAAACTTGACGTCATCATATTTCAAAGTCATTTTTCTCGATGCCCATGCCGTCTATTAATCGAATTTTCGTTTTATTTTGTCCCTAGGAAAGATCCTCCAAGTAACCTCCAACTTTTAATTTACACTTTCTGTATATAAATGTTTCTTGAGTTTTCAACATAATCTTCAGTATTCTGCATGTATTTTTCCCAACGCCCTGCAAGCTTGAAAAATTCCTTAAATTATAGCTTCATTTGTTGAATGTGTTTAATTTTTTCAAGTGTTCAACAAATAAAAGAAACTGTAAAGAGCTTATAGCAAGTTATTTTATTGACAGGTTACTAATAAATAAAGAATGAAAAAGTCTATTATAACGATTATTGATAACTTCGTATTTGTATAACCCTGAAATCGAAATTCATTTTACCCCATGTAATAATTTTGATAATATTTTTAAACCATAATTTTTTTCTATTTTATTTTAAATCTCTGCAAAATAAAACCAGATGCAGACTGACATTTGTTCTCAACTCGCGATTTTATTCTCATTTAGTCAAAAGGAAGCTAGGGGAAGAGGAAACATGCTAAACTTAACCAATTTATCTTGTGACACTTCAAATGACTAGAGTCACCCTCTTTCATTCTCGTGTTTTCACATTAAGTTTGAGGAATGAGTTTTTTTTTAGGATTTTCCCCTCAGTCTTCTTCTATTTTTTGTGAATCATTCGTCGCTCTTTGCTACTGCAGCAACTGTTAAATCCGAATTTTTTGGCACTTTTCCGCCTTCCCCTTTCATTCAGGGCTCAGAGCAGTGCATCAGCTAGTAAGGATTGAATTTCTTTAACATAAACTTTGATATTCTATTAATAAATCTATTTTCGTTATTTTAAAAACAGCGCGGCTAACACCATTTTTTTTTAAAAAAATTAACTTTTCATTATTGAGCATGGTTTAAATTCTAGCTCTTGTATACATTAATCATATTATAAAACCAAATTTGCGTTGTGAGTAACAAAATCTCACAACGTTCTAAGTAAACAATATTACAACAGCACTAGAGCATTTAGGAATATCAATATCTATTTTAAAGACATCCAATTTTCTGAAAGATTTTATTGAAAATTAAATCAAATAGAAAATGCGTCACCTAACATCTAAAACTATATTCTTTTCTTATTTCATTTCATACTAGGCCATCCCGCAGCATAACAGTAAATTAGTATATTATGAATAGTAAATATTATTCCATAATATTTATTGTTGCCTTGCAGTACATTGTGTAGGAAATTAGCGATCCCCACTGGTTTCGCCTTTCTTTCCCGGCTTTTTAAGGGTACATTTGAGAATAACATTTATAGTCTTCAAGAACATATTATGTATGGGGTTAAAAGTGTTTGGAAAAACTGTCTCCTTCCGAACCCCTTCTCCCTGCCATAAAACTTAAGCCCTCGACCCCCACCCACTCCTTCGCAAGATATTTATAATTTGACTGGAGTATATCGAATAAATTGTAATATTTGTAATGACTGTTATATCGGCCTCTCGCAATTTTGCTACCAGATTTAAGGAACATGCATCATATTTTAACAAAAAAGACAATAAACCCCAATATGCTACTCACCTCATTGAAAGAGGACACAACCTTGATAGTCTCAATAGCTCTATGAACATTATTCATATTTGCAATGACCCCATAAGAACCAACATTTTAGAATCCATAGAGATTTACAAAGCTAAGCAACAAAAATCCGATTCCTTAATTAATACGCAAACTTCATTTGATATTCATTCCAAGCTATTTCCCATAACCGATTTGTTATAATGGCCTACATCCGGTAGTAAATTGTTTCAGCAGTAGTAAATTTCTTTATTATTAAGTTATTCCTTCCTTTTTTGTGGTTTCATACTTAATTGTCAGATATTATTAATGTCTTATATAAGTTAGCTTTTATACGTACGTATGTGTATCTATATATAAATACGGCAACACATTTTTTGTTATGCACTTTTACCTGTGTTAACGTGGACGAATACCCATGAAACATATGGTTGGAAAGTTCCTGTGCTCTAGATGTGCACAATATAATTTGTTTGCATATTTGTTCACGTTAACACAGGTAAAAAGAGTTTCAAAAAGGTAGCATTAAGGAACAGGTTGTGCACCATATTTGTCAACACTTGTAGCATTGCCTTTTTTATTTTATTTTTTTAATATTAAATATCAAATTAACTCAAATCATTGTTGATGTTCATTTGAAAGAATTTTAATTGTTGTGTTGTGATGTTCATTTGAAAGCATTAGAAAACCGTATAACAAATATTCTGCAGCTTTTGAAAGTCAACGAACTGATTTCAGAACCTGAAGGTCTCCAAGTATAATATAATATAAATTAACATAAATATAAATTTAAATTGTTGCATTTAAAAACTGGCTACCATTATTTTATTTATAATACCTTTAATGTACCTGTACGTTATTCCACAGAAATAACTGCTTAAAAATTGTTATTAACCAACCATTCAAAATATTTATATAATTAGTAGGTAAACATTTTAAGTATTTTTCGGGGATCCTAGTATCTATAAATATGTATGCGTGTATGTATGTAAGTTATTAACAAAAATATCTTCCTTATAGCTGTATGTATATTATACCAATCCATTTATTCTTTTAATACAATATTTATTAATTGGCATATAATTGACTTAAAATAATTGATTGTAAATCTTCAATGATTAAAAAAAAAAATTGACAAAATATTGTTGGTAATAATATAATTATAACTAAATTTTATTATTCTCTAACTGCAACAACAATATACATAGAACCTTCTAGATAATTACTTGTAATTACCTTTTATATAATTTTGTAAGTATATACCTTTATTAATTCATATATTTATTATATAAGCTGTTCATTCCCATTCCTCCTCCTCCCTCCCCCCATCCTTCACTTCACTCATCCAATTTCCATCACCCCAACACCTATTCCTCCAACAAATGACGTTACCTTAGTTTTATCCAATCACCTTTAACCCCATAGTTATTATGTTCTTGAAGACTATAAATACCGAAGCATATTAGTCTCAAATGTACCCTTGAAAAAAACGAGAAAGAAAGGCGAAACCGGTCGGGATTGCTAAATTAACAATAAACATTATTTTAAAAAAAGACAGTACAGAGCACTCTTATTTTATGAAATATTATTCCCTGGAATAACTGGGCAAATCACTTATCTTAAATATATTATGGCCCGTGGATTTACTTTGAAAAACCAACGGCTACAACAATAGTATTCAAACTTTACCACGCGAAACTCATTTTCATGCAACAATTCATGCAACAATGCATTTTTTGCGGACAAAAAAAAAATAATTTTTTTTAGTAATAGTAATTCAAATAATGTTCTTAAATGGAAAATATTTTTTTTAATTTACTGGAATTTAAAATATATTTTGTCAAGTCCATGAAGGTTAATTAATACACTCTATACAAATTGGCTTGAGAATGCAAGTAATATAGTCAAACTAACGTTTTTGTCTTAGATCATGAACATTTATCAAATGTCAAGGAATCCCCAAAGTCCGTTCTTAGGGAGTATTGTAATGTTGTAGATTAAGAAAAAACATAGATGAATACCGTATATACTCGGGGTGAAAAATTTACGACAAAAATGGGCCTAAATTTCCTAGACCGACTCATATGCGGGGCAAAAATTTAACGACCAAAAATACCCACGGCACCCTAGATGGCGTCCCGTGTGAGGATGATGCTGACAATGAACCCGAAAGTGATGTTGAAATGATGAATTTGCGGACATTTACGATGAAAATGTTAGAACTGATGAATTTGGATGACGACGAATTGGAGTTTGAAGGATTTCAAGAATTATAATCAACAATTATTTCTTTAAATTATTATAGTACTCAAATTATTTCTTTGTAAATAGGGATAAAATCTATATTTATAAAAGAGAACATCGACTGACTGACTCACTGACTCATCATCGCACAGCAAAATCTACTGAATCCACCGACTCGAAACTCGGTGAGGTCATAGGACGGATAGCTTAGGGGCGTGCTAAGAGGTGGTTTTTCGAAATTCGGACCCCTTGCTCACCCAGGGGAGAGAAAGGGCTTACACGTTCGGTCGCTTGGCACCGTCCCCAATAAACGCAGATCTTAGAAATTTTACACAAAGGTTTCTAGCTACCGTGCCAAAAAAGTAGTAGTACCGTTTCCCCGATTTTCGACATTCGTATTTTAAGGGTGCGAAAACTGGAAAAAAATCGATTTTCGGGGGTGTTTCACAAATGTTCTGATATTTTGATGCAACTTCGCGGGGAATAAAGATAAAGCAAAGAAATTCGGAGGGAAGGTTCTCGGGGATACTTCCAAAAAAAAAAATTTCTGTTTTTTTTTCGATTTTCGCTTTGCTCAATGATTGGCCCCCGTTTTGTGTTTTTGCCGTCTAACTTTAATGCAGAAATGCAGAGAGCTTCAAAGTTGAGCACGAGGATGTAAAAGACGTATATAAAAATGGAGCATTCGTTGATTTTTCAAAATCGATTATTAGGGAATCAGAAATCAAAAAAAAATAAATAATAATAAGTCTAATTTCGCGTCCGGTCAACCCCACTCTGTGGCAAATTCACGTACGAACTTGGATATTTGAACCAAGAATTGTTCACATATATTTGCAAAAAATAATTTCTGCTTTTTTACATATTTTACCCCTTTGCACCCCTATGACCCGTCGTAAAAATATGCGATTTCTCGCAGTTTTTCCAGTATTTTGCGAGTAGGTCTAGACCAATGAAATTTGGTACGGTGGTGGCAGTTAACAAGATCAACTGCCTGCTTAGTTTAGTTTTTGATTATCTGGATCCAATTTTCCGGTATTTTATGTTTTCTGGAATTTAACCGTATTTTCTTTATTTTTTTGGGGGGGTTTACATAAATTAACAAACAAACTCGCATGTTGAAAGCTTAGTTTTAACACTAGTCATAAAATATGGATTTTGTTCTTTGATTTAAAATTTATTTCAGGTATCTAGGACTATCTTTCGATTTATCATATAGTAGCTGATATACCCGGCGTTGCTCGGGCTCTTTTTTTTTTTTTTTTGAAATTTTGCAATTTCTGAATGTGAATATACAGAAAAAATGATCATTTTTCTCTACCTTTTTTTCTCCGGCATTGCGTCAAACTCACTCAGCCATAGAGAACATTCCAAAACGAGCGAATTCGAGTAGAACTGCTGAAGGGCCGGTAGTTGGATAGGCCATCTATTGGGAGCATTTAAAATAATTCTTTTCTATTCTTCAAAATCAATTCAAGCTTTTTTTCATGTGTTAATTTTTTTCTAAAGGATGAGTTGCTAAAAATCCTTTATTTTAAACTGTTTATTTCCTTAATTACTGGTGGTGAGGTGCAAAAATTTTGGACCTTGACTTAGACGCGCGTCAATTGATTTTTCCAATTTTAGGGCCCAAAAATTGGGGTCGACCTATATACGAGATTGACCCTGACGCGAGTATACAGGGTGATTCAGAAAGGTAGGTCAAGAATGAAATACCATGTACAGTTTGTAGCGGGGAACAAAAGTTTTCCTATAAACATGGGTCCGGAAATACATCCTTACAGATATAATGGAACTTGTACGATGTAGGAATGACATTACAGTAGGTGTTCAAACTGCCGACCCTGAGCGACGATGCAGGTGTTAGTCTGCGGACGAGATTCTCGCGAACTTTGGTGAAGATGTGGGTGATCACGGTCTGGAAAACGCTGTTGGTAAACCCTTTCCGCTTCAGTAGCATTACTGTCACATGTATTTAATCTAAAATTTGGAGTAGCGCAGTGGAATTTAAATGACATGCAACAGCGCACAATTTAGAGTATAATAAAGATAAAGTTTATTATAAATGAAATAAAAATAGCAAAAGTTAAAGAGGAGTCGAATGGGCTCCCTTTGCAAAAATAGATATGAAAACAATTCACAAAAGTGCAATAAATATCAGTCAAAGATAAACATGAATAGTTTAACTTTACCTACACCTTAGTGCGAGATAATTTCAATTAAAGGAAAAATGCTTAATTTAATCCAAACCTTCAAGGCTCGTTTGGCCTAGAAGTGAAAAACATCAGAGGCTTAAATGTAAGCCTTTACATTTAAACATAGCCAGTAACCAAAACAAAGCTTACAAGCTAATAAAATGAATGCAAAACTTAATGCATAAATGACCCAAAACTGTAAATGCTTAAATCACAAAAGATAAGTAGCTTGGACTACCAAACAATGCAAACGAAAAGCTTGTTAAATAATTCATGAAAAGCTTAACACTAAACAAATGATATAGGTCAAAAAAGAAATAGCAAAATAGCTGGGTCGGTATCTGAACACTTTGAAGTTGGCTAACCTACAGCTTAAACATTCTAAGCAAATAGAATACATTAAAGCATATAAAGACTTAAACCAATTACGTCTAGCAAAAACCAACTGAAACATATACAACCATTTACAGTGAACATTTACATGAATTTCGCTGTAACACAAATAGTATAAGATGATACAAACGGCGCACTCGCGTACTAAAAGTTCCAATTGCGAGGGCCAGAACTAGTCAAATAAAGTTCATCACAAAAGTCACTATTGGTAAAAGTTCTACAGTCAGGGGAAGTCCATTATAATAAAAATTACAAACAAGATAGCCACTAAAGCACTCAATAAATATTATTATTTTCCAGTTCGGGAAATCAAAATCACAAACGACCTGTGATAGAAAACATAGAAATTAAAATGAATAAAACAGACTGTGCTAACTTATTAAACATTAAAAGCACAGACAGGCTTAATGGGCTATTACGTGACTTTGCATTAAGGACAAGATTTGCACATGAGGAAGGAGGTACTTCACTTGGGCATGATTATCACGAAGCCAAAATCGTTCGTGAAATAGGCTCGCATCCCGTTGGGCCAAAGACCACACACCAACGAGCACACACATACGTCACGGCGACTTAACTTAGGAAAGGCTCTCTTTACTACAACGGCCGCACAGCCTACAATAAACGATACACTCACCAGGCCGAATCCACGGTCGGCGGCTGAGACACTCGGTGAACGTAGTAGCAAGCTGAACGCCGGCGACGTGCACTTTTCACGCTGAGGGCTCTAGTATTCTCCGTCGGAAATAATTCTCCGCCAAACGCGCTTCTCCGCATGGCAGTGTCACACACAACGAAGCGCACTTCGTCTCCGTAGCCGTATCAGTCGCAGTCGCTTGAGGACGAACCCTCTCCTTCGGCGAATCGGTCTCCAAACCGTCCCGATGCCTCGTGTCGTTCGCGGCCAGGAGATTCCTTTTCCTCAAACGTCCATCGGTCGTCGCCAAACTCCTTCTGTCTCTCTCCTCTTGCTCTCGCTTCGAGCCCGCACTCGAGAGCGTCGCTCCTCCCTCATTGGCTCCTGCGTTATGATGTTGTGGCGGATGATGACGACGTCGATTCCGTTTTCGCTCCGAATTATAAAACACTCTAGAGCGAAAACGATCGACTATGTCACCGGAATTATTAATATTATTAAAATTCCGTGACAATTACCCTGTGCCTCGCCGTAGACGAGATGCATGTTCGCCAACTCCGCATTAGTCAAGCGAAACATTGTACGACAATGGAGGTACATGTTTCGTTTCCTCTCTTTTAAAGGAGAGAACACGAACAATTTACATATTTAGATCCTAATTTACATGTACCCTACCATTGCCGTCCGGTTAACGCACATCCATTCCTATCTTGTACAAGCTGCATTATCTCTGTAAAGATGCATTTCCCAGTCCATGGTTATAGGAAAAATATTGTTCCCGCTACAAACTGTGTATGGCATTTCATTCTTGACCTACCTTTCTGTAGCAAATTAATAGCTTTTGTTTCAAGTAGGAAAAGCATTATGGAAACAAATGTTCAACTTGTATTATACTCATTCAACGATGTGTATTCTACATATGCAGCATTTCAATATTTTCTTTGAGACCGGACTTTCAGAACACTCTAGATTTATAACACTGAAAAGTCATGGATATGCAAGCTTCTTATTATACGGGGGGAGGGAGGGGGGTTCAATCTAAAGTTAAAACATGGGATTTATAGAAAAATAGAAGAAACCTAACATAACTAATAATGATCATTTTCAATATAATGATCATTTCTACCCTTCTCATGTACTTACGCCTGGAAATGCTTGAATTTCAACAGAGTAAAAGGTTTTGTCTTAACATCGCAATCAATTCATGAATGGACAAACGGTAGCTGATAGACACTTCAGTTTTTTTCACATTTTAACCACTTTTAATTGGCTATGGAAAGAAGCGGAAAATTCTATGCAAGAATTGATGCATACTTTTCAAAATTCTTCAAAAATGCACTTTTCAAAATAATATAATAGAAAACGTGTTTACTTCTAGCATATTTTACTTCAAATTAATGCAAGTTTTATGAATTAAATCTATGTTTTCTATCAGAGGTTTTATAATTCATGTGTATCATAGGAAAATTCACAGCCAAGCAACACAAAATTATAACAGGAACAATACCAATCCATTGGTATGTAATAGTTATCAGAGTCCACACCCGAGAACTATTAGGCAAATATATGAATGCAATATTCAGATCATTCATATTCTTTTGAAGATTGATTGATTGATCGCTTAATTAAAAGCGTGATTTAAATTATCCATTGTCAATAAAGCACTTCCGTAACCTCTGAATTAAATTGCCTTATTTGCCTTTTATGTTAAATAGTCATGTATTTGCTTTAAAAATATTGAAGACTAGCTGATTTGCCCGGTGTTGCTCGGGCTATTTGTTTGATGAAATTTTGCAGTATCTGAATTTGAATATAAACGAAAAAGCCTTAATACAGTGTATATTCACTTTGGAAATACGAAATGAATTCTTTTAAATGATCGCACTGCAATTTTGTGTCCAATTGGGTTCACCCAGAAAAATTCGACAATGCATCCTTAACATTTTAAAATATCAAAGAAAGACTATGAGTATTGATTTATTTCTGTCTGTACATGTATAAAAATACTTCATAGATGGATTGAGAGAGTTAAGGAACATCACCATATCTCCTCAACATTTAACCGTTTCAATAGAGTGGTATTCAGTCATAGAGCGTGGAATCATGTCCTGAATGCGGTTGTTTGGATTGATAGTATCAGTTTTAGCAGCAAGGATTGGCGTCTCACACAATCAGTTGAGATCTTTAGAATTTTCTATTATGTTGAGATAAACATTATCTATAACTTCTCTAAAGAAAGTTACTACATCTATAACTTCTGTAAAGAAATTTACTAAATTGCAAAAGCCATATGAAAAATAAATTTTCTCTAGTTATTAGCTCATGAGCGAAAGTATCTACACATTTTCAGCAAAAGCTTGAGCAGCTGCACGCGTAGAAGTTGTATTCTCTTATTTGTTTTAGAATAATTTCTTATATGTATCCAAAGATTTTAATAAAAAAAAATAATAATGATTTTTATTTATTTATTTATTTATTTATTTATTTATTTTTTATTTATTACTTTTTATATCCCCCTTAAAACGTGAATCATTAAGGCAAGCATCGTACCTGACGAAAAAGAGGCCCTGGCCAAAACCTCCTAGAGAAAAGGCCTGCGGACAAAAGATGTATACATTGTTACATCATCATCAAGTGGCCAAATTTATGGCTTATTATTGGTAGAAATACGATTAACAATAGCCGCTTGATGATGATGTAACAATGTATACACCTTTTGTCCGCAGGCCTTCTCTCTAGGGGTGCGTTCACTTATTCGTTCGGAGTCATGCTCCGAGTCAATGTGATCACGTGATCAGAGTACTAGCGTCATGGCTCAGAGTCAACACAACGACGTAACAATCGAAGACTTTGATCGTTATAATCATTTGCGTGCAGTATTGCCAATTTAGCCTTTTTTTCATGCGCTTGTCTTTTGTTGGACATTTTTAATAAAAATTAAACAATGCACTTCAACCATCTACCATTCATTTAAAAGTCTTCAATTCTCTTCAAAAACTCTCATCATTATTCATTGGTGAACTTGTTATTATTTATTCTTTTTATTTATTATTTTATCTTCTCCATTTATAAATGAGTATAGAATCATTCAATAATAAATAAACATATTTAATGTATAATGCACAAAATATTGAAATGAGCTTTTAAATTGGACACATCCCTGCTAAATTAGCAACACTACTTGTGAACGATTCAAGATATTTTTTCCCTTCTTCGCAACCTCCGGAGGCATCAGAAAAGCATGAGCAGTGCCCATGGCACTTTAGGTTATGGGGAACCTTTAATATTAAGTTATTTTTTTTTTAACAGGAATAAACAATAACATATTTTTTATTTTTTAATATTTTTATAAAAACAAAGTTCTGGTCATAATTGTAATTTTAATTTATTATCATAGAGACTAGGGTGGCCTCATGCGTAAAGATGAACTGAGATTGAGCAACGCCACCTAGAGAACATGTTCTCTAGGTGGCGTTGGATTGAGCATATAAAAATTAATAATTATGCTGAAAAAATTGTCTTGAATCAAATTTTCGATCAATTTAAGCTAAATTTTCGTTTGTATCGTGCCAAGCCTACAACAATGGAAGGCTAACCAATTATGGTAGGCTATGATCGTGCACTTTGGAAAGATAGAGGCGGCCATGTTGATAGTTAAACAACGTATGCGCCAGCTTGAAAAAATAAAGTCTTCTCTTGTTTGTGTGGTTGCCACAGCTCCTAACAAGTGCGCTCGCAAACGATATCTCATTGTAACAAAATTAATCATCGTTGAAGTCACAACTTTGTTGGCACTCTTCATTGTTGCGTCGTCTTTCTCATTAAATTTTTTGACTCCGATGTCTTCAGCTTGAAAGCAGGAATTAAGGGAGTTAACCCGAGTCGCACTCCAAGCGAATAAAGAAACAAACTCCGAAAGACTCCAAGCGTACCCTGATGTTGGAGGTCAAGGGAGTTAACTCCGAGCGAAGAAAGAAACGGAGACCAAATGACTCGGAGCAAATAAAGAAACGGAATCCGAATGGCTCAGAGTCACGGGAGTCACTCGTTGTGACTCCAAGTGAATAAGTGAACGCACCCTAGGAGGTGTTGCCCTGGCACGGAAAAGTCATCTCATCTTCTTAGTCGAAGCAACAATGTAACTTTCATTGTTTCTAATAAACAAAAAAATTCTACTGCTAAAATCCAAGATGGAGACAATAAATATTACATTGTTGCTTGGACTAAGATGGTCAGGTGACTTTTCATTGCCAGGACGTGTCTTTTTCGTAGGCTGCGGCATGTATTAATTTCATCAACTACTGTTCACTCAGCCGATTGTTGACGCAAACACCACGGGCTGATTGTTCACATATACAAGGAAACAAATATAAACCAAGTCTATTTCATATACATAGAAATAAAGATAATTAATTTCTGCGTTTTTAAGAGATTTATCTCCAGTTTTAGATTTTTTCTATCATTGTGGTAGTATTACACGGCTGTGTGTTCAATTTTAACTTTATAGCTTACTTCTAAGTTGCCTTTTAAAACCGGACAAACATACTTACATTGCCTTTTATATGTATAGATAAAGGTATCCGTAAGCATACCGCAGATTCGCTGGTAAAGTAAATACTGCTGGAACAAAATTCGCTGCTCATAACGTATTCGAAAAACAATATGGTTTATTATAATCTACATTGCTATTCCAAGATATTTCTTGCGTAAATCATAATTTTATTCATTATTAAAATTAATATATTTCTATGTATAATTATGATTTATTCAGGAGACAAAAACTCAAAAATTTTGGACTTCATGGACTTGATGAATTTAGCGGAAGTTATAAAGATTCGTTTTCTTATACACCTACTTGGCTTTTAGCAAACATTTTATTCCATACATTAATTCTACACTATCCACCAGACGGAAAAGTTACATTTGGCAAGTTTTACGAAATCTGTGACAATTATTTATCAGCAGAAGTATTTTTTCGTTATAGAAATCCTCTTTTTTGACGTGGAGTTACATTGATAG
This sequence comes from Rhysida immarginata, assembly GCA_023313115.1. Lineage (NCBI taxonomy): Eukaryota > Metazoa > Arthropoda > Chilopoda > Scolopendromorpha > Scolopendridae > Rhysida > Rhysida immarginata. Next base: position 47,385 of record JAHWFO010115002.1, read on the forward strand.
AATTTTTTTGTCGATACTATTATGATGAGATCCTATTTTGGCTAGGCTATATTAGCAGTTACAGTTTTGATGGACGTATTTTGACGAAATGTTTTCACGATCCAATCCAAATTTTTGTTTACTCGATTTCACACATCGAATGAACTTAAAAAATCTTTTAATTGGCTATTTAAAGTTATTATTAGGACTCAGATTTAAGGTGAAAAAATATATGTTAAAAAAGGTGGATGGAAAGGTGCGGAAATAAGCCTGAAAAGATGGGGAAAAGTAGAAAAATAGAATTAAAAATACTAACGTGAAAGATTGATATTATTTTTGGGATTAATGAGGCACAAATATACATACAAACACCGTAGCTAATTGAAATGATTAATTATGAAAAAAAGGAAAGAGTTACATTTTATGATATTACACTTTTCTAGGTTTTCGAATAAAAAGCTCTCTCTGTTATGAATAAAAATACTCTTAAAGAACGAGAAAGAACGTTTAATATTTACGGATACTAGAAGAAATATTTTGTCCGAACGCTGAACTCCAAATCATCATAATCTGCAGAATCTCCAACAGCACTGAGTTCAGGATTTTTGCTTAAGCTTCTTTTCAGTGTCTCTTTGGCAAATCCATCCAGATTCTTGAGGACATTCAATAAAATTTCCCATTCCCTTTTACACGTCACTGCTCTGGTTCATCCGTTTAACATTCTTAACACATTCTACTTCACTGTCACCCAACTTCTTCACGAATTCTGTGAATTTTACGAAATTTTCAGCAAAAAAAGTCGCCGTACTTTAATTCACTTTTTTTTTCTTAATTCTCCATCCTCTTTTCCGTCGCCAAAAGCTAATAAGAAAGTGAATTCTCGAAAACAAGATGGCGACAACCATTCGCTGAAAAAAGTCACTGGTGACATTCGATATAAATTCAAATTAAGAAAGTAAGGAAAATTAGTTTCCACCCATTGCAAACAGCCACTTTGGAAGCACGAGCAACTTTGTAAGCAGCGTTCTGATTGTTTGTTCGAGAGATTCTAAGTTTGTAGATGTTTTCTTTAATTTCATAATGAAAAAACATGTTTTAATAATTCTCATAAAATTCGCGATTTTTAGAGCGAACGCTATCCTTAACTTTCAGGGCAGAACTACTTATTTCCCAAGAAAAGGTGGGGATAAGTGGAGAAAGGAGGAAAAGATGGGTTTCCTTGGAAAAGGTGAAAAAAAAAGGTGGAGATAAAGTGTTTTTACGAGATCCCCTCTACTTATTGAGAGGTCTATTGTGTGTTTTGTGACATTTTGATTCGAAAAGAAGCATAGGTGGGCCACTTAAAAATCCGAACCTTAGTTTTTATCAATAAACTTATAATTCATTTATATTCTTTCGAAAAGATTTTTGTATTGATGTCAAACAATAAAAGAGCTTGATTTGATATTTAAATAAAGCTGTGGGCATAAATGAATAGTACATATCAATTCATTTTTGAAGTATGTATTCCGCATATAGTGCTTATAGTATACAGTGTAGAGTCAAAGCTCCTTATTCGCGCGGGATACGTTCCGAAAATGTAACCGCGAATACGAAGTGGCATTTTGTACGGAAATATAGGGGATACGTTTCAAGGTTGCATAATAATAAAAAAATATCTTAATATAAAAATAATTTATTGAGATAAATTTTTAACAATATTAATTATTATTATCAGGTTTAGGTAATGGTTTAAAGGACTGAGTAATTTTTTCTTGTTTTGCAGCTAATACAAGGTCTTTTAATTCGGATTGATATTCAGCTGTGGCATTATCAATTTGCCTCTTGGAAATAGGACTTCTTTCCATAGACAGATCAATTTTTATGAAGAAATCACAAATATGAAGAAATTGATATGAATACGGGAAGTGGTCACAATTTTTTGGTCCGCGAATACGGAAACGCGAATAAGGAGCTTTGACTATATACATAAACAGCTCAGAAGTTTAATGATAATAAGCAAAAAGAAAAAAATCGGAAAAAAGGGAGATAAACAATTCCAGTAGATAACTTTGTTGGCATTTAAACAAAAACCGGGTCGTGTTCTTCGTAAAAGTTTCGTGTCATTAAATCCCTCCATATCTTTTTACAGTCAAGTAAGTCACCCTTGTAAATTGTGTCAATTCTTCACTTTCAGCCGAGCAGTTTCGTTTCCCCTCTTCTAACTCTCTTTTTCACTCATTGTCGTCTTCAGAAGAGATAATTTCAATACGCTTTGACAACTTCATCGTCGAAACCACCTCTGTTTGTTTTGGTCTTGTTAAAACTGTTGGAGCCAGCTGGTTTAACCATTGAACCGGTCACCGATGCTGCAAGGAGTAATGGCTGTCTCGGTGGAACCTGCTTTCCCCTTCCCGATCTCCCCCACCTTACCAACAGACAACGATCCTCAACGACGATACGACGAACATGAACCATCTGCTCGGCCCGGAAACAGTGTCAACGCCGAACACCCATCCTCCAGTGGTGACGAAATAAGGTGCCTTCACATACGACTTTAAAATTTATAAGTCAGGAACGTCCTCTCTAATTTACTAAGTAGCGCAAAGCTCTAATTTATTTTCTGTTCGGTTTTCTTGCAATTGAATTTTATTATGATTTAAAAACTATTTATTTTTATTTAATTGTATTCAACTTAAGTTACTTTCTTTATTTACTAAATAATAAATTACCTAATTTACTTAATTATCTCAATAAAAATTAGTAACCAAACTAAAATGCAAAAGGCATTACAATCATTAAATTGGCATTAAAATATGAAATATTGTAATAATTCAACGAAGTAATTAATAAAATAAATAAAATAAAATAAAACTTTAATATGCAGTAGTTGGGGAATGTTAGTTTTTTAAGTTAATATCATGTAATATTAAGTGAGTTGATTATCATCCTGATATGGATGATTCTTATTTTTTCCACCACGTATCGTCAAGGTATCCGTTACACTTGTAGCATGAAAATATATGTCCTTTTTAACAAGTGACTGTTTGTCACGATAAATTAGATAAAATGGTGGTGGTCAGAGATATTGAAGTTAACGTATTTTTTATTAAATGTGGATATGACGAAACAAAGTATAATTGCAGAGCTAATGTATAAAGAGATAATCAAAATTTAAAATATAACTTTCAAATAAAGTTAAAGAAACTTTTAAAAAATTTTGAAAGAAGACAATTTAATGATATTCTAAGGAGTTAAAGGAAAATATTATTTGTTCATTTTAAAGAAAAATGTTTATATTCTACAAAAATTTTTATATACAGGGTCCGTCAAAAAAATATATGCACATGTACTAGATATTATCTATAATTTCTTCAGTTATTACGTGCATTGAATGAAGACGATCCCGATAAAAGAAGACTACAACTGTCACCCAGACATAGGAGATTACTTGATAAGAGTTTGCTAGGAAAATGCATAGGAGCAAATGTTCACCGTGTTCAAAAGTATTCCAACGCTTATGATAATCACTTTGAACACCTGTCGTAACTGTAGGAAATATAAGAGGGCTTATTTTCATCGCTTGATGCCTGTATGAATTTAGTGTTAAAACTTTTATATAGATTTTTCTTTTGGTGAGGTGTGTATACATTTTTGACGCCTCTGTATATTTGTACGAGGGGAAGTCATTAGGTAAGTTACAAATGGATACAGAAATGAAAAAAATAAGAATACTGACTTGAAAACTACTTTTATTTCTTTGGACTGCTGTCTAAATGTTTCATTTCTACATCCATTTGTAACTTACATACGACTTCCCCTCGTATAAATATTAAAAAAAAATTCTAACGTGCTTTCAAAATAGTTTTTAAAAGAGTCTAATACCCCGTCCGCAATACACAGGTAAGTTAGCTTACAGGGCAAATGACACCAAACTGGAAGTTGATTTCATATATTTTTGAATAATTTCCTGATACTAAATATCAATTTTATAATTTTTACTTTCATTTTTAATAAAGAAATCATAACTTAAAGGTCACTTCCGGTAACATCAATTCATTTTGAATTTTGCCCAAAACTCCCGCAATAGCGTTGCTTATAGCTATCAAATTAAACCGAGCTGACTCGACCGCCATTACGGAGCCCACTTGTAATAGTAATGCATGCTACAAGAGCAAGGATTTTCATCTTGCTGATTAAAATCTTTGCGAAAATGGCTAAAATTGGAAGAAAAGGAAAGAGCAGTGCCAGATTAATATACGTTAGTGCGATGGAAGAATATTATTACCAGTATTTCGAAGAAATTTTAATATTTGTATGTCGAAAGAGCATAATTTTGCCTCTTCTCGTCAAGAGAGAGAGGGTATGCCAGGGTGAGGCATTTATCTTGAGCCAAGTGAATATCTCGGAAACTAAGCATTGTACAAAAAAATTCCCAAAATCAACAGTGAATTATTTCGCGGGGGAAATTCATTAGTTAAAAAATTACTCTCCCCCCTCTTGTGAGGGGGGCAGGGGGGAGAGGGTAACTTTGAAATCTTAAATAGGAACCCCTATTTTTAATGGTATATTCAGATTGTACACAATATTCGAGAAATGTTTTATTCTTGGTGTTTTTTCAATTGATCCAACCGTTTATGAGATATAGGCCCTGAAAGTGTGGAACTTTTAAAGTTTTGAACCCAATTTTATCGATGAAGACAAAGAGATAGAGAGTGGGTCTTACAGACATTCCTATTCTACTTTTTAATGGTCTTTAAAATCCGAAGTCAGAATTTCAAAAAACAAATACACACGCATAGACTCTGACTCCATAGGACTGCTGCCCCCAAAAGTTTACTTGGGCACTAAAAAATTTTGAATTAATATTTTTGGTGTCCTTTGCCCTTTAACGTGCTTAAGCTAGCCTAAACAATTGTGCGAACAAAACCTTGCTTAGCTAGGCCAGTTTCACATAAGCTAACTTAGCTAGGCCAGTTTCTTAAGCTAGCGGTAGCGCGTTGAGCTAGCTGGACGTTGCATCTTGAGCTGGTTTTACACTAGTACGCTTTATTAGCGGGAAAGGCTACCCGGGCTGTGCTCGCTTTGCTAGAGCCTCCTTTAGCCACGTAACTGTTTACATTACAAGCATCTTTCCCGTGAAAGTTTTCCAAGTAAGTGAGGAAGGCAAATTTATTTTTATCGCCATTTCCTGTTCCGTTGTAACAAAGGGTAGGCCAACATATCTGTAACAATAACACAAACTCAAAAAATGATTTTCACCTTTATTCTTTTCACATACTTCATTGCTTCGTTGCCCGGCTTACCTTCCGCCATTTTTTCTTATGTTTCAATCGTATCAACGGAAATGAGCCTCGTTTTCATGCGCAGCCTCATTTTCGCGAAGCGAGCCGCACCAGCCGGGAAAGCCAGCTCGGGAAAGTCAGCGCGCTCATCTTACCCGCGCACAGCCTCGTTTGTGAATAGTGTAAACAATTTTCGCGGGTACAGCTCGCTACTTTCCCGGGAAAGATTGCTAGTGTAAAACTAGCTTTGGATACCCACCATTCCTTTCATAGTAGCTTTAATGAACATGGCGGCATCACTCGCATCTGTTATGGATAATTCAATAAAAAGAAAAGAAGACTGAAACACGGACGAAGTTCGAATCCTGATTACAATGTGGGAGGAAATCATTGAAACAAAAGAAAAATACTGCATTTAGTATGAATGTATAGTCGGCCGAGTAAGTTCATTCAAGGAATGGGGGGTGATAGCTTTTCTGGTTTAGCTTGCTTGAGCATAGCCAACAATGGTGATAGCTTTTCTATTATCATTGTAGGCTATGACTTGAGATAGCTGAAGCATTTTTTATTATAATAAACAATGAAAAATTTAAATGAATAAATGATGAAACAAATTTAATCAACAATTAATTTAAACCGAAGTATACATTTATTTATTTTTTTTTATTATTAAACAATTATTCACAAGGAGTCTATCATCATTGCATTAACAAACAAGCATTAAATTACTCCTAATAATAAAAAATTAATAAAATTTCAATTAATTATTCCTAGAAGTTCACAAGTATCAGTAACATTCCATGTCACTAATCACTAAAACAAAAGCTATACTTTAATTATATAATCGTTGAAAGTGAGGCTTGAGAGGGGATAGTGCGAACACCCAATCCTAAAATTTTAAGCTAATCTAGCCTACACTTGTACTAAGATAGCTTTGTAGTGCGGATGGCTTGGATAAATACCAAGTTGGTAAAAAGGTGATGGCCTATTTTTTAGAAAACAGTTTTAGATAGTATTTTTTTAAATTGGACTCTTGCAATGTTTTAAAAATGGCAGAATGAGTAAGCTATACATTTTCCCTTTAGATTCTGATTGTATTGGCCATAATCTTCTTCTATAGACGGGGTGCGTGTTTACAAACATTAGCTTACTTCGTGCCTAGACGTATTTCCGGTTTCGAAATATCTGCACTTTCGTTGTTGGCTGTGACTAAAAGTCGAAATAATTCAGATTGACTGCCGAGTGCCGCGATTTATCATTAATTTTTTATCGTGTGGAGATCATAAAACTGTACACAGAAATTGATGAAACGTTACTTTACTCAATAAATTTGCGTTTTGCGAATTGATTGAACAAGGAGCAACAAAATACGGCATTTTTATTGGTTAATTCGTTTGTTGTTTACTTTTTTCTGCCTCAGACAATTTTATGGTCGGAAGTAAAGGAAGGCACAGAAAGTGGTGCATGCGCGTTCCTACTTCCTGCGCATCCCGTCTATATTCGCACCTTTGTTCGTCCCATCTAAATAAAATGCAATAACGCTCGTCGTCATATTGCAAGCAAGACAACTAAGATGGTCCGTTTGTTCAACAGGGAAGTTTTCGGCATCAAAATGAAAAAAAAATTTAAAAAATTTACATAGCTATATATTAACTGCCGAAAATACAAATAGACAAGTCCACTTTCAATAAATAATGGATAAATAACAATTGTGGACCGACACCAAATTTTAGAGCAAGAAAAATTATGATATACTGTAAATGAAAAAGTGGTTTGTAATCTTTTAATTAAATAGAAGAATCTCCTTTTTAAAAATTTTTTAAATGACATGAATAAAATAATCAAATAATAAAATAAAAGTCACTAATCAAGTTACGATAAAACAGGATGATGGAGAAACGACGAAAGTGGATGAAACTCGAAGAATTGAGGAAATTGGATGCACTTGAAGAACAGATGGAGTTGTAGGAGGAATGAAGACATTGCAAAAAGTTGACAAGAAAGATGACAGGACGGTGAAGAGTAGACACGGTAATGTAGAAGAAGTATTCGAAATTTTTTGAATGAATGTGCAAATAATGTACAGGGTGGGCCAAACTTTCTGTGCTCAAAGTGTTTCCCACTCTACCAGCATCAATAAATGACTTGAAACAACGAATTCAGCAGGCTTGTACAGACATAACACTTATCGTGACGTTAAATGTGATGGTTTATGTGAAATACCGTGCACAGTTATGCATTGCTGCAGAAGGACACTACATTGAGCACTTCATTCATTGACAAATGTAGCTTGAGCACTAAAATTTAATTTTGTTGTAGTGGTTTGGTTTGCTTTATTTGGTATTAACGTCCTTTTCAACTGCTATGGCCATTTCAGGACGGCGTTATAGGGGCCGCAAATTTTGCCTCGCAAGGGTTCTTTAACGTGCAGCCGGCAAACGACTACTACTTCCCTTCCGAAGGAAGTGCGTGATCTCAGGATTTTCCCCCTGAAAAAAATCCTCGTCGTCCTCGGCCGGGATCGAACCCGCGAACTCGGGCATCAGAGGCGATCACGCAACCACTGAGCCACCGAGGCCAATTTATTGTAGTAGGTTTATTCAAAGTTGCAAGTGCAAAATTCGAGGTCAAATTTGTTGTATCTCAACTCTGTTTTGAAATTGTATTGGTGGTAACAGACTTTTGCCCCACCCTGTAGATTTAAAAAGAAAACGTTTCCAGAGTTTACTCTCATCATCAGTTTTGAAATTAAAAGTTTAAATTGACAAGAAAGATCAAACAACAAAATTCCAAAAAAATATTATTAATAAAATAAATGAAGTAAAAAATAAAATATAATAAATAATGAAGAACAAAAACAACTTCTTCCAACAGAAGCACAACCAAATTCAATATACGGAGTAATAAAAATTCACAAAGAAGGCAATCCTATAAGAATCATAACTTCAACAAGACATTCACCCACCTATAAATTTTTGAATAATTATTTAAATTTTTTTTAAATTTAATTACACAATATAAAATTCATTAACAGCCAAACAAATATTAGAAAAAATAAAACTAGACGACAAACATCAGGTTTTCACATTAGATATAACAGCCCTGATGACAACTTCCCAATCAAGCCAACACAATACATCATAAAAAACGTATTAAAAACAAAATTACCTTACACGAAAATATTAAAGATCATACAAGCTATAAACTTATGCTTTACTAACAATCAATTCAAATTTAATAACAAAATATATTCTCAAACAGATGGCTTTCCAATGGGCAGCCCTTTATCACCCATGATTGCCAACATCTATACAAACTAGATTGAACCACGTTACTGAACACATCACTACAAACAAATCCACAATCTCGTATGTAAATGATATTATAATTATCACAATAGAAATAATAACACAACTATTAAAAGAAAGATACCCACTAAAATTCACAAACAATAACATGATCAACAATAAAATTACATATTTAGATTTAAATATTATAAAAAAATAAAAATGAACTAAAATTTGAGATATACGAAAACCTACAAAAGTAATATTATACCGCGTTACTTATCACAACAACCGGCACATAAAAAATTAACACAATTATACAATATATCCAAAGAATAAAAAATTTTACATCCCCAAATTACATTCCACAAAAATTAAAAGAACTAAAAATAAACTTAAAAAAATAAATATCCAACAAAATTAATTGACAAATACAACAACCAATTAACAAACACAAAACAACCAATACAAAAGATCTTCAATAAAATACAACAAAAAAAAAACTTTTCACAAACAAAAAAAATACTTGAAGAAATACCAAAATAACAAGAATGATTTTACCGCCAAAGCGGATAAAAGGAGCATATTTTCGTGTTATAGCACCGAGATATCGTGCATAGATACCTTGAATTAACCTTAAATTTTAAAACAACTTAGAGAAAATATATAAATATAAAAACTGAATTGTAAATTACTATTTATGTAAATTAACGTAAAGAGAGAATTAAAAAGAACAAACCTGAAGAACTGAAAGGTTAAATGGAGACAGTTATATATATATTTGAACAAAAAAAAAAGTTATTTAATTTGTAGGCATTCTTACATAATGTCAAACGAAGTGAGCCTCAATTGCTGAAGCGTTCTGTATAAGCGCCTATTATTTCTTCATATTCTATTACTAAAGCGTTTCTACGTAAACATCTACGTGTTGAAGCAAGCGATTAGCTACTAGCAATTAGCAAATTGTCTAACAGTAAATAGTTATGAATATTGTTAGGGTAACAGCAATATGCTCTTGATAACAATAAGCAATGGATAACAATAGGTCTAACAACTCGTAAGGAGTTGGTTTATATATTACAAGCTATATCTTAGCATTGAAAGTTTCCAAGGTAACATATCAAAAAGAGAGGGCACCTCTAATCCACAAGGAGATAAGAAATACCGATAACGTATTTCGGCTATCAAGTAGCCATCTTCAGCGATGAGAGACAAAATTCAGTTAAAGAAAACTTTTCTTTATTTGACTTTTGTCTCTCATCGCTGATGATGGCTACTTGGTAGCCGAAATACATATCGGGTATTTCAAATCTCCTTGTGGATTAAAGGTTCCCTCCCTTTTTGGTTATTCCATTCCAAAGTGTTCGCTTAATTTTTGTTAAGGTAATATACAGGGTGGCCCAGATTAATATATACAATCTTTGAAAGCGCCGTGTGCGCGTCACGCGCGACTGACGCAATTCAAATTGCGCGCGTTATGTGAGCAAGGGGATGCGAAAAAGGCGCGAATCATGAGGATCGTCCATATCAAGATGGCGGCGCAGCGATTGAGTCTGGAAGAGAAGGTAGATTGTGTGAGGTTGTACTCAGCGACCAACAGTTACTCAGAAGTGAAACGTCGTATGGCAGCTAAGTTTGGGACACCCGGCCTTGTTGATAACGATCAAGAACGTAAACAAGGAGTTTGATGAAACTGGCAGCGTTGAAGAGCGTAAACGCAGTAGACCCAAGACCGTTGTTACTGACGCCAACAAAGTGCGCCTGCAAAATGAGTTGGCCAGTTCTCAAGAAAAGGACAAGTCGCAAAGGCGGCTATCTGCTCGGTTAGACATTTCTCGTACGAGTATTCAAAGAATCCTGAAGGATATGAAACTGAGGCCATATCATCCTCGCTTAACAAATCACTTGCTCGAAGATGATCCCGACAGGCGATTGAAACTTGCCGAAACTTGGCTTGCAATGCTGGAGGACGTTCCTGAGTTAGCACGCCATGTGGAATGGAGCGATGAGGCAAAATTTCACGTCTCAGGATATGTGAACCGCCACAACTGCGTGTATTGGCGTGCAACCAATCCACACATTGAATTGGAGGTAGACAACTAGAGCCCTGGTGTCATGGTGTAGGCCGGCATAAGTTACGATGGACTGCTCGGCCCGTTTTTCTTTGAGGACACAGTCACAGGAGATAGCTACCGTGACCTTCTGGTGAACACTGTGTATCCCCTATTGACGCAACACGATGATTTTGACACCATGTGGTGGCAACAGGATGAGGCACCACCGCATTATGCTCTCACTGTGCAGAGTTGGTTGGATCAAACATTTCCAGGTCCGTGGATCGGCAGACGCGGTCCAGTTGAGTGGCCCCCCCAGATCACCCGATTTGACCCCACTCGATTTTTGGTTATGGGATATCTCAAAGACAAGGTCTACCGCCATAGGATCCATAACATTCCAGAGCTTCGGGAAGCAATAACGGAGGAATTACGCAAAATTCCCCTAGCCCTCTGAGTACTGACGGGGTCAAAATAAATTGTAAAGTGAAAAAATTCTGAAAAAATTTGGCTTTTCTTTTTTATTCATGTTGTATTACTTCACAAAGTAATTTTTTAAAGAAATAATTATTTCCCCCTTTTTTTTTGTTGTGTATCACAAAGGACGGGATGGGGTCATTTTTGACCCCAAGAGAAAAATTGATTTTATTGCTGTAAATTCCTAAATTTCTTAATTTTTTACTATAATAAAACAATCAGTGAATTAGGTGAATGAAATATAACACTTTTCAAATAAACAGTTTGTTTTTGAGCTATTATGTTTCACTTCATTTGTGATTTCGCATTTTGTGTGATAAAATGTATTCAAATAGTCGAAAGCTAGAAATGTCATCACTGAAGAAACTGGCCCAACAAGATATGCAAATCGCAACATAGATGACATCTTGTCAGCATTTCATATTCTGTTCAAGAACTCTTTGAAGAGTGAAATTATAAATTGGACAAACAAAGACGGGTCTATAGTGTATGACGACTCGTGGAAAGAGATAGATGAAACAGAATTTGATGCATTCATCGGTATCCTATTTATTTCTGGTGCGTACAAGTCAAATTACGAACCAGTGAAACAAATGTGGGATACAAAATATGGTAGACCAATATATTCAATTTCAATGGCTCGAGATAGATTTCAAAAAAATCTGATAGTTTTGAGATTTGATGATACTGCAACTCGGCGATTGAGGCGTCAAAATGACAAGCTCGCACCGATTCGTGACGTCTTTGATAAATGGGCTGATAACCTAAAAGAATGTTTCAAACCATCTTCAAATGTGACTGTAGATGAACGATTAGTGACATTTCGCGGAAGATGTCCTTTCAAGCAATACATTCCTTCAAAACCCGGTAAATATGGCATAAAACACTGGATGTGCTGTGATAGCTTGATATCATATGTCTACAACATACAGATTTATGCAGGCCGTCAACAAGGAGAGCCCAGAGAAACGAATCAAGGAGAACGTGTGGTATTGGATACGATAAAAGGACTAGAAGGGAGTGGACGAAATGTAACCTGCGATAATTTCTTTACCAGCTTATCTCTTGGTGAGAAACTACTAAAAATGAAGCTGACAATGTTGGGAACGATCAGGAAAAATCGTGCAGAATTGCCACCCCCTTTTACTTCATCAAAAGGAAGAAAAGAATTTTCAAGTGAATTTGCTTTCAGTAAGAATGCTTCAATTGTATCATATTGCCCGAAGAAGAATCGTGTTTGTGTTCTAATGAGCACTGAACATGACCAACCTGAAATTTCCTCTGAAAGGAATGATAAGAAACCCGACATTATATTGGAATATAATAAAACAAAAGGTGGTGTTGACAGTGCAGACCAAAAACTATGGAATTATACGACGAAGAGAAAAACAATTGACCTGTAGTTGTTTTTTTCAATATGCTGGATATTTCTCCTCTAAATGCATTCATCTTGTGTAGTTTCTTGAAACCCGATTGGAACAAATAGAAATCTCATCGCAGGCGCATTTTTCTGCTGCAGTTAGGAGAAATGTTAGTTGAAAAGAATATGAATAGACGTCACGAAAACACCAGTCAAGTAAGCAGAGATAATGTTCAAGCTGGAAATGTTCAAAGTAGAAAAAGAAAGCGTGGCCGCTGTTCTGTTTGTCCAAGATTACTAGACAAGAAGCACACCAATACATGCATGCGTTGTGGATCTTTTGTTTGCAATGATCACCATGAAAGTATATGTGTGAAATGTAAAGTGGACATCTAATGACAGTCCTCAAAAATGTAATTTCCAACTGTACAAGTAGCCTACCAACATGTTCTTAGGTAACATAATTTAGCATAAAAAAGGTTTCCAAACTTTTTGATGTTCTTTGTAGCGTTTTCACAAAGGGTGATAATAAATTTAAATATATAATTAAATATTGGTAGAAGTTTGATTCATTGTATAAGATACAGAATAAAAGAAATATAAATCTATTAGGTAATTAAACCAAAAAAAACATTTTATTTGTATAGAAACAGTTGTGGGGTCAATTATGACCCCATCAGTACTTAGTGCTATAATTTTTTCTCAGTACTCAGAGGGCTAGACATGTGCAAGAAGGCCTGTGGCAACGTGAAGTTGCGACTGGAAGCTTGCATCGCCATGGAGGGCCGCATGGTGGACCACTCCATGGAAAATAGTGTGACTCTGTTCTTCGATCCTTTGACAATGTATTCCACCATAGTTACATGCAGGTATTAAAATACTTAAGGCATACGGCCTTGTTAAAAATTGTATATATTAATCTGGACCGTACTAAGCTAATTCCCACTATCGTTAATTACTTATTACATTCATTCATGGCACGTCATTAAGAGTTGTTTGATATATTACATGCCATATCTTTGCACTGAAATTTCCAACGGTACCGATAACGTATTTCGGCTATCAAGTAGCCATCTTCAGCGAAGAGTGACAGAATTCAGTAGAAGAAAACTTTTCTTTATTTGACTTTTGTCTCTCGTCGCTGATGATGGCTACTTGGTAGCCGAAATACATATCCGTTATTTCAAATCTCCTTGTGGATTAAAGGTTCCCTCCCTTTTTAGTTATTCCATTCCACAGTGTTCGCTTAATTTTTGTTAAGGTAATATATAGTACCATTAAAACACGTACTACTAAGCTAATTCCCACTATCGTTAATTACTTACTACATTCATTCATGGCAGGTCGTTAAGAGTTGTTTGATATACAGGGTGAATACAAAAGTCTGAAACCCCTTTTATTTTTTGAACCGAAACAGATATGTCAATTTTGATGAATCCAATGAATAGGAAGTTGTGGGTGGCCTATCCCATGGCGCACTTTTCATCATTCCAAATATGCAAATAAGGACACATTCAAAATTCATCTTAAAAACCGTAAGGGATAGAGAGAAAAAAACCCAATTGCAAACTTGTTCAGCATAAAAAAACAAACAAAACAAAAAAAATCATCCAAATCGGACCAACCAATCTCCCACAATCACGTGGTGAACTGTTTGTAGCTTACAAATAGTCACACTGCACAAACGAGTTACTTCAAACAGTTTAAAAAAAAAAGTTTATCAACAAAATGCTCGATGTGACGACTGTGGGCACCATAACACAATTGGGCACGGAACCTAACTGACGTCAAAACATCGGCAAGCATGGCTGGTGTCACTCCTCGGCACGCTTCCTGGATTCGTTGAACCAGATCCTCCAGTGAGGCGGGCTGCGTAGCATAAACCTTGCCCTTCAGGTATCCCCGCAAGGAAAAGTCAAGTGGTGTAAAATCAGGGGAGCGGTGTGGCCAACGAACTGGTCCTCCTCGGCCAATCTATTGTTGTCCAAACATCTCACTTAGACGCTCGCGAACGACCAACCCGTAATGTGGAGGAGCTCCATCATGCTGAAACCACGTGCGCTGATACGAGGCCAATGGCAAATTGTCAATGAAGTCTGTGACTACCACGTTGAGAATTTCAGCCCGGTAGCGTTCTGCAGTCAGTGTTCCATCGTAAAAATACGGTCCAACCACAGTGTCATTGTACGAGGGGAGTTCAATAAGTAATGCAATACATTTTTATTCTCAGCCAATTTTGGTTGAAAAAACTGGACATTTCTTGTGGAACATTTTCTAACATTTCCGCTTCGTCTCGTATAGTTTCATTGACGTCCGATAGGCGACACCGCTATAGTGAGCTGTTAAAATGGCGTCTACAATGGAGGTGCGTTGCAAACAACGGGCAGTGATTGAGTTTCTTTTGGCGGAAAACCAGGGCATCTCAGATATTCATAGGCGCTTGCAGAATGTCTACGATGATCTGTCAAAAGTGTATGATTGTGATCCGTCGATCTGCTCGAATGAGAGTGTTCGCATGTTCCGACATTGCAGGATTCAGTGCTGTACACAGCCGGCAAGCTCGCGGGAGATCAGACAGTTGTGCTTGACCTTGCGGCGATGATGACACACGCTTTGCCCAACGACTCACCGTGCTTTTGTCCACTGCCAGATCACCCTAGACATTCTGCAAGCGCCTATGAATATCTGAGATGCCCTGGTTTTCCGCCAAATGTAACTCAATCACTGCCCGTTGTTTGGCACGCACCTCCATTGTAGACGCCATTTTAACAGCTCACTATAGCGCTGTCACCTATCGAACGTCAATGAAACTATACGAGACGAAGCGGAAATGTTTAAAAATATTTCACAAGAAATGTCCAGTTTTTTCAACCAAAATTGGCCGAGAAAAAAAATGTGTTGCATTACTTATTGAACTCCCCTCGTACAATCCATACCACACATTGATTCTCCAGTTCACTTGATGAGTTGCTTCTTGCAGACATCGTGGGTTTTCGTCTACCCAATGATGATGGTTGTGCCTGTTGATAACTCCATCCCTGGTGAACTGGGCTTCATCTATCTACAACACCTCATGAATGAAGTTTGGATTGTCATCCAGGCAGGAAAGTAACCAGTTGCAGAAGGCGGCCCTAGCAACATAATCCAATGGCAGTAACTCCTGGTGACAATGAATATGGTATGGGTGAAAATGATGTGCGTGTAGAATGTTGAGAACAGTTCTCTGATGGCACCCAACATCTGCAGCAATTGCTCTGCTGCTTGTGTGGGGATTTGCAGCAACTACAGCCAGAACTAGTGTTGTTGTATCCTCGTCGCCTTGTGCCGTTGGTCGTCCTCGTTCTGCATTAACATTCCCTGTAGCTTCGAATCTTTGAATAATGTGATGTATTGTTTGACGAGATGGATGGCGTTCGT
>JAHWFO010115002.1:80198-98124 GCA_023313115.1 Rhysida immarginata
AATGATCTATATTAATGAAACTCACGCGATGGAACTTCAAATTTGGTTTAATGTTTGTTGAGAAAATGGAGCAATTTTCGTTAGAACATCAGGAGTAACCCTGTAGGAAGCATAATTATATTGGAATTAGTGCCAAAATAAAGTAATTTCTTAACATTAACAGATCAATAACAAAATTCTCTTCACATAATCACAAATTTAATTTGGAAGATTATATTTTAAATACTAACCCTATAAAAATATCACACATGAAAGAGCCCTTCTAAATAATGAAATAAACTCTTACATTACGACTTAATATAAATCGTATAAATTTTTCACTCGTAATTTTAATTTAACATAGTTAGATAAAATCATAACGTGAACGGAATGGCTTAAATTATTTTTTGTGTAAAAATAAAAGTTTAAACAATTACTTCGGTATCTGAAAAAATATTATCACACATGTAGAACTATAAATCAACAGACACTCAAATCTTGCCATTTTTTCATGTTAGAACTGTAAACAGGACAAATGAGAAGAGAATACATGTCATACAGTGGAAATTGGGATTACCCTCTGTTAACCTGTAATTGGCACTCGACACAAGCTAGAGGACTATTTCCAAAGATACCACTTCAGTCCTATGATATCAGGAGATGGGATGAATTTTGGTTTCGCTACCAAGCTACCATATTTCTTTTGCATAAGACGGATTCAAAAATGATAAATTCTGTGGATCACAGCGATAATTGTATTAACAATTAGCTGGGTCCTAAGTATAAATTATATGCGATACAAAGTATCCAAGTATAAGCGCTACGCTATTTTCGGACATATATAAGATTTTTTTTTTAAGGAATACCATTTCGGTTTGAATAAGAAATCATATGAACGAAGAGAAAAAAATTGCCAATCATAACAGGCCTCTATGGTATCAACTAACATTCAGTAAAAATACGAGTCCTCGTACATATATTCCATCGTTCTGATTCAGATTGTGTAAGACTATGTCATTTAAAAAAATAAACTATATAGTCCGTTTTTCGATATCGGTAGAGAAACTCACGTGACTAAACTGATCTTCTTAGAATGCAATTCCTTTACATGTTACTCCTCCTATGTCACAACTCTCGAACTCTTTTTATCTTCATACTTGTTTTTCGTGTTTCCTTTTATCTTCCAAAACGTCAAAAAAGTTATTTTATTATTTTTTTATTTCTGAAATAATTAATAGATATTTATTTTATTTTTTTTATTAAACATCTATTAATTATTGTATTCCAGGGTTCTTGTGTCTCGTCTTTCTATCCTACATTCGTCAATTATTTCTGAAATGGAATTTGAAATGCTTCAGCCATTTTTAGCCCATTAAATACGAAAGCTGACTTTTATCTTCAAGAAAAGATCAAAGCTCATAACGTCATAATTCAGATGTAAGCAGGTGCGGAGCACTTTTTTAGAAGTACAAACTTTATTTCCATAAAAGTTGGAACAAGGTGAAAATATGCGAAACAGCAAAAATATTGATACACTGATATATTAATTCATTTTATTTCAAAAAAGCCAGTTTTTTGGTTAGGTATTAAACATTTCGGAACCAAAAATTTAACTAATAGTAGTAAATATTAGTTCTTTCGTGAACTGGCGGTTGCAACACACTCCGAAAATGTTGGGACAGTGGGCGAATTACCATTTGGTGACATCTCCCTTCCTTCTGATCACGCTTTGTAGCCGTCGAGAAACAGATGATACCAATTTCTGTATCATTGCAACGGGAATTTGTTGCCATTCTTGCTGTACGAAAGTTTTCAGCTGTTGAACTGTTCGAGATCGTCGTTAACGTAACTTCCTCTTAATAATTTGCCATATATTCTCTATTGGGGTCGAATCAGGACTACAGGCAGGTCAATTTAACACACGAATTCGTCTATTGTGTAGCCACTGTTCTGTAATGGGAGCGGTGTGGGGTTTAGCATTATCTTGTTGAAACAAAAATGGACGGGTTCCGAAAAGACGTCGCCGAGAAGGCAACAAATGTTCTTTTAAAATTTCAATATATGCTTGTGCAATAACGATGTGCAGATGTGCAAGTTTCCCACTCCATTGGCGCTCATGCAGCCCCAGACCACTACTGAAGCAGGATTGTCCTCTTCCTCTGTAGTCCTAAGTACACGCCGACCATTTTCGCCAACAACAACCGTAAATGTAGATTCATCGGACCACAAAATACGTCGCCACTAGACATCAGTCCACTTCAAGCGCATATGATTTCCGTAGTGTGTTTACGAACATCTTTTGTTTTGCATAATAGAGCTTCAACTTAAATTTTGTGATGTAGCGGCGAACGGTATTCAGCAATACAGGTTTTGATAGAATCCTCGAGCCCATTCCGCAATTTCTGTTACTGTTGAATCTCTATTTTTAATGCAGTGATGTCCGAAAACCCGAAGATCACGAGCAGTCAGAATTGGTCTTCGTCCTTGCCCTTTATGAACGGTGGTATTTCTGCTTGTCCTGTAACTATTAATAATATTAGGAACTGTATATGACGGAAGTCCAAGATTCCTTGTTATTTCACGCTGAGATACGTTGCTTCTAAATTGTTGGATTACCTGGTATCAGGTATTCTACTGCATATATCTTGACCCACTGCCTTGCCTTTACCTATGTTGTCGTGTAAATGACTAGCCGCACATTGCAGTTTTCATATAAAGAGGGAAAAGTTATGACCTAATTTTCTCCAGAAGTTTCGAAATATTCCTGTCACTTCTATGGCTTCCGGTGCGATCTTTTCCTTCCGGTGCATGTTACCAATGGCGATTTCATTAAAAAATTATGTAAGACCATAAAAGAGATTGGAATTTATAAATTGTACATATTTTACTTCAAACGCATTTATTATTTTAAATTTTGCTAATATACATGGTGTCCAAAAAGTCTGGTAACATAGCAGATATCTCAAAGCTGCCAGGTATGCGAGATCTGATGAGTGTGGATTTTAGGTAATAGCGGGGTGAGGAATTCATTACCGCACTCAGTTTTGACTTTGACCCCCAAATTTAAAGTCATCCATTTGCTAACTCGAAAACTACTGAAGATAGAGAAAAATTTCCGATTGCTACCCTGTAGAGCAACACCTCATTAGTCTAAAAAGAATTTTTAATCACACCCTTCCCCTTGAAAGATTTTGAGAAAATGGGTGAAAATGAGTCACTCAAGGTCAGGTTGGGCTGGCCAGTTTGGCTGAGGTTTCTAACACATTTGAAATGCAGTGAAGCACCCTGGACTGGTGTTTAGCTCGCCGTTCCTGAATTTTAGAACAGTGGAAGGCCGTTTTGTGGAGCGACGATTCGCGATTTACACTTTAGAAATCAGATGGTTGAGGCGATTACCTGGAGAACGATTCCATCCAGAAAGTATCGCCCAACTATGAAGTTTGGAGGAGGGTCTGTAATGATTTGGAGATGCTTTTCGTGATTTGGACTTGGACGCTTGGATGCTTGGTTGTATTGAGTGAAAACATGAAGTCTACGAACTACCTCGGTAATCTGGACAATTCTTTGGTAGAGTGTAGCGTCCAAAAATCGATGTATAACCTTTTGAACGCTCCAGTAACGAGTTCCCCGTTTTGTCGTCTTTTTCTTCATCCTTGTCAACGTCTTCAAGAGCCACTGCGATACCTAAAGATTGAAAAGAAGTATAAAATAAGACAAGCATTTGTTTTGAGTAAAATAATAAAACAATGAAAACTGGATAGAGTGATTTAACAATACCTTTTTGCCAAAGAGACGATCGTCGGAGCGAAACAGTGATCTCCCGAGATGTTGTAAAAAATGTTTTGTTGTCGTCAGTAGCCAGGCGACCGTAGCCGACGAAAAAGACAGGCCACGGCGCGGAAAAGTCACCTGATCATCCTAGGCTGAATAACAATGTAATCATCACTGTTTCCATCTTGGATTTTAAGAATCAGTATTTTTTCGTTTGTTGAAAACAATGAAGGTTGGATTGTTGATCAGCCTACCATGGTCAGGTGACTTTTCCGCGCCGGGGCAACGCCTCCTAAAGATAAGGCCTGAGCGCGAAAACGACAGACATTGTTACATCATCATCCGAAGATACGTTTAATCGCATTTCAGGGCTTATTATTGGTAGTAATGCGATTAAACGTATCTTCGGATGATGATGTAACAATGTATGACGTTTTCGCGCTATAGGCCTTATCTTTAGGAGGCGTTGGCCGGGGCCTGTCTTTTTCGTAGGCGACGAGACGCGTTTAGTTATTTTTCTTGACTTGGCTTGTCATGAAGAACGGACGGAAAGAAGTCGGGCGGGTGCGAGCCTCTGATCTCGACGACCTGTCTTCGAAAAAAGTGTTTAAGACGTTCCACTAAAGAAGGCGTGTGAGTCGCGAACAACTGGGTTCTGGAGCGGCGTAGATGAACGTGTCCGCGAAAAGAAACGTTCCCAAGGAAACGCAAATTAACCCGGAGGAAAATTCTGATTCAAAGGAAATCGTTCGAAAGTCCCAAAGGCCTGACCGAGATGTTATTTATGATTCAAGAGAATCCGGTACGGGACGATGATTGTGGCCATTAATGTTTTATTGGAGTTTTATTGTCCAAGCCTCTTTTGTAATCTAGGGATTCGAGACCAAGACAGGAGCTGTTAGTCACATGATTCATCTAGAACCGATCCCAAGATGGAACTCATGACGGTGAAAACAAAAACAGGTCGCATCAGTCACTTCCACTCCCGTCTTATTCACCCTCCCCCTGTTAATCAGCCTGTCTGTTCGAAAACTTACCTGGTTCCACTTCCGGTGCTGTCCTGTAAAGAAAGAAAGAAAAAAAAGGAGGAAAACAATGAATATATCAAAGGCTCAAGGAAATTAATTAAAAATGACTAAAAGGATTAAATGTATAAAGTGGGATATAAACTAACTTAGATAGGTGGAAAGACTTACCTGAGCGATCGTGACTCGGACTTTAAACCTAGAATATCCAAATTTAGTTCTTCGTTTTGAAGTCGAGAAAACCTTAAAAATTTGTGCATTTTGTTAATATGTTTTCGTAAAGTTTGTGCTAAACGCCCATACAAGTAATACGGATTGTTAGGAACAAGTAAATTTAATATTAGATTTGTAAAAAGGGGAAGAATCTAAGAAAGCGGATCTTTTTACATAAGAGACTTTGATTATTAATTATAAACTTTGGTTCAACGGTTTAAAAAGTTTCTCTTCAATTTAATAATTTTTTCTCTTTCTCAACGCCCTGCCGGGGAAAGGGGTGAGTTCAGACCCCATGAATATTATGCTGAAAAAATATCGATTGTATCGAAAATGATGTAATCTGCCGAAACTTCAAATGGTAATCAATAAAGTTAGAACCCCCCAGAGTTATTTGCTCGAGAGCCACGTCTCATGTCATTTATTTAACCAATGAAGCTTAAACTGAGGGATAATTAAGATAATTGCAGAAGTAGTAGACAATTTGGGGTTGGATACCCTGAAGGACTTTCCACCTCCCAGAGCCATAGAATACGCAGTCATGAACATGTCATTAATTTATTATACCAGTTTTGTAGGGATGGAAGCGGACCTTTCTATAAGACGAGCCTACTTTAAAGGCAGGGATAGGTCTTCACCGTTACAGGGAACCTTACAAAGTTCCCCCCCCCCTTACAAGAGACCTGTGTCATTTTCACCAGGACAATGCTCCCTGTCACACTGCAAGGGTTTAACAGAATGGTTTGGCAGGAATGATGTCGAACGTTTGGACTGGCCAACCAAAGCCCAGGCCTCCATAGAAAGCCTTTGGGAAGAATTGGAGCGTAGAATTAGAAGTTTGGAAAATAGACCTGCATTGAGGATTTACCGGAGGATTCCGCAAACAGTTTTCCAGAATTTAGTAGAAAGCGTGCCATGAAGGAGAACTGCAGTCATTAAAGCAAAAGGTGGCTCCACAATGTATTAATTTAATAAAACCAAAAAAAGCTAAACCAAGGAGTAGGGGTGACCAGCGATGCCAGACCTGGGTTTTTCCACCCAGATCTAGGTTTTTTTTCCTATCCCAGCGACATCTGCTGAGAAAATAAGAACCCAGGAAAAACCTAGATGGAAAAAATAAACCCAGAAATAAACCCAAGTTCAGAATGTTACTTTAGAAAACCATTCATACTTATATAAATATAAAAATAAACACGTATATATAAATATATATAAACATACCCTATTTAAATGTAAAAAGATGAAATATGTCAAATCTAAACATATAAATGCTGATTATGGTAAATGAAATAATTACAATTAAATGTATTGAACGAATAAAATAATATATATCAAACCAAAAAATAAATGAAACTCCTTAAAAATTATAAACAAGGAGAAAAAATTAATAATATAAAAATTAATTTTATACATGAAGTAAAAACCACACTGTCTTTTTAAAATGGGCTGTGCTCTCTGCTGACCTTGAGGTCATTCTCTTGAAGTTTTCACATTTGTATTACATTTGCATAAGAAACAAGTTTCTTTATTCTTTTTTAAAACTGTTTTATTTCGGATTGAGGTTCTCCCCCTCCCCTTTCTCTAATGCAATATTCAGGGTTTTGTCTGAAAAGGTCGCTGAAATAGCAGGCGCCGAAAAAACAACCCAGATCTGGTGGTAGAAAACTTATTTCCAGCAATACTTCCGCTGGCAACGCTGGGGGTGACCACATAAAAAAATTAACTAAAAGAATAACAAATAAACATTTTGCCATCCACATCTAAAGTTTCACCTCCTATTTTATAGCATTTTACACGAAACTGAAAAAATAATACTTTTCCTCAATACGAAAGTGACCATTATACGGAGATGGGCAGATAGGCAAAAAATTTTAGGTCTTTAAATCGTCGAAAAATCGGTGAACAGATGACGAGGACTGTTTCCCGTATGCCTGCACCATTTTCGCGTCGATCGGTTTTGGCCAGGAATGTGTTCGAATATTTTTTCTTCTAGTGTAGACTTTTTGACCACCTTGTACGATACAATATTAATCATTACAAAATACAATAAACGTTTACATGAGCAATTTTAATTTTACTTCAAATGCAATAAATTATAAAGAACACTTACTTTAATAATTGTAGGAGGGGGGGGGGGATACTGATTATCGTGAAAGACTTCTTGGAATAGCAAGGTTAAATTCCCGTATATATTCTGTAAATTAAATTGAGCTATCGCGGACACGGTACAGGAAGGCTATTTCCAAGTGTCCTAAAGGCGATGAGCGTACTTTGATACCACAAAATATTGATAGCACTGTTCTAATACTGGTTAAATCTTATTATTATATTTATTTTATAAATTTAAATTTTAAAGCTTTATATAACATGTGAATAATCTAGACCTTAATTATACGTGTATATCGATATCCTTATTAATTTCTTTTCAGTATTGTTTTAAAAATGTATTGCTTTTATTATTTATGTTTAACATGTACATATTAAATCGATGCTTATTACATTACTATATCCATAAAGTGAAACTATTTAATATTATTGTAAAATTTTTGTAGGTTACCTTCCCCATTGCCTGTTAACATTTTCCGCAACTTATTTTACTGAATAGCTTAATGATTTAAATGTTTTTCTTAAATTTTATTTTCAAATATGTAATTTTTTAAATCTATAATACTGTTGCACAACGGCATAGCGATCGTTATCTTAGATCAATGGTTGTAAAAAATTAAAAAAAATAAAAAGGAGGAAAAAAAAAAAGGTCTGTTTCCACGAATGCTCATCTGCTGGGTGGGGAGGGCTTGCCTTGGACGGCTTCCAATAGCATCGAAAGCACCGCCTGAGTGGATGGTTCCCGACAAAGCATCGGAATAATGAGGCGACGCCCATTACACGAGAGGGAGAGGGGGAAAAAGGAGAAAGATTTAAATTTTAAAATACAATAAATAAACTATGAAAAAAGTTAAATACTCAAAGCAATCATATTATCTTTAAGTGAACGTTACCAATGCATAAAACGAGGGTCATTAAAGCGGATCGAATTTTGGGTAATATATCAGTATTTTTTAAACTTATTTTTCATAATTTATTTAAAAACTACATATTTTGAGCTCATTTCATGTTTGACAACTCGTTGTATTGTCTATTCTATTCTTGTTTTTATTATTTACTACAATTAACCAGATGTTTTTCTAAGATTTAGTAGTCGCGGCGAATGTATAAGACTTAAATCCGAGAGTTTTGACTTTGCCATTATCAATGGACGATATCAATTTTAAAGGGTCTAACGCTTTTAGATATTCTTATAAAAATGAAAATATTGATAGCACTATACCAGTAACTGGTTAAATCTTATTAATGTGTTTATTCTATAAATATAAATTTTAAAGCTTTATATAACATATGAATGATCTAGACTTTAATTAAATATCAAAATCCTTTATATAAATTACAATTCTCCCTGTAGACTCCAACAAAATGCCTGTCCTTATATAAAAATATCACCCATCTACTAGTCCCCAAAAATAATACTAAATTAAATAAAAAATTTTACACACAAAAAAAATTAATGTATTGATGGGAATACAGTATTTAATACAGCTTATTGAATTTCAGTTTTACATTAAATATGATATCATTATTTTTATTATCTATTGATCTGCAGGCAAATACTTTTTATTTTAAAAGCAAGGCAGTAAAAAACTCTGCAAGCTTTATATTATTTAGTTCTTATCAAATACTTTAACTGGAGAACACCGGAAACGCCATGCGAAAATCAGAGGAAGCACCGGAAGTAAAGAAAAAACGAGGACTCAAGAAGTGTAGATCGATCGAAGTAAAGAGGGAAAACTTTTTTGTCCTCATCATCAATGTCCCTTTCCACCCCCTCTTCTTTTCTATTGGGGGAAAAATACTCCTCAGTAAAAAATAACCTCTTCGACCAACCTGAAAAACCGAGAAGAACGAGTGCAAGCTGAAAAAATTTCTTTTCTTTTCTCCCTTTTGAAATCGTTTATAGCTGAACTGGGGAAGTTCTCCAACCAATCAGCGAAGTTGCGGGAAAGAGCCTGGATTGAAAAGAAAAGGAGGCAACGGAATAGAGGTGGTAAAGGTTTTTTTTTTTTTTCCCTCTTCTTTTTTTCCCTCCATCCATTATCATCTCCTTTACTTCCCACTCTTCTCTCTTCTTTGGAAACACTCTTCGGCTTGGTGATTGGGATTTCATTCACGTACTTGGCGCAGCCACCTTTCAAGTCTCCTCGTCATAATGGAAAATAAAAGCGGCAGAGATTGAGTAGAGCAAGCTATTTTCTCTAATGCGTCGCAATTTTTTTCTTTAGCCTTCTCTTATTAAATGGAACGATTTCTATTTTCACCTACGGCAATAATTGAGATAAAGAAAGAAAGAAAAAGAAAAGGACTCAAAATCCACAACTTTAGCGAAAAATAATAAAAAGTATGGTTTATTTTGTTTTATTACATCCAATCTGCCTTATCTTTTATCTGCAGAAAACCGAGATTTATTCTTCCTCTGTCTACATTAAGATAGAAATAATTGTGATTTTGCTAAAGAGACGAGTCATATAACCAGTATAAACATTTAAGACCCTAAATGTTTCTTCAAATCGTTTTGGGACGAAATTCGTTTATAAATTAAATATCAATAAAATTTAAAATCCTCTTGAAAACATTTTGTAATATTTTTGTATAAATTATATCGAGAATTGGAAAGCTGTCGTACTGTTGTAAAAGAAATCGCCGATTTTATGTATTACAGGAAAAGGAAAAAGGAAATCAAAATAACCTCTAGCAGGAGTAATACGATTGTAGCCAGCGAGTGGCCGTGTGGTTAATGCCAAGTTTGAGAAATTCATCGTCTGTAGCTGTCATGAAGTACTCCATTGACTTATTTATAAAACATTCCTTTGACAAAATTTTCTCACAATTGCCAGAAAAGATGATAATCCGTTGGCGAAGAACCAATAGAGTAACGCGAATGTGACCCAGATTCATAGCCCAACTGATGGATTTGTTGCATGGTTATCAATGACGTATGCGGTTGGGCGCTATCTTGAAGCAACAAGTCACCATATTTATGGATCATGTTATGTTTTGTTGTTGTTTTTTATTTTGTATTTTATAGGGTGTGAACAAAAAAGTCCCGGTACTGAATTTTTTTCTTGTTATATTTAAATTTCAATATCAATCTTTTATTTGAATATTTTTCTATATTCTCGTTAAGTTTCGTTTTGAAAAATAGCACACACAATCATGCGCAGAAAAAATTTCGCACATCCGTGATTTTTGTACCATATAAAATGGATGACTTTAAAGAACAGCAAACTTATATAAAATAGTAAGCGTGGATGTGAACAGATAGTATGAATGGTAGGTAAGTGCAGCTACAGAAAATGTAAGAATTACTCAAAGTTTTATTTGACATATTAATGACAAAACTCTACATATGGGTCATTAATAACACAAACAGTATCCAATCTTTATTCATTTTCAGTATTCAATTTGTTTTTACATCTCCTTCATACACTTGTTGAAGATACTTGATGTGCGGTAAAATTATTTATTTTTTTCTCTCACACCACTTAGACTACTATTTGTGAAGCCCATCTTTCATTATGTGAGCGTGCTGCTGTGTAGTCCTGAATTTTTCTTTCTTCTGCTGTTATTTATAATCAAAATTCATGCTCAGAAGTATTAAAGTGTTCATAAGATTGGGCTGTTCCGATCCGCAAATCGTCATCAAACTTTACAGAGAGAGAGTGTAGGTTTTATAAACATAACTTATGTAGAAAAAACAGGTGGCAGCAGCGCTGCATGTAAGAAACTGTCACCAAGTAGAACAATAAGTCTTTTATATACAAAATCATAACCGACGACGAAAAATGGATCTGGACAACAACCCGAAACGCCAAAAATCCAGCCCCGCCGAACCCTTCCAAGAACGTTACGCACAGCAAGAACGTTCTAGGGCGCATCTGGTGGGGTCAGAATCTGGGTTCTGTACCATAAGCTTCTCCCGTCAGAGCAGACACTGGTGACAGATCGTTATGCACAGCATCTTCGAAATCTGCAATATACAGGGTGTAAATTTTAAGTTGACAAAGCAGAATAACTCGAAAAATAAGCTTCACACGAAAAAATGCGTAGAATCCAAAGTTGATTATTTTCGAGGGGGCATCTGCTGGTGCTAAAATTAGCCCACCCCCCCCGGCCCCTGGGGGTGGGGCGGGGGGCAACTTTAAAATTTCAAATGGGAACCCCTATTTTTTATTGCAGATTCAGGTCCTACATATAAAACTACGTACATTTTGTCTGAAACATTTTTTTTATTTTTGGTAGATGGCGCTGTAATTCAAGAAAATCCATTTTCTCATTTTTGCGTGGAAATAACTAATTTAGTATTCATTTCGATTCCTACATTGTTTTAACTACAATGTAATTTGAAGACATTTCGTCAACAAACAAATAACGTAAACATTGGCATTTTTTTCAGAATGTTTACATTTTAAATTCTGATCTTTAGAAGAAAAGATTGTAATTTTTCAACTGTTTTTGTGAGTGTACAACGCCGTATTGCTTTTGAATTTACATTATGAATTATCTTTCTGTGGAAGAAAAAATTGAGATGGTGTACATTTATGGAGAAAGTGGGAGAAATTTTGATAATGCAGTCGCGCTTTATGCTCAGCGTTTTCCTGGCCAAACGCGATCACGGTCTTCTTTTGTTCGAGTTATTAAACAATTTACTGCGGAAGGTAGTGTGAACCAGAAAAAAAGAACCCGTGCAGCTACTGTTTGTGGAGAAAACAATCAAGTGTCAGTCCTAGCTGCTGTGGCTCATAATCCACATGCGAGCACAAGAGAAATATCAAGGCAATCAGGAATTTCACATATGAGTGTTTGGAAAATGCTGAAGCTCCACAAATTTCATCCATATCATGTATCTATGCATCAGGAACTACATGGCAATGACCACCAAAACCGTCTAACGTTTTGTCACTGGGCACTTCAGCAGATGCAAACAAACCAACATTTTTTTGCACGAGTTCTTTTCTCCGATGAGTCAACATTCACAAACCACGGGGAAGTTAATCGACATAACATGCATTACTGGAGTGAACAGAACCCACACTGGATTCGAGAAGTCAACCATCAGCGACCTTGGTCAATTAATGTTTGGTGTGGGATAATTGGCGATAAACTTATCGGTCCATATTTTATAGACGGTAATTTGAATGGCAACAAATATCGTAACCTACTTGAAAATGAACTACCAGATCTACTTGAAGACCTGAGTATTGAACTTCGACAACACATGTGGTTTCAACATGATGGTTGTCCAGCGCATTATTCATTAGTAGCGCGCGAAGTACTACATCGACTTTACCATGGTCGCTGGATCGGCAGGGAAGGTCCTGTGAATTGGCCAGCCAGATCGCCTGACCTTACATCGCCAGATTTTTTCTTATGGGGTTACCTCAAAGATATCGTTTATAAGGAAACGCCAACCACTCGCGAAAACATGATTCAAAGAATAAGAGATGCTTGCGCTGCAATTACACCAGACATGTTATCAAGATGTGTTCAGGAATTTACAAAACGAGTCAATAAATGCATCGAAGTTGGAGGTCATCAATTTGAACATTTAATTTCATAAAACGGCGAGATGCAAGGGATTTAAGGACAACAAGCAGGCCGAAAGTGAGAGGCGAGGGGACTCACTGGAAATACAAGCACCCCGAAATTCATTTACTTGCAAGTATTTGCAAATAAGAAAAAATAAAACGAAAACAATCGGTCCTTTTAAGGACCACCAAATCTTAAACGGGAATAACTTCATCTTTACACAGTCTTTTACTTTTTTACTCTGTTAGTTAATGAGTTCACTCGTTAGTACGTAGGATGTTCGGTTAGTTAGTTAGCTAATCAGTTGATTTGTTTGATAATTATAAAGTTGTGTGGCCTCATGACCACGAAACAAAACAAAATTATCCTAATCCGCGGCAAAAAATAATAAAATAATAACTTTGCGGCAAAATTTACGAAGTAAATAAGTATTTTTTATTTCTCCGTAACCATTTCCACGCAAAAATGAGAAAATGGATTTTCTTGAATTACAGCGCCATCTACCAAAAATAAAAAAAATGTTTCAGACAAAATGTACGTAGTTTTTTATGTAGGACCTGAATCTGCAATAAAAAATAGGGGTTCCCATTTGAAATTTTAAAGTTGCCCCCCGCCCCACCCCCAGGGGCCGGGGGGGGTGGGCTAATTTTAGCACCAGCAGATGCCCCCTCGAAAATAATCAACTTTGGATTATACGCATTTTTTCGTGTGAAGCTTATTTTTCGAGTTATTCTGCTTTGTCAACTTAAAATTTACACCCTGTATGATGAGCGTTCAAAAAGAAACGAGCCGGAGGCCTAGGAACAGAAACCAGTACCTGTATGTCAGAAGTATTGGCTCTGGTTGTTGAGGCACTTGTCCCACTGCGACACAAGGCGGTTAATGGCTGTCTCGTAAAATTCCCGGGTCTGCGTTGTAAACCAGTTCCGCACGTACTGCTTGACGTTGTCCTCCGAGTGAATCGTTTGCCCCTCAGAGCTTTTTTTAGAGGACCAAAAATGGCGTAATCGCAGGGAGAGAGGTCTGGACTGTATGGAGGATGACCGAGAACCTCCCACTTGAACCTCCTGCTTGTGCCACTCCTTGACCTTTGCAAGGGACATACAGTGTTTACCGTATACTTGTGACATTCTTCGATGAATGTCCGTTCCCGTATTCCTTCCGCTGTCAGAAAACGAACAACACCTCTTTGCTCTTCTTTCGACGCCTCCATTTCACTTATTCACTGCTTATACAACACGAATGACCGTTGGACGATTGACGCTTGCTTCTGCTTCCTTTGTATAGTCACGTGACTTCCACCGTCATCCCCTAGCGGCGGGCTGTGAACTTCCGTGCTCTTGTCGGAACCACTCTTTGTTACCCACGCAACGATATCACCATTCAGTCACTGGTTTGCACATTCCAGAGTGGCTCGTTTCTTTTTGAACGCTCCATATACAATTGAAGAAAAACGGCTACCGAATCACCAATTAGTGGTCTTCCTACTCGACAACGCTCGTCATAACACCCCCTTTCTGCGCAGGTTGCTTATAGTGGACATTTGGTCACCATTCCATGTGTTCAATGCTACACACGCTGCACAACGTCGTGTCATACTGTGCACTAAATTTTCCAACAGTTCTTGAGGGAGTAGCTCCCATTGCCAAACCAACACTCTACGCAGCTCTTGGAGAGTTCTATGCGGTGGTATCGCAGATGCAAAACAATTTATTTGGGACTCATATCCAGGGAATAAAGCGGCCAATCCATGCACAGGATGTCCTCATGTTCCAGATACTCGTCCATGTAGAGGAACTCTAGTTCAACTGCTCTCCGGAAAAGTCGCACATATTGATGCAAGATGTTATAGCAGTAGACCTATCGAATACCTGCAGCGGCGTAAGTACACCGATCCTGATGCCAGCCCACACCATCATTCTCGAATAGAGTACGATAATGTTGCTTGATGTGGGTTTAGTTCCTTGTTCTCTCCAAAAAAAAAAACACATCGAGAATAGCTTTCCATGCTGAAGCGGGATTCGTCAAAGAGCACCATGTTCCTTGGACCATGTCCGTCGCGCCATCCTGTGTGCCAGGGTCAATGGGATGTAACCCATGGATCTCCGAGCATAAAACCCGAACTTGCGAAGTCGACTGTAGACTGTCTACCTCAAAACATTTGTCCCCGTAGAGGCCGCTAAGTCACTAGCAAGAGCCCATGCAGTGGATTGCCTACAGCGTCTGGCATTTATGACGAGAAATCGTTCATCCAGGGATGTGGTGCAACGTGGACGACCACTCCGAGAACCACGTTGGATAATTTTTTGTTGTTGAAATGTCCTCCACAGTCTGCAGATACGGCTTCTTGAAACGTGCAAAGCTTGCGATACTTCTACTTGGAAACAGCCTGCCTCAAGACGTCCAAAATTTTGGTCCTCTTATCACCTCATCCAAATGAATACAAGATGCCATAATTTATCCTTTAGTAACCAAACACACGTGAAATGACACATTTATAGCGAAATAACGGTACATCCATATTGCCTCTACAGTTGGTCAACAAAAGAATTATCACTGCGCCCCTTTTAATAAAGCCTAGTGTATCTCTGCATAATTTGATTACATTTTGCGGACTGAAATAGCCAATTCTTGTAAATCCCTTAACGATTGAGCATGGTTGTATATGTTACCACCGTTTGTTTTCGATGAAAACTGGGTAGAACGTAAGAGGTTTGAAAGGAATAGCCTGTATGAAGAGCTGGTATGCAAATCACATCTTATCCACTTTCAATTGTTTTTTAAAAAATGTTAATTTTCAATAGTCGCTGAACTCCTTAAATTGAGAAATCATTTGTTTACCCTTTTGCATGAAATTAGCAATTGAATTTCGGCCATACGCTCATCGGTAATGAAGTTCTACTCGTACAATAAAATTTATTTTGCGTAATCTATGCCTTTGACTTATATAAACACGTCTTTAATTTTTTATATTTTTTACAGAATGATTAAAAACTCATAGCTTAGACCACTAAAAAAAATAGAAAACAAAATAAAAACAAACCAGATAAAAAACTAGAAACGTGTTGCATACTGGAATCTCGGTTGGAATAATATTCAATCGCTTTCGCCACAGTTGCAATTCTCAGGTTGCAATTCTCAAGTTGCAATTCAGGCGGATAAATATGAGAAAATTTCCAAATTGCCTTCGTCCTTCCAGTTGTTTCCCAAACACTTTTTAACAGCGAATGGGTGTCACATTTCCAGAGCTTTAAATGGATGTCACTTTTAACAGCGAATGGATGTTGCAGAGCTTTTCCTTTGAAACCGAACGACCAAGTAGAATGTTTGACAGGTGAATTTCCGTTATGTCGAGATGCCTTCTTCAGAAGACTGCATTCAGTTCCAGTTGATATACCGTAATTCAGTTCATTTAGAGCTGTTATTGTTGGGCGACCAGTTCCGTGTTTCACTCGCGAAATCACAATTCTCGTTGTTTAAGAAGTTCCTTCAGTGGTTTATAATGATACTTCTGTATCTCTTCCAATGGTAGAGAGTCCACTTTAGTGCAATGTTTCAGGAACCCAGCATTGTACACAGGACTTTAAAGTAATGTACCGAGACTAATGTACCGAGGACTTTAAAGTCCTGCCGAATCCTGTCAAAAAGGCGGTCACAAGCTATGAATCCTTACAGGGAACATTATCGTTACATCTTTGACATTGCCACATGCGTCGTACAACCATGTCTAGATCATTGCCAACAAAATGTTATTCTAGACATTTTGCCAATGTTATTCTAGACATTTTGCAAATGTTATTCTAGACATTTTAGACAATGTCATTCGTTGAAAGATAATGCCATATGAACGGCTTTATCTATTTCCTGATTTGCTTCAATATTGTTGTGCTTATTTTGATCTACCAGCTTTAATCACCATGATTATCTATGTTAGACTTAAAGAACTATATCAGGCACTTTCCATCACTGACCATCCAATACTACGTGAAAGACTGGATGCTTGATCTGTTTCACACTCGTTAATCTCAAAAATATAAGATTATTTCACCAGGCATTGTTTCCAGGTTTCTGGCTGCTTATTTTGCTTACAATATCATTCCAACTTGGAACGATTTACCTTACACCGTTAGGAATGAAGTTATTAATTGCAATCGTGGTCAATGTTATAATCATAAGCTACAGAGTTTATATAATGGTTAGACATAGTTGTGCATATCCTTTTTAGGATGCAAATTTTTAATAATAATAATAATAATAATAATAATAATAATGTGACAACAATAGGGGAGGGGGAAACCACCAGATAAACCGGAAGTCCAAACCCGATGTTGTCCCCCAACAGGCGAAAAGCCCAAAACGGGGTTACTGAATATACATTTAAAAGAAAAAATAAATGCAAGTAAAATAATAAAATTAATAAAATTTTTAATATAATAAAACAGTAGCAATACAACAGCAATAATAATAAAATTAATTATGAAGATATGATAAATTACTAATATTAATAATACTAACTAAAAACTAGAAAGAAGAAAGGATAACTTCCTTTTGTCCAGAAGAGAATTCGCCGAATTTAACTTTTAGTCGAATAGTCGTCCAATATTATTATTATTATTTATTATTATTATTATTATTTATTATTATTTATTTATTATTATTTATTATTATTTATTTATTATTATATTTATTTATATTTTACACCAGTAACCATACAGTGGCATTAGTGTCCCCATACAGACAGAGCCCAAGAGGAATTACAAGGTAAATAAAACATATAATGAAGATATTAGATAACAAGAATGATTTTACCGCCAAAGCGGATAAAGGGAGCACATTTTCATGTTATAGCATCGAACATGGATATATTGACTGAATCAACATTTTAAAACACTTAAGAGAAAATAAATAAATATGAGAACTAAATTGTAAATTACTATTTAAGTAAGCTAATGTATACAGAGAATTTAAACGAATAAACTTGAAGAACTGAAAGTTAAATGAAGAGGGAGTTGTTCCTCATACAATTAAAAAAATAAAAGATCTTTAATTTGTAAGAATTCCCACATAATGTTAAACGTAGTGAGCCTCAATTGCTGAAGCGTTGTGTGTAAGCATCTATTATTTTTCATATTAAATTACTAAAGTGTTTCTACGTTATCGTCTACTATAGAAGCAAGCGATTAACTACTATTAATTAGCAATATGTATAACAGTAGTGAGTTTTAGATAACATTAAGCCTAACAGCATTATGCTCTTGATACAAATAAGCTATGGATAACAATAGATCTAACAATGGCAT
>JAHWFO010115002.1:115002-172675 GCA_023313115.1 Rhysida immarginata
CCGAAAACGGTAAGACAGGTGCGGGCCTTTCTTGGCACTGTGCAATTTTACCGTCATTTTATATCCATATACTCGGAGGTAGCAGAACCGCTCTTCCAGTTACTACGAAAGGACGAGCCTTTCCGATGAACACTGGCAAGGGCGAAAGCATTCAGGGAGCTAAAAGCAGCACTGGTAAAACCGCCGATCTTAAAAATTTTTGACCCTAATAAAAGACTGCATGTACTATGCGATGCCTCAGAAACGGCCATAGGTTTGGTAGCCATGAAGATGCACCAAGGCAAGTTGTTTCCAATAGCCTATGAGTCAAGGAAGTGGAGGCAGGAGGAGCAAGGACACAGTAATTATGAGAGGGAGCTTTTGGCGGTGGCCCATGCAATTTATTGCTGGAGACATTACATCCAGCAGGTGCCGTCAAGCAGACAGATAATCAGGCGGTATCTAGGCTGCTTAAACAAAGAAAACTGCTTTCTAAGCTGCAAATCAGGGTCTTGCAAATGGTTATGGACTTCCCAGTCCAGTTAGTTTACATAAAAACGGAGAAAAATGTAATAGCGGACCGTTGTCTAGGCATTTAGGAACGCATACAAATTCTAGCGAACTAGTTTGTTGCGGGATAGGGGGGCGGATGAT
This sequence comes from Rhysida immarginata, assembly GCA_023313115.1. Taxonomy (NCBI): domain Eukaryota; kingdom Metazoa; phylum Arthropoda; class Chilopoda; order Scolopendromorpha; family Scolopendridae; genus Rhysida; species Rhysida immarginata. Next base: position 115,636 of record JAHWFO010115002.1, read on the forward strand.
GTCAGATCATTTCTCTAAGGCGAGAGAGAGTCGAGCCTATCCTAACACAGTTTGCGATCGTGACATTGAGTCTGATATTGACGAAATCCTCAAGCAATTAGGTAGATCTACACAGTACACTAAAAATAACACTTCCTGAAAGCAGAACAAACGCCTCAGACAGAGTGAAGAGCACAACTTACGGCTACACGAGTAAACACAATAAAAGCTGCCGCTGTACGTTTTCACACTTACTCGACATGAAAATCTACGCCTCCACACAAAAACAATTGCACCAGTTATTTGACATTACACAAACTTTTTCAAAAGACATACACTTTCAATTTGGGTTGGACAAATGCAAAACTATTCACATTGAAAATAGAGTACTCAGGGAAGGGAGCTTCTCATTAGAAGAACCAGGTCACAATGCTGCTATGGAAAATGACGAATTTTATAAATGTATAGGATTTAAACAAGCCAAGCTTCTGGAGCACAAACACATAAAGAATACGCTCACTAAACAATATCTTTATCGGCTAGAGGCAATACTTAAAACACATTTAAATTCCAGAAATTTAATCAAGGCTATCAATACTTTCGCCACCCCAATACTATCTACTCGCAGATAAATAATAAGGTGCGTCTCAAAAGTTTAAAGAAACATGTTTTTGTTCAAAAGAAAAAAGACTATTGAAGGTACATACAAATGCTTTAATTACTGGCTGTACAAAGCACTTGAAAGAAACTCCTGAAAAAATTATTCATGAAAACATAATAGAAATAAAAATATTCAACAAAATGGAATTTTGCATGTCTCAAAAGTTTAAAGAACGACTGAAAAAACATTGCATGAATTATACAACAGCTTAAATTGAACGACCATTTGCCTTGATTGTTTCAAATACTCTGTTCGGCATTGAGTTTATGAGGTTGAACAATGTTTCTGGTCTTACATTACCATGCATCTTCAATTGCTCTTTTCAGTTCATGAGACGAAGAAAATTGACGTCTGCCGCCATAAACTGCACGAGACATGATTCCCCATAGATTCTCTATAGGGTTCAAGTCTGGGCTTCTTGGTGCTATTCCCCATAGATTCATAACGTAAATATTTTGTTTTCTGAACCACCCCATTGTTGATCGTTAAGTATGAATGCTGGCCACACTAATGATCACAGACGGGAACAGATACTGTGTAAGGGTTTCTTGGTATGTCAGCGAATTTTCTCCTCCACTGATGAAAGCCAAATTTGTGGTACCGTTGAATGCGAAGTCGCCACAAACCATGACAGAACCACTTCCTTGTTGTCTTGAGCAAAAGGTCTTCGGTTCCTGTCGTAGGTCATGCCTGTATGATGCCCACCCATCAGGACCATCCAAGTTCCACTTCTTTTCAACACTGAACAACACCGACAACCATTCGTCTTTCCAGGCCATGCGTTCTTGTGCCCAACTTAGCCTTTCTTGAATGCGCTTGGTAGTCAGAGGCGGTTTCTTCGTCTTATTTGGAGACAACATGTCCACTCGCAATTATTCGCCAGTGTACAGTGTCTTTCGATATGTTTAACCCAGTCACGTCTTGTATCTGGCGAATAGAAAGATTTTGTGTGGCTGCCAGTCGTATAATGCGTCTGTCATGCGAGTTGAGATAACTTTGGGACTAACAGATCGTGGTTTTTAGTGGAACGATGAACTCCTCTTCAAAACATTATAAACCCCTACTGTGGATCTTCCAGTAATTGTGACGATATCAGCAAGTTGGCTTTCAATCGCCAGATTTCAGCCACTTCATCGATTGTGAATTGAGATTGGCGAGGCATTGTCGTAGTCAATTGTGAGTGGAAGAAAAGCTTTCTTTGAAAAAAATGACGAACTCTGCAACAGATTAATACCCTGTCGCTCGCAAATTTACATATTGGACGTCTCCATTCAGCATCTGAGGGTAGTTCTTTAAACTTTTGAGACACGCAAAATTTCATTTTGTTGAATATTTTTATTTCTATTATGTTTTGGTGAGTAATATTTTCAGGAATTTCTTTTAAGTGCTTTGTACAGCTACTAATTAAAGCATTTGTATGTAGCTTCAATAGTCTTTTTTCTTTTGAACAAAAACATGTTTCTTTAAACTTTTGAGAAGCACCTTAATTATTGGTAGAGGCGTCGACCATGACAGTCGAGGTTCTTGGTTCGAATCCAGGTCGCAAAATTTTTCCTTCCATTTTTTAATCGGAAAATTATTACTATCCTACTCCTTCGGAGTAATACAGTGAACACACACAGATCTTGAAGGACTTGAAAAGCAACAACGTAAACTGCTTACAAAGCATAGAAAGCACCCTCCACATACAGCTATTGAAAGACTTGAGGCAGGGGAAGGCAGCGGTCTTATTGATATAATAGATCTACACCAGAAACGGACACAGCCACTCAGAGAATTCTTTTACTCTAAACCAGTGGTTCCCAAACTTTTTTGACTTGCGAACCCCTTTCACAATGGTCTGAGTAGCGCGAAGTACTAACTCATAAACATACAATATAATAATCCGCCATTACAGAAAAAGTTTGGCGAATCCCCTGAAAGATGTTGCGAACCCCAGTTTGGGAAACATTGCTCTAAACAATACGCATCACCCTTACACAAAGCAGTCTGCGTGGCTGATACAAAATACACACCTTTGAATCTGAATAGCTTGCAGAACACCCATAAAATTCCTATAACATGCACTAAACTTCAATCATGGCTCGGAAAGCAACTCCATGATAGACATCCTTCTGACCTCAACCAGCCGCACGTCGACAAAAAACCGTCGGACTTTTGGTTGATTGAAGAAAGTCTCTTTGGGGAAACTGAAGTAACCATGATTGCCATATAAAACCAGCTTATTAACACTAAAAGCTACAGAAAACATATTATCAAACATTCGACTGATGGATCTTACAGGAAATACTATATCGCAGAGGAAACCATCCAACACGTCATGCCCAGCCGCAAAATACTCATGCAGACAGATTATTTCCACAGACATAACCAGATAGCCAACATCGTACATCAACGTCTAGCTAAAATACACAAGCTTAGGGACATCCACGCTCTATACAGACTCTGTCTTAGAGAACACCATACATAAACTATATTTTGACAGAGCTATAATCACTGACAAAACTATCCCTCATAACAGACCAGACATTACACTAAGCAGATAAGCAAAACAAAGTGACCTAAATAATTGATATCTCCATTCCCAACACACATAATTTACAAAAGACATAGACTGACAAAATCACTAAATATACGGATCTTGCACACGAAATAAAACGCCTTTGGGAGTTACCAGAGTACACATTGTTCCTGTCGTTCTTTCATTCACTACACAAAAGCCTGCCAACACTAAATTTAAACCCACACTTATACAAAACCTTACAGAAAGCCACAATTCTAAACACTTGTCACATAGAAAGGAAATTCCTGCACCCAAACATCAATCTCCCACGAGCGCGTAATTTTTCTCTTCCTTGCATTTGAGTCCCTTTGGCTTGGTCCTCTCTTGGGTCCGCCTCTGGGACTTGGCCTCCGGACTTGATCCAAGTTTGGTTTCTCTAAACAACAACAACAATAATAGTTCCGCCACTGTTTATTAACATGTGCCAAAAAAGATCAAGGCTGTGCCATCAGCAGGCAAAGAGATTGCAATTTAAAATCAAGTTTTTGGTAGTTTTACTATGCAAAAAGTCCACCAAAGTGCTATTTTCCTTGATTGTTCATCTACATGACGCGCTGTTTTGTCCCCTTTTGCTCCAGACTGAAGACTTCGGAAAGAAAAGATCCTTACCTATGAAGCCCTAATCATAAGAAGACATATGAAGATGAATAAGGACAGATTGTTAAATAAACAGATTAACTTTGATAAAAATCCATTGCTAGATGTTGTGACAATATCATTTACCCGGCTTGACAATTCCATAACTAAGTCTTTAATTTATTTTTTATCCATGTACTTTCTCTTTTGATTTTTGGATGAGTTTATTGTTTTTTAAATTTTATATTATCTATCTCGTTATCATAATCCATTGTAAATTTTATTTTCGCCTTTTGTAAGTCCACCAATTAGAGCAGAGTTATCTTAATATAGATATTATTCTCCTGATTGGTAGACAATGCCTATAAAGCAGAGTGTTCTGCCTTTGCAGCTTGTAGTCGGTCAGAAGTCCCTGAAGATGAGGTGATGCTCGAAACGTCATCGGACGCACAATAAAAGACCCTACCTATTGCTATTCCTGCAAATAAAGTACAACGCCTCACCATTTGCTCTTCCTTGCTCCAACGTCATCACATGGTGCCACTTCTGGATAGAATCATTACAGGCGATGAAAAATGGGTTCTCTACAATAATATTCATCGCTTATACCAATGGTTGTCACCAGGGGAAACCTTTTAAAAAGACCTCATAGCAAGACCTACAACCAAAGAAAGTGTTGCTGACTGTTTTTCTGGACATCAGTTGGAGTAATCCATTTTGAGGTCTTAGAGCAAAACATATGATTGATATGCTCCAAAGGGGCTCATCAGAAACTCCTTCGGTAAATCGCAAAGGCATCCTACTGCTACAGAGCAATGCAACTTTACAGACCTGTTCAAAGATTCTGCAGCTTGGTTGGGAGGCTTTGCCTCATCCACCGTACTCACCTGACATTTTCCCCACATTTACAGATTATCACCTGCTTAAATCATTGGATAATGTTACGCATGCCCTCGAAATAGAATTATAAGACTTCTTCACCTCCAAAACCAAAGATTTCTACCGACATTGGATTTACTCGTTACGTACTCGTAGAAACTTGTTAACGAATGTGAAGGGGTTACTTTGATAGATAAATTGAATATCTTTATAAGTTATGTAATCAATGAAAACACGCAAGAAGTTTTTTTAAATGACCTAATACATAATTTATGTGTTTTATTTTTTTAAAAAATTCGTTGAGTTATAAACCTAATACTAGATGCCAGTGACGTGCGTTTTAATTCCGCTGTGAAACTTCCTAAATCTTGTGTTCATAAATCATTCTATCATCGTTCCCAATTAGACTTTGCAGCACAAATTAAAGAAAACCGAGCCAATTCTTTTTAATTGATAAAACTTTCTCTCCACCTTTATTTATTTATTTGTTTTGTAGAAAACGGTTTCACGTTTTTTTTTTTCGGTGGCCTGCTAAGCTTCCAAAAATTAACGATGCAGCTCGCGCGCATGCGCAGATATTGAACCATGATTCCAATTGCCAAATGACTTTCTCTCCGTCCTTCCCTCTTGCTCTTCAACCTCCACTGGAAATGATAGGGTATAAGTCCTTGGCTGACCAGATTGTGACCGAGACCTTTTTGAAAAGGGGAGAAAATAAAAGGGGAAGGGGTGGTGCTGGTGTTCAAATGGGGAGTTGATGGAGGGAGAAGAGACATCGGGGCTTCCCCTTCGCTGATGACAACTCAGCTCCACCAAGAGGATGGTTAATTCAAACGCGGTGGATTCACCCACCACCATCTTCACTTTCGTTTTCATTTCCCCCACCCCTTGTCCTCAGCCGTTCGTTCCCCTCTCGCTCTCTTCTTCCCCACAAGTGTGCAAAATGGGATAGTGAAGGGGTGAACGTTGATAGAAATACGGATGTCTCCTTCGTTGGTGATTGGGCCAAGAAAACGGGGCCATGATTTACGACATGTCAACATCTTTCTCCGGCCCCTGATGGAATCCCGTCGAGTTTGAAAAACCGGTAACGGGGAGGACTATTTTAAATTTTTCTGGGTAAAGTTTGTAAAGTTATTTTAACAATCAGGAAATTTTCTATTTCAGTTCAAATATGAAAGTAGCATATTTTATTAATATATAATCTTTGAACAATAGAAGTAAAAAGAGTCTTCATTAGTTAAAGAAAATCACTTTCCTAACTGTACTAGCCAGGATTTTTTTTTATTTCATTAAGCATAAATTAACTCGGTTCATTATAGATTAAAGCTTATTTAAAATGTCTGAATTTGTTTTTAATATATTGGTTTAATATGTAATTTTCATTATATTACATCCGAGTTAAATTTCATATAAGATAATAAATTCATATACAACTGTATGTCTTAGGCGAAATTTAAAACATTTTTAAACAAGGAATTGTGTTCATTGATATGAGCTCATAAAGCTTAGCTATTACTATGTAGGAATCAGTTAAACGTCTTTTTATTATAAAATAATGAAGAATAAAATTATCTTTTTTTTAAATAATGAAGAATAAAATTATCTTTTTTTAAAAAAAAAATTTTATTTAATAATTTCAGATTCCTCGAACCAAGCCACAAGGCAAAATCGGGACGAGGGTATCATCATAAATTAAGAACAATAAACAGAAGGAGGGGTGGGGGGCATAAAGGCGAACCTGTCTGGTAGCCTCCCCTCCACAAATACAAAAGAAAGAAGTAAACAGAAAAATTAACAGAAAAAAGAAAAAAAATAGAATTTAATTTACAAAAATAACACCAGGAGGCAATGAAAGTAACCGGATAGACAAACTTGGTTTAAATTGATATAAGGTATTTAAACAGCGGATTTCTGGAGAAAGTCGAGACCAAATTTTAGGACCAGTATACAACAATTGTGATTTGGCATATTTGCGAATTATTAACGGTATGGTTGGTAATTCTGTGTTCATTGTCGGGTAAGATGAAGAAAATTGCAAATAATTATAATAGCAATCAGATATAGTTAAATTATTCTTTGATTTGAAATGAGATGGTTTGGCCTTGTAATGAGACAAGACGAGGACTCCACTGGCAAAAGAGCTATGAACATGAAAGTGGAGGGAAGGGGAAAAAGAGGACGACCCAGGAGAAGGTGTCAAGATAATGTGGACGAAGATCTGAAATCAAAGGGACTCAGAAGGGAGTGGACAGAGGACAGAGAGAAATGGAGAAAGCTCATCAAAGACAGCGACCCCACATAGAAGTGGGAAAAGCTGAAGATGAAGAAGAAGAAGAAGTTTCTTTGATTTGAACAAATAAAGAACAACTTGTTTTACAAAAATTAAATGAATTGGAAGAAGCTTGTGAGTTTTCATCTGTTCATTTAATTGATCTACTTTTGAAATATTTTGAAAAATTATTCTAAATACTTTCCGTTATAAACGAATTAAGAGTTAATATCAGTAATATTACCTCTAACCCAGAATAAAACGCCAAACATTAAAGCACAAGATAAAAAACTAAATATTAATAGTTTCATAGTTTTAATATCCAAAACAATAAAGGGATGTTACTTAAACGGTATTAAAAACACACAAATCCGTCAGAAAAGACAAAATTAAAATTTTGATTACTAATGAAATAGTGCCAAAAACTGTGGACAAACGGTAACAAACAAATAAGAAGAGAAACTACAATTCCACAAATGAGATTTTTATTCTGGAGCCACGGATGTACAGTACATTTCGAAGATCCTGCCCTCTTCATCGGCGTGTAAGAGGACAGAGTCTTCGAAATGTACATCCGTAGCCCCAGAAAAAATTTTATTATGGAAATACTTTCACAATGACTATTAAAAAGGCATAATTTATCATCTGAACAAATATATCAAAAACGTTTTTCATATATCATAACAAATATTCATTATTTTCATTGTTTTATTATCACTATTATTTAAATATAATTATATAAAAAGGTTCAGCTTGGAGAACTGAAAGAGTTATTAACAAACATTTCAGGCGAAATTGGGCAAACAATTTCTGTACAAATCGCTCCACGATTGCATAGTCATAAGGTGACGGATTTTTTCTATTTGAAAATCGGGACGAGACAATCGGGGCGGGGGGGAGGGGGTTGTAAATATAATAATATTCTATAAACATTTTTTTTCAAAATATAACTATTTGAAAATGATAAAATAAATATGTTTCACTTATCCTTTACTTTCCGTTTTATAGCCACCATTTTACAAGTATTATCTATCTATGAAGTCTCCAAATTTTTTCCATGCAGGAAACCTGGTTAATTTTGAAAGGAGATTGGCCATTAAGTTCTCCACGCTGGCCAAATGTGGATTAGTCGGGGTAGAAAGACAACACAACAACATCCATGCCACTGCGGAGAACCCGCGACTGCACCCTAACACTCTTGGCCACTGAGGGCGATTTACCATGAAAATAAAAATAATCGCGATTTGCAATATTCTAATTTCTTTATAACGTGTGATGTCGTCTAATTTACTATAACAGCAAACTGAACTGTGGCTAATACATCGGACGGACTAGTTCGGGAGCATTCCTGTGACTCATTAACATCTGAGAAGGAGAGACGAGACATCCGGTCCGGTACATTAAGCGAGAGGCTGAAAGAGTTGGTCTTCGTGTGAATAGGTGAACAGTCGAGATATCTGATCACCTTAGTAGCAGCCATTCAGCTGCAGTTTAGTATATGATTGGCATTGACCTTTAAGCCTTTAATTAAACTTATTAAAATTTCAAAATTATTTAAAGGCACATCTATAATACAAATATTTGACGAAAACGTCACAAAAATAGTTTATTCAGTTTCATTTGCTTGGAATCTTCTTTTTTCTCTAACTAGAAGAGGCACCCGGCGTTGCGCGGAATAATTCCAGCTGTAGGTAAACAGAACCTCAAGAAGTTTAATAATAACTCATGTTGGTTTTCAGTAATTCTACAATTTCCTGCCGTAGACAAGCTCCCGTTGTTCAGATGTTTCCAACGTCCGAATTACTTTTTGTCTTTTTCCTGTAGCATTTCTCTGAACAATACTGGTTCTTTTCTTCAGTGGCATAACGATAGCTATGAATTAATATGTATCCTTTGAGAGACTATTAAAGGGCAGAATACATGCTTGAAGAGTCGAGTTGATATATGCTTTATTATCGTTTATGACGTAAACTGTCGCCAGAGAACGACCGGCGGCCGTAAATACCCAACCCTGGAAGAGGAAGGGGAGGTTGCCGTCACGTCTTGAAGGTTCTACTCTGTTCAAGGGTTCCAAACACACAAACTTTCACCAATAGTCTGAACATTTGTTCCAAACACGTGTATCTCTTTGCCTCCTTGAAAGAGACTGTCCTATCTATATGGTCGATTATACTTATTCCCTGTTCAATTTCCCTAGCATTTATGTGGAAATATATGGCAACTATAACTTCGATGAAACAACTCTCTTCCTCCTCTCATGATCTTTTGTGTCTGTATACTATGCAAATCCAACTAATCGAATGGGACCAATCGAGCGATGAGAAGAACCACAAATCCACAATAATTATTATTGATGTTGTATTCACAGTTTCTTGGTGGATTCTACATCTAACCTGAATGGGTTTATTCATCACTGGGTAATTTGTTGATGCACGTTGCACTCTAATGTCGATGTCTCCTCCAGAACTTGGGCAATGTGTGGTCTAGCAGTCGCCGTTTCCTCACGCTTGCATCGTCGACGGCCGCCTGGGAACTTCGATGACGTCTGGGTCACTCAACATTTGCTCAGTTTCTCAATAGTTTACTAACTCTTCGTTATCTCTATTTGCTTTTCATTTACAAAGATTTTCAAAAAAATGTTAGGTTCTAGAACTATGAATTCGAAGAAAAGCCCGAACAACAGGAATTCTATGCGGGATAATTCCAGTTGTAGGTAAACAGAACAATCTGAAGAATTTAAATTATAATGCAAATTGGTTTTCAGTAATTCTACAATTTCCTACTGTAAACGAATATCCCATTGTTCAGATGTTTCCGACGCCTGGGTAACTTTTTTTCTTCTCTGACCAATACACGTTCTTTTCTTCGTTGGCATATAGCTATGTATTAACATGTATCCTTCGAACGAATATAGTGTGCTTGTTGATTTAAAGAGTCGAGTTGATGTATGCTTATATATCCAATCCACTGGAAGAGAATGGGGAAGCTGCTGTCGTATCTGGAAGGTTCTACACTGTTCAAGGGCTCCAAACACAAAAATGGTCTGAACATTTGTTAGGGAGCTCAAGGGAGACATGTGTATCTCTTTACCTCCTCGAGAGAGACTGCCCTATCTATGTCATGCTATTATTACTCATTTCCTGTTCATTGTTAATAATTCTTGTAAACGAATGATCTATCGCCAATGTAATAATTCTGTCATTGCATAATCTTGAAAATACTGTTGCATCATCACCACATCGATTTTCATGGCAACAATATTTCCCCGGCGTTGATGTGGAATTATATGGTAACAATAACTTCAACGAAATAGCTCTCTTCTTGATTGACAGTGGATGTATGCTTTCCAATCCAACTTTTGTGTCTGTGTGCTTTCCAATCCTAACAATCTGAGTGGGATTATTCACTACTTGATAATCTGGTGATGCAATTACACTTTACTCTCTATCTTGAAGCAAAACTTGGCTATTCATCACTTTGTGTGATTTAGCAGTCGCCGTTTTTTCTGTTGACTCGCTCACCATTTCCTCATTTGAAACTAGTACAGCACTTCCTCTGTCGTCTTTACACCCTTTCTCTATAGTCTGCTAACTCTCTATTATCTCCAGTTACAGATCATTTTTAAACATTTTCAAGAAATAGTTAAGTTCTAATAACTATCAGTTCTAAGAAAAGCCCAAACAACAAGAATTCCATGCATTGTTTCCAAGTCAATTTTGTTTTATAATTCTCAGAAGTGGGATGGAATATTCATTCTTAATGAACCTATTTATATTGCACATTTTACCTTGCGTGGTTGGTCATGAGATACTTTTATTAATATGCACTGCCACCATCATGAATATCGATTTATTATTGATAATAATTATTTTTTGATATGAGGTAGACAGTGACCTTCCTCATCTTTGAAGATCAAGTATGCAAAATTTCATCAAGATCGGAATAAACAAACAAACATTCTTCTTTATATACAGGGTGTCTCAGAATTCATTGTGCAAACTTCTAGGGGAGTTAGTATGGGTGGTTCTAAGCAAAAAAGTTCATATGAACATAGGCCCAAATTTGAACGATAACTGAGATATGAACAGAAATAAAAATGCCACCACCAAGATCAACAAGTTAATAACTCAGGTTCTGTAAAGCCTAGATTAATGAAATTTGGGGGAATAACAGGGTACATAAGACTGTGTATACCGTTAAAATTTGATCGAATTCCAAACAAAAAGTTTCCGAGTTACTCATTCAACATCATAACACGTGCTCACTTGTGAGTAATAACTAGCACTTGCTACAATTTTGACTGTGTAAACTCGGAAACTTCTCGTTGAAATTCAGTTGCAGTGTGATGCAAACCGTCAGTGATGGCAGCATCCAAATCATGGCACAGAGTTCGAATCCGTCACGTGGAATGAATTCCAAGAAAACTCTTGTGTTGTTAAGTATGTCATAAGGCTAATTTTCCATTTGAAAATAAAAATTCAATCCACTCATATAAGGCTGAAACATCCTCTTCCTGTATGTATGAGAATCTGAAAATAATTACGGATTATGAAGCCTGCTTTGCGTTTAGAAAAAGCAAAAGAATACTAACAGTAAGAGAAGAGAAACTTGTTTTATAACCAACGTATACGTTTGCTCGCTTCATGATTCTTTAAATCCTGTTTTGTTTTAAATTAAATGCATTTGGACCACGCTATACACTCACTCACCAAAAGTCATGGCACACCTGCCTTATAATGTGTTGGGCCCCCTCTGGCCCAGATAATGACGGCGACCCATCATGGAAGAGAGTCTACCAGTTCCCGGAACACATCCACAGGCACTGCTAGCCAGGCCGCCTCCACTGCACTCCATAACGATGCTGCATTTACCAGTTGTGTTGGTGACGACCTGACAGAACGTTCGATGACGTCCCACAAATGTTCAATGGGATTGCAATCTGGAGAACGTGGAGGCCAAATCATTGTCGTGAAGTCGGCAGCATGTTCCTCCAGTTACAGCTGTGTCACAAGGGCCGCGTGTGGAGGTGCATTATCTTGCTGTAGATGCTGTCGCCAGCGGGGTAAAAACAGTTCATGAAGATCTGGTAGTCTCCAAGCAGATCGACGTAGGAATAGCACGCATAGTGGATGTCAGATGCACCAATGGACTCATTGCATGCCAAGAGAAAACACCCCAGACCAGTATGGAGCCTCCACCTGCCTGAGTGGTCTTCACCATCGGCCCGATACAGCTGAAACCGTGACTCGTCGGACCAGGCAGCCCTTCACCAGTCCTCAGTGGTCCAATGTCGATGTTGGTTGGGCCAGGCTAGGCGTTGCCGACGATGTGCAGCTGTGAAGAGTGGCACCCGTCGTAGTCTCCTGCTCCCAAAGCCTGCAGCTGCCAAGATTCGCCGGATTGTCGTCACGGACACAGTTGTGGGACGTCCCTAGTTGCACCGCATGGCGATTTGGCCCGCTGTCGCCCTTCGGTCAGCAGTTGCAAGCTGAGTGACCCGGCGAAGACCTCTGGCATATTTCTGAAATGTAGAAATAAAATTATGGAGGTCGATTTTGAAGGTAATGGCATTTCCAATTGGTTCCCTTTTGGATATTCGATATCATAGCAAATTCGAGTGTAGAGCTGAATAACGTTTATAATTGCTTCCATGCCTACCAAGAAGTCCTTTAAGAGTTTATAATATGAATTCGTTATGGCTGCCTTGTGTATGCTTATGAATACGTATTATCTTCAGCGACTTTTGTATTATATGGGATTAATAAATAGAATATTTGTTAAATATAATTCTATATTAAATTAGAATAGTTATTTAACAAATCTGTAATTTACTCCATTCCTCTATATAAAAAGATATATCTGTAAAATAACTCCATCAAGAAATAGAGTACAATAGGTTGAGCTCTTGACTTATATTTAAGTTTGGATCATTAGCGAGGTAATGTTTACTCGAATAAATTAAACGAAAAGCTAGATGAGCTTGTGTGTTTGAAAAAACAATGAAAATTTTTTTCTTCACTCGAAATATGCTTTTTCTTTTTATAAACGGCATTTTAAGCTTGAACATGAGTCATAATGAGTTTAACAGATAGAAACAACAACAACACTGCCAGATCATTTTATGCTTTTAAAGCGAGGAAAAACAAAAATGAAAAAAATGCGATTTCGTTGACAGATAAATTTAAGTTTTATTTTAAATTTTTATTTTATTTTATTTTTTTTACACTCATTAACTTTCATCACTGTTGTGTCAATTTCTTCTAAGAAAAAGTGCAAATTTATTAAAAACCGTTCCCATTTTTACAATGGTTTTGGTATTAATGTTAATGTACCAGCTTTTTTTAAACCATATTTTTCAAATATTAACAGAACTAAGTTATAATAAAAAAAATTAGTATAAATTATTTCTTACTATTTCTTAATTTTTTGTCCATTTTCTAAAGAAGAATATTCATATGATAAAAGCCTCCATTAGCCTTTATAATATCTAAACACTTTGTAAGATATTTTAAAAGGAAATTTTTAAAAGGTTAGGTTTCAGTTGATAAGGTTTTTAGTAGCCACATGTGAGTCGGTTTTAGACTATTCATGGACGCTTTATATGTTGTATGTGTTTATTGGAATTTGCTGTTGTTAATCTACTTAATTTGTTTTGAAATTGATATGATGATTATTGCTTCCTGAATTGAATTTCCTGAAACTTCCTAGTGTTTCTTCATATATTATTGGTAAATAATTTCTTTTTCGTATGTATATCATGATTAAAATTTAAATTAAAATGAATTTCAAAAATTTTCGGATTTTCTAACTTTTCTTTAAATACACTGATTGGAAGAAAGTAATTGGACACCCATCCACCCGGCAAAAAATGGACCTTTCCGCTACCACACGTGTCACTACTCTATGGAAATACGAAGATAGTCATCAGACAACACCATTGACTCTAACTGTAGCATCATGCCGCGACAGGGTGAGCTGACAGAGTTCGAAAAAGGTGTCCTGGTTGGAATGTCGCTCCAAGGCGCATCCATACGAGAGATTGCCAGCAACCGGACCCACCCGAAATCAACAGTGGCGTATGTGCTGAAGAAATACAGGACCAATGGACATTGTAGGAATGCACCAAGGCCTGGTCGTCCAGCTGCATTGACCGACAGGGACCGTCGAGTGCTGCAGCGGGAGATACAGAATAACCGACGTTCGACGATGACCACCATCGCCGGGGAAATCCAGCAGGCATCTGGATGTCACGTATCCACCAAGGCCCTCCGAAAGGAGGCCGGGCTATCATGGCAGAGCAGCAGCCCACAAGCCGCTAGTCACACCGACGAACAAAACGAACAGACTGCAATGGGCCAGGGAACGCAAAGATTGGACCGTTGAGGACTGAAACGTGTTCTCTGGAGAAATGAATCCCGCTTTACATTGTTTCGATCGGATGGCAGAGTTTGGGTGTGGCGTTTACCTGGAGAACGGCTCCTTCCTGAGTGTATCATCCCAACAGTGAAGTTCGGCGGAGGAGGAATTATGGTGCGGGGCTGTTTTTCGTGGCATGGCGTAGGCCCGGTAGTGAAGGCGGAAGTCACCATGAGGGCTACGGACTACACTACCATCCTGGACAACTCCGTTCTTCCAACCCTTTAGCAAACCTACGGTCTAGAGCCATGCCTGTACCAAGACGACAATGCCAGGCCACATGTTGCAGCTCATACCCTGCAATGGTATGCCGATAATAATGTTGAACGCATGCAGTGGCCAACCCAGAGCCCCGACCTGAATCCCATCGAACATCTGTGGGATGAAGTCGAGCGTCGGTTGAGGGGTAGTAGCCCACTCCCCAAAACACTACTGAACTATGGACGGCTGTACGGGACATTTGGCGGGAGATTCCTGTGGGGGTCGTACGTACTCTTGTAGAAAGCATGCCCCGGAGAGTGGCCGCCGTGATTGCAGCCAGAGGGGGGCCGACAGGATATTAGCTGTTATCAATAAAAACAAATAAATGCACTGTGCGAGGTGTCCAATTACTTTCTTCCAATCAGTGTATTTCGAGCATTTTCATCACTAATTTTTTTTAGATTCGTTAGGATTGAAGTAATTGCATTATACACAGTGTTCCAAAAGTCAGTTCACCCAAAGATATGTACACTGAGTGAGCATATTATTATGACCACCCTGTCAGTATCTCGTTGGGCCACCTTTTGCCTTTAATACTGCGGTGATTCTTCGTGGCATAGATTCCTCGAGATGTTGGAAGGTGGTGGGAGGAATCTGACACCATGCCTGATGGATCGCACTGTCTAGTTGTGCTAGATTGGACGGTGGTGGATCCAGCCGTCTGACGGTTCGTTCGACTTCGTCCCACAAATTCTCAATTGGAGTGAGATCTGGGGATTGTGGGGGCCACCGAAGTAAGATAAAGTCCCCCTCATGTTCCTGGAACCACTCCTGAACAATACAAGCTCTATGGCATGGGGCATTGTCTTGCTGGAAGTAGCCATCTCCATTGAGGTACGCCATCAACATGACAGGGTGGACTTGATCGGCGACGATACGGAGGTATGCTGTGCCATCCAGACGTTGTTCAACACTTATTAACGGACCCAACTCATGCCAGGAAAACATTCCCCAGACCATAACACTGCCGGCACCGGCCTGAAGGGTTGTACTCATGCATGCGGGGTCCATGCTTTCATGCTGTTTCCGCCAGATTCTCACGCGGCCGTCTGCATGGTGTAACTGGAATCGTGACTCGTCAGACCACATGATTTATTTCCTATGCTCGATAGTCCAGTCCTTGTGCTCCTGAGCGAATTGGAGTCGTTTCCGCTTGTTGGCTGCAGACAGCAAAGGTGTGCGGACAGGTCTTCGGCTTCCGTATCCCATGCGATGCAGTGTGCGGAGGACATTGCATCCAGAGACCGTTTTGGAGGACCCCTGATTAAGGTCAGCAGTGATTTGATGCACAGTTGCCCTTCTGTTATCCTTTACCAGTCATGACAGTCTCCGTTCTGTCTGATCATCAACCAACCGCGGGCGGCCACAACGTGAACGTTTAGACTCCGTCTTCCGGCTAACCGTCCAGTCTTTAAATCTTTAACGACGGCTGTTCTTGAGCACCCCACGAATGCTGCTGTTGCGCTGATAATCGCTCCATAGCTCCGAGCATCTACAAATATCCCGCGTTCGAAGGCTGTTATCCCATAGTTGGAGAATGGAACACGTCTACTGTTGTCGACGACACTCAGCTTCCCTTTTTTTATTGGTCCGGCCCGCTAGCAACATTGTGGCGACGACCGCGCATTTGCATAAACATGTTAGGCGATCATAATAATATGCTCACTCAGTGTATATACAAGTATATAACTTTAACATAGATAAGTCAAATTTGAAAACTATTAAACACAGGGAAGTCAAATTTGCAGTAGATATTTTTTAATCAATTCGATTCTGATTGAGCCTACAGTAAATGTTCAAATGCGATTCTGATTGAACCTACAGTAAATGTTGAGACTCTGACTGGATGCGCGTTGCACCACTGTTAATACGGAACGTTATTGCAGTACATTCGAACAATTTGTAGAACAGTTAGAGGATATTGAATGCAGACAAGGTTATTATCAACAGGAAGGAACCACAGCTCACTCACACAGTTCGAATCTCAATGGAACGAGTGCAATCTGAGGTTAGGTTAGGTTAGGTTAGGTTATGATAGAGTCATTTCGAAAGAAAGCAAGAATGTGCCGTCGCGTTCGTTTGTGCAAGCAGGAGAATGGGGGAGGGGGCCTTTAAACTTTTTTCTAGGGATAATGAAGATTTTTCTTTTGTTGGAAGTGAATTTAATTCATATGAATGAAATATTACCCGTAAATGAATTTCTATTTAAAAAATTGCAGATATCTTAGAGCTTAGGTTAGGATTTGGCTTATTTTGACTAATGTTATTATTTTATAATTTGATTTACATTTCTTTTTTAATCTATTTTATGTATTATTTTGAAAAAGAATAATTAAAATGAAGGGAAAAAACCTTTTACTATAAAAGAGCATTCGTAATATGGAACGCCGGAGACGTATTTCGAAAAGTATGCCTTTATTTTCAACTGCGAGAATCAGCCCCAAACCATTGAACTCCATTGGAAGTATGAAATTTGTGAACCATAACATGAAACACATAATGTTTGTAATAAACTGATATAATTCTGAGCCATGATAGCATCTACCATCCAGAATGGCACCATATTTGTTGAGGATACCAATCAAGACAAGGGACGAAATATACATGAAAGATTTTTGTATTTTCAAATTCGAGTAGTATTATTATTTTGAGTCAGAATGTTTTTTCTTGTTCATATTATGTTATTAGTTATCAGTTCGAAGAATTGGCTTGATTTAAAAAAAATGCGGAACTTATTTATAATACTGAAGTTATGGTTTATCTCTTTTTCGCATTGGTATTGAATTGAATATTTAATCCCTATATGGGGAAAATGTGCGCAATACAATTTTGAAAAATTTAAGACAATTTTTTGATTCATAAGAAATTTATATAAATATAAACACCCATGTACTTTTGGATTGATTAGGGAACATTACCCAGCTTAACAGCGGATTATTTTTATACAGAAAATATAAAGCAACCAAAATATTTTTATACTGGGGGAGGCCGTCTTGATGGGCTTTCACTGAAACACATCTTCTGTGACTTTAAGCAGCATCAGGCACGGTTAGTCACTGGATGGGCGACCATGAGGACCACACTATCATACCTCCCCCCCGGCTGATGCGACCATCATACAGCAGTCATTAATCCAGGTTTAACCAGGCACCCAACTAGTCGGCCTCTGGCCATACAGGCCCTGGATGGACGTATTGGATTACATTGAATAAAAAAAATAAAATGGTTAGTAAAATTTTAGAATGTTGTTAATTAATTGTCGAACGAATCTTAAAAAGTATTTATATGTTACAGTATATAACTGATAAATGGTCTGTGAGGATTTATTCTAGGGCCATACTCCAGGTGTGGATTTTCTTTCCTATTTTCATCAATATATAGGATGCGGCAAGCTAACTTCCGTTTTTGCAATGAGTGCTCTGAAGCTTACATGAGCCGCCGGCAGGCAGGCGTGGTCTCGTTCGAGAGAGGGGATCCTAAAGTTGTGTGATCTTGTGGTTCAGTCGCCATCGGCCCGTGGTTTTTTGAGGAAAATGAGCAGACTGTTACAGTCACTTCAGACCGTTATGTAAACATAGTCCAGAAGTTTTGTTTGACACGATTGGATGAAATGGACTTGGGGGACGTATGGTTTCAGCAGGACGGAGCAACGGCCCAAACGTCAAGGGCATCGATGGCTGTGTTGCGAGATCACTTCCCAGGGCGCCTCACCTCGGAAGGGGGTTTGGAGTGGCCGGGGCGTTCTCTCGATTTGTCCCCATGTGATTTTTTTTTTGTCGGGGTATTTGAAATCCCGTGTCTATACTAACCGCCGACTCTGGACGACCTGAAGAGAAACATTCAACACTACCCATCAATATGCTGGAGAGAGTGATGAGAAACACCAGAACTCGGTTCACCTAGTGTATCGACAATGGCGGGCGTCACTTACCCCATATGATTTTTAAAACTATGTAAATTACAATTTTAAATGTGTAACTTTTATAAAAAACAAAAAAATAAAACGATATCTTTAATTTTTTTGTTATTGCAATACGAATTAAAGAAGTTAGTTTGCCGCACCCTGTATTATATGTTAATTCGACAAAGGGATCGTCCACAGAATATTTGCCGTATTTATTTGAATAAACGCAGCGGCGTTTACTTCACTTTAAGTTTTTGGGGCGAGGGGATCATCCACCTTTGTGACTTGCCTGTCTTTACATTATAGAAATAACAATAATGAGAGAATCGTCGGTTTATGTGTTCTAACATTCGTTTAGTTGCTCTAATTACTTTATGATGGTTGACATTTCCTTCTCATGCCCACTACCCACCATATTCAAATTATACCCAAGAATGTCGCACACGATGAGTGTCTGTCGTGAACGACAAAGATATATACATATATATAAGCTTATGATAAACACCCTCGTAAACCAACAATCTGCTGAAATTTATTTTCTATGGCATAATTTTGGCGGTTTTTACTATTAAAACTTTATTCTGACGAAATCAACAATGCAGTAAAACGAAATTTTAGGATATTTTGGGGAAAGTGGAAAAAGAGTATGTTTTCACTTTTCATTTTGTTAAGATTCTAGTTTTATTGGCAGCGATTGTCGAATCCAGAGCTGAAACAAATATTCATGGTATAGCAATCTCTCCGTAAGGCCGTGTATATGTTTTAAGTCGTTTACATAGTGATGTTAAAGCACGATTTAAAGTAAATCGATACAATTCTTTTACGTCGTTCTCTAGTGAATGAACCATTTTACTTCAAAACCTCTGGAATTATTTTAAGCTTTTTGAAAACCCTTCCATTCCTAGCCTACTTTCAAAAATAGTTTGAAGTACGAGGGGTGTCCAGAAAATAAGTTCCGTTTATTTTTAAAAAATCTAGTGTTTATTGAAATAAAAATGAAATTTACAAGAATTGTACTTCAATATATGTATTATTTTTCTATGCAATCCCCACCGAACTCAATACATTTTGTTTACCTGGATACGAGCTTTGAAATCCCCTCCTTGTAAAAGCTTGCCGCCATCTCTTTTGTCCAGTTGATGATTGCTTCCTTGACCTCCTCGTCAGAGCTGAAGCGTTCTCCCGCTAATTTCTCCTTTAATTTCGGGAACCGATGATAGTCGGAAGGGGCTAAATCAGGGCTATAGCGAGGATGGGGCTAAACAGCTCAAGAAGCTGAGTGGTGACACGAGCGACATGAGGCCGAGCACTGTCGTGGATAAGGTGCACATCTGCAGTCAACATTCCCCTTCTTGTTATGAATTTTTGCATCATTTCGTCTGTGACGAGTGAAAGTCGACTTTTTCCTTTTTCGTCCTCAAGATCGTGTATTCCTGCTTTAAACTCGCGAACCCATCTTCTCACCATTGACTCAGATATCACACCCTCTCCATACCCAATCGTAATGCTGCACATTCGCTGGCAGCAGTAGCGCTCAGCGAAATGAATACGGCACTGCCAGTCTCTTTTTTTTCATTTGTCTCTGGGTATGAAGTACTTCTGTGAAATAGTTTTCTATAGAGGATCCATTTCGCCATATACAGGGTGTTTCAAAAGGTATAATCCAAACTTCACATACAGATAGGACGCATGACGGTGAACAGATTCTGTTAATACATGAGGGGTCGGAACTCTAATGTAATGTAACGTTAGAGGGGGGAGCAGTAATCAGAGTGTACATGAAAACACACGAGTAAGTATGCACTGTGCATACGTTTATTATGGAACTGCGAATCCACTGAAGTTTTACAAAAGATGCTTAAAAACGTGAGCCAGCCATGATCTCACAAGCATAATATCGGCGCAACATGGACTCCCGTATGCGGCCAAAGATTCCGGGCATTTCTCCGATGTCGTCTGAAACAACTGCGATGGGAGCTGCCAGATCTTCAATGTTTGTCACAGGTATTCGGTACATAACTGATTTCATGTGACCCAAAAAAAAGAAATCCTTGCCAAAGAACTGCAACCTGTTTGTGTTGTGCCATCATCTTTATGCTTTATCAGTTGTCATTTGCTCCCCCATTAACTTGACAATGGTTGAGTTCCGACCCCTCATATATTAACAGAATCTACTCACCTTCATGCCTCCTACCTGTATGTGAAGTTTGTATTATACCTTTTGAAACACGCTGTATGCGCACTGTAAAGCACATGCATTGAATTTATGTATTGTGTCAGCAACAAAAGTTCCGGAAATAAGAAATCTTATGAATTCTATTAATTTATTGCATTTGTTCTTCGATTCGAGTCCCCCCAAAAAAAAAAGATTTTTAGAACTAACTATTAGCTATTATGCGTCAAAAGTCGACAAAACTAAATTGCCTGGTCTGTGTAAAACAAGATGGGTGGAACGTGATGCTTGCTTTATCAATTTTATGCTGTCGCTGTCACTATATTACATGTGGTCTGTAGTCCTCGTGATTACCCAGAGTTGCATGAGTTGCAACAGTGGAACTGGGATAGAGAGACTCGAACGAAAGCCCAAGGACTGCATGCCACATTTACAGACTTTGTGATACTGTCGACGTTTGTCATTACCTATCAAGTGTTGAATGGATGTGGCTTGCAAACCTTGTCTGTTATGTTGCAGAAGAGAGATCAAGACGTCTACAAGGCATATGATTTTATCAAAACAGTCAAAGACAGTTTTATAGCTCTTGAGCAAAATATTGATATCGAATTCTTTCCTGTTTTTGATCAAGTGCTTGCATTATCAAAAATACTTGGAGTATGCCCAAGCATGCCAAGAGTTTCAAGCTTGCAGAAACACCAAACCAACTGTCCAGCAGATACACCATTTCAATACTATAAAAGAGTTCTAGCAATTCCCTTTCTTGATGGCATCTGTCTAGAAATGGACAACGGTTTTAACGAAGAAAACTCATAAGCTGGAAAAATGTTCGTGCTTGCTCCATCAGTAATTGGCAGTACCACTTGTGATGTTGCACAATTTGCGTCTGATTTCTCCTACTGGAATCTTGATCTTCCATCCCCACAAAATCTTCATATTGGGGAATTACAGAGTTGGTGTAAGATATGGAGAGAAGACCCTGCGCCCCCTTCAGACCTAGATAGCGCACTTCCCCAGGCTGATGAAGATTTTCTTAAGAGTTTTATTAAAAATAGCTTGTTCTTTACCAGTTTCTGCTTGTAAAGCTGAGAATAAAAACTTATCTTCGAAACCGCATGAGTGCAGAAAGACTGATTAGTTTAACCTCTTAAACGTGCATTATGATATGAGCATATCGGTGCCTGAAATTGTTAAAATTTATACTGAACGTCATCCTAGACGCCTGTTTTCAAAATCTGTTCTTTTGGAGTGATTAGTTGCTTGATACAAATTATTTACTGTTTTGACCTCATTTCTTAATTCCTTCTTTCATTTTGAGTAAAATATAAATATAAATTATTGATTGTATTATTGCATGAAAGTTAAAATTTAACTTTTTCGGCATAGCCTATAAAAGTTGGGGAGGACTTTTAATAAAAAAAGAATAGCCAAGATTTCATCAGGTCCCCCCCGTTAAAAAAATTCTGGCTACGCCCCTGATGCTCCTGACCGTATTAGTCGAGCGACTGAGCTAACTCTCCCGCACTCGTTCACAAGACCGTTCTCTTTCACGCTACGTTGCCGGATTTCACATTTAGTCACCTTTTTAAGCCTACATAACAAAAAGGAACTTATTTTCTGGACACCCCTCTATCACCATCATTCCAATGTTTGATCTACTCGCAAGAATTTATTTGTTATACAATTTGTAAATATATTCAGCATTACCTTAAAACGCTAATAACACTAGTCAACATACATTTTGTAACTAAGACCACACATAGTGTTCTTAGTAGTAATTTGTATGTAGAATCCGAATCTGCTTTTAGATTTTTTCTATCACGTCACGTTTCCAAGTTATGCACTTCGAGACTTCTATGTTAAAGTAATGGATGAGACTTTACAAATTGAATAAGTACAGAATGAATTCATAGTCAAAGTCTAGTTTCCTTTTTTCCCTTGACAAATATCATCATGTTAAAGACACTTTATGCAGTGTTTCCAGGAAGCATCCTTCCGTTCATTTTTACTATTTCGTACAAGAAGTATATCTAGGGATGGTAGGAGAAATCGGGGCAGGTTTGATACAGGGGTAGGTTTACACATTCCCTTAGTTCACTTATCTTTGGTCGGAGCGCACTGCCTTCGAATCAGGAGAAACGTTACAACCGCCATGTACCACCAAAACAATCTGGAGTCGGTCGCGTGTGAGAAATATGAAATAGGCTACTTTTTCTGATTTTTCTTCTGGTAAGTAAATTTTCGCACTAATGTATTGGCAGTTATAGGATTTGTACCATTGGATTATCATGACTCATTTCGCTTATCATGTTAGACTGTTCTATTGTGGGGTTTTTTAAGTTATTGAATTGGTTGTTAATCTTATGAATAAAACATAGAGGCTTAGTTGTAATTAAAACATGGCGATGAGGCAAGTTCACACATTGTTTGAGGACAATAAAAAGTCAAAACCTGAAGAACAGTGGGTACAATGCACAGAGTTGGGTGGTGGGCACATGATGACTGTATTACAACAGGTAATTCAGTATATTTTGTATACTGTACATTTTTATTTAGTAATATTTGTATTTGTATCCTGTATTCGAAATGTGTGTATCCTGACTCATTTGTATTTACTGAATTAAACGAAGTAATAAATATTGCAAATTGTTGGAATTTTATTTCCAATAAACCTTCTATTTCATTATGTTAAATGGGGTGGAAACATACCTAAGCGTTTTGTAATCCTGCCCCGGTTACAGGACAAGTTTACACAAATGAGATTATCTCAAAAATATTTTTAATTTGAAAGTAATATAAATTTAAGGTAAATTAAAGGCACCATACTGAACATAACGATTGCTGTTCGTCCCGCTACAAAGGATTTCATTTCCATTGTGATCGTGTGATGTTTATTCGTTTGTGTTATCTTTCTATGTGATGTTAAGTTTCTTACCTTTTACCTCTTGTACTCTCGCTGTTTGCTATTTATGTAGGTCTCGTCGGAGTCATTGGTCGTTGGTGTTGATACTGGGAAATCACTGTTCGGATTTGGAGCCCATCCCCTCTCCGCTGGATAGTCGGAAAATCGATTTTCTAGCTGCCATCTGCAAGAGGCTAATCGGTACCCAAAAAGGATTCATCGTGAGGAGATTATAGGATTCTATGGGTGGTTCTACCTCCTCCCGTCATCGTTGTTTAATGATTGGATTCGACATACTATTAAAGTTGATTCTGCTGCTTCACCAAACTTTCCTTTCCATCGGGTTTTTTTGTAAGTGGATAGAGCGGCTCCGCTGGAATTTCAGAAAGTATTTTTTGGTACAAGAAGAAACGGAGCCAGACACTGTGGACACGGAACGACAAGAATAGCAAGAAACTACTAATCCACATCAAAATTTTATTCGAATAAAATTTTGATGTGGATTAGTGGTTTCTTGCTATTCTTGTTATTTTTGGATGTTTCATTACGTGTGATCTGCGGCAATGAACACTGGAACACTGGTATAGAATCCGTTGGCTAGTATGCGAATAATTTCTTAAAACCCTTTGATTGTGTATACAGGATGATTCAAAATTCAATGTACAAACTTTTAGAGGAGATAATAGGGGTGATTCTAAGCAAAAAAGTTCATATGAACATGGGTCCTCATTTAAACGATAACTGAGATACAAACAGAATTAAAACCGCCGCCATCAAGATCAACAAGTTAATAACTCAGGTTCTGCAATGCCTAGAATAATGAATTTTGGAGGTTTAAGAGGGCACATAAAATTGTGTATACCGTTAAAATTTGATCGTATTCCAACGAGTAGTTTTCGAATTACGCACTCAAAATCGTAACTCGTAATGGTTAGTACACTCAAATGCGTAACTCGGAAACTACTCGTTGAAATAAGATCAAATTTTAACGGTATACACAGTTTTAGGTGCCCTATTATACCTCCAAAATTCATTATACTAAGCATTGCAGAACCTGAGTTATTAACTTGTTGATCTTGGTGGCGGCGGTTTTATTTCTGTTCATATTTCAGTTATCGTTCAAATGAGGACCCATGTTCATATGAACTTTTTTGCTTAGAATAAACCCTACTACCTCCCCTAAAAGTTTGTACATTGAATTTTGAATAACTCTATATATCTGCTTTTTGTTTTACTTTCTTTTTTTTACTTTTAGGCTTGGAATCCTTTACCCGTCTTCTTTTAGTCATATCAGGCTTGTTTTTATTTCCAAGATACACTCTAAGGTGTGCTGACCAAATCTGATCTAAGCAATGGTCGTTACTTCTGTCGGCCGACAGGGAAAGATCCACCTTCTTTCCCTCACTGAATTTTGGAAGCCTGTACATTCTGTAGATTTGTCAAATTTAGTTTTCGTCTTCAATATTACTATTAATTAGCGCTTATTTACAATTGGAAATGCTTACGCTGGCAAACCAAACAATCCTCTCCACAATGGCGTCACAATCAACAGCTTTACTACCATTGATGATCAAATCAACAACAATTACGTAAACAATTAACGACGATAACAATAAACAACATTACAGGGAAAACAAGATGGAGATGGGTTGTTTACCGTCAAGTTTTGACGGTATCTCTCTAGTTAATTATAATAAAGGAAGTATTGTTTCTTGGAGCTTGCGTTTAATGTGCGTGCTGATTATTAAGAGATCCTGGGGATCTGCTAATGATTTCTCGGGAGTTGGGATAACTTCCAGCAAACGCGTACCGGTTTTGGGATCGTGGAAAAGGCTATAGTCAATAGGTCGACAACCATCCCAAATACGTTACAGTGAGTGTGTTTATGTGTGTGCGTGTATATGTGTGTATGTGTCTGACTGTCCGTTTGTGTCTGAACACGATAACTCAAAATGCAAACGAGTTAGATAGATAAAATTTGGCACGTGATCTTTAAACCTAAATTGTACATCTGTTTCAACTTTTGTACCAAATCTGTCAACCGGAAGAGACATTTACCTATAAACATACAGGATTTTCGTCATATTAACTAGAGCTTTAAATCAAGATAAATAAAAAAATTATGTATCGAACTTTTTAATTTATTTAATTGCCTTAAGACTGTCTTGAAGGACCAGGCGCGAAGCAGGACGCTTCGAAGATACGGCGAACTTAATAGAAAACTACGGTGCAAACGGTTTATAATGACAAAAGACAATTATCAAATTGCAAGCGAATCCCACAAGCAAAAGGGGTACTTTACCTGAACCCCTAAATAACATTTTTCATAAAAATTAGCATTTGAAATTTTGTACAGCACTTTATAATTGCAAAAGATTAATTATATATGATATTTCAGCCGAATCGTGCCTGCATCCTCTCGGTAGTTTTCATCTAAATGATTGAAAATTCTTTTTAATCGAGAAGAGTGTGGGAGAATACTAGAAACTCAAGGGGAAATTTTCCCGATTTTATATTCAAGGGCTAATGTAGTTAAGGGTTTCAAAGTTTTTGTAAGTAAATACTTATTTATTATTGCCCCTATCCCCTTTATGCAATGCTATTGAAAATTGTAATCTAATTCCAACTAATATTAGTTGTAGAGCATGTCTAATTAATCTAAATTCTTCGATAAAAGCAATATTTTATTAAGCCAAATTGAGCTCAATCACGCACACCGATGCTTTATTGGAAAAAATCGCAAGAATAGACAACCAGAATCTATGACTTGCATGATTGAGACGGCAAAATAAAAGACGGCAAAATAAAAGACGCACTGGTGGCTGAAAAAATTGGTACAATGCTGAAGGTTATCAAATAATTGCTTGTGAAAATTTCTCCTATGCTTGCTTGTAAATCGTAGGAAATTGTAAATAATTTTGTATACCTGTTATAGTGACTCGTCTTTCCAGTTGAGTCCGTCGGGGAGCGGTTTCTAATCCCACCGTGAGCATTGATTTATTTTTTCGGACACGGGGAAAAGACCAAATTTTAGACGAATATGACCAACTATTCGTCGTGCCCAAAAACAAAACGAATAAACCAAATTACAAATTATTGTACGTCATCGTGCGCCACGCCATCAGTGGTGCCAGGAACGTCAACATTGGACGCAGGAATGGCGACGCATTGTGTTCTCCGATGAGTCTCGCTTCAATCTTATTTATTTAGTTTATTTATTTAGTTTAAAGCTGCAAGCAACAGGCTAAAAGCCCAGTAATAGCCTACAAGTGCAAGAGGATTACAAAATGAAAATAAATAAACAAGATATAATAATAAAATGGCTATACACATTAAAATCTAATGATAAAAAAGACAAAAAATTAATTAACTACAGAATAAGTGATATATTTTCAATGACGGTGGTTTTGTATTGTTTATAATTCATAACATTGATATCGATTAGGTTGGAAATTATATTACATTGTTTAAATATCCTATAGAATGGTAGATTTCTTATAATTGTCTTTTTTAATAAAGGTAAATAAAAGATTTCATTATTTCTGGAATTGAGTTTGGGTATACGTAAATTAACATAATAAAATTTGAGGAATAAACAATACTATGATAGAGCATGAATAGATAGTCAAAATCAAAAACAATTCGTTGTTTAGATAATTTTTCACATTTAAAGTATTTTAAAAGATATGAGTTTGAAATAGTATACCTATTTGTTCTATAATGGACAGGATAAAATATTCTAAAAGGACTCCGCAGGAAGCTTGTTTGGACTTTTTCTATGGAGATTTGCAAAGTAGAAAGTAACGGCGACCAAATAACGGATGCGTATTCTAATATAGATTTTACTAAACTATTAAAAAGAAAAATTGAGAAGTTTATATTGTTGAAACTTTTGGAATTTCTAACGATGAAGTAAGCAGTTTTGTAAGCTTTAGAGGTTATGAAGTTTATATGGTCCGCAAAAGAGAGATTTGAATTGAAGATGACTCCTAGATCCTTGGTGGATGACTTTCGTTTCAGGATACAATTGTTTAATAAATAGTTACAATTAAGGGTGGATTCATTAAGTGAGTAGGTAATGCAATGGCATTTGTCGTTGGTATACGTTTTATTTTGGTTACACCATGTATCAATTGAATTAAGATCGTGCTGTAATTCTTGAGAGTCCATAGAAGAAGTGACAACTTTGCCTATTTTAATATCATCAGCAAACAGAAACAGCTTAGAAGATTTTATAGTTTCAGGAATTTCATTTATAAAAGTAACAAGAATATAACTCGTAAAACGATTTTCAAATATGCTGAAAAGTAGAATATAAAAATTTGTTGTTTAATATTACTGTAATATTTTTATATACAGCAATGGCGAAAACTGCATGTAAATTTACGTATTCGATTGCAGCGCTCACACAAATCTTTCCAAACGCGCGCGAAATGAGAATGAAATCCTCGCACATCTAAATGTTTTAAACTACTGGGCCTATGTTCTTTCCCCTGCTAGATCAAAGTTATCATAAACGTCAGGAGAGAAAAACCATTGTTTCAAAACATTGCTGGGAAAAATCTTTTAAGCATTCCAAGGAGCTTTAGCTCTGACGCAGATGTAATTTTAATATCTCACTTTTTACTTGCACTTGGTTTAAATAAACAGTGGAAATACCTTTGATTCTATATGCATTCACGTCATTTTAAAATATAGGCCTAACTTCAATTAGCCATTTTAACAATAGGCCTAACATTATTTAGTCATTTTAACTGTAGGCCTAACATAAATTAGCCATTTTTCACAATAGGCCTAACAATATTTAGTCATTTTAACTGTAGGCCTAACATAAATTAGCCATTTTTAACAATAGGCCTAACATTAATTAGCCATTTTTAACAATAGGCCTAAGATTAATTAGCTATTTTGAACTATAGGCCTAACATTATTTAGCTATTTTGAACTATAGGCCTAACATTATTTAGTCATTTTAACTCTAGGCCTAACATAAATTATCCAATTTTTACAATAGGCCTAACTTTAATTAGCCATTTTTAACTATAAGCCTAACATTAATTAGCTAGGGGGTGGCCGTGGCCTGGTTGTCTCGTCGGTTGGCTTGCCAATCGATGGAGTTCAGCAACTTCAGGCGCGGCCAGCTGCTGGTTGGGTGACGGCCTGGGCTTGAGGGCCACCGCTGGCGTGACAGCTATTTGGGGCGCGACTGTTGGGGGACTTTGGTCTGACCCATTTGCCGATTGACCATAGCCGCTGTTCCAGCGGTTGGTGACAGCCTCTGGTTCGTTTATCCCCGCAGCTTTTCCATCATGAAACCCCCCGTGCTTCGGAGGGCACGTTAAGCCGTCGGTCCCGACTGCTACTGTCATCTCGTAGCAGTCGTTATTAATGGGATGGCGCAAAACTCCCTCTGTACCAGATAAGATAAGATAACATTAATTAGCCATTTTTAACAATAGGCCTAACATTAATTAGCCATTTTTAACTATAATCCTAATATTAATTAGCCATTTTTAACAACAGGCCTAACATTATTTAGTCATTTTAACTATAGGCCTAACATTAATTAGTCATTTTAACTATAGGCCTAACATAAATTAGCCATTTTTAACTATAAGCATAACATAAATTAGCCATTTTCACAATAGGCCTAACACTATTTAGTCATTTTAACTGTAGGCCTAACATAAATTGGCCATTTTTAACAATAGGCCTAACATTAATTAGCCATTTTTAAATATAAGCCTAACATTAATCAGCCATTTTTAACAACAGGCCTAACATTATTTAGTCATTTTAACTATAGGCCTAACGTTATTTAGCCATTTTTAACCATCGCCCTAACATTAATTAACACATTTAACAATAGGCCTAACAGCACTGAATTTTAAAATGAAATGAGCACGTGCATCAAGAAAGCTTCATAACGGGCACGTGTTCCAGGCTGCCATCAACAATGCTTAAATGATAAACAAAAAGTAACACTGTATTCACTTATGACTCGTCGGTAGGATTCGATTGATATATTACATGCCCTAAGTTCATATTCTTAACATTAGTGCACGTGCTTGAAGGGGTCCACGAGAGCTCATCAAAAGTTGATATATCGCTGTTAAGTTTTTCCATTTTCACGTTTTCGTGCAAACGATGGCTGGCCAGGCACATAAAGGTACTGATCATGCTTGTATTCTTATATATAGCTTTAGCTAAAGCTCGTAATAAGGGGTCATTGAAGTACTTTTTGGGGGTCATTTTCTCGGAGGTAGCATTTCGAAAATCGAAAAGAATGTCATATTCGTCTTGTGCTCGTCATTCCCGTTCGAATGACATATTGCCAATAAAAAAATTTAATGGGGGGGTTTGGGTCTCAATAGTCACGTGACTGTTAGACCGATTTCGACGACAAACTAATCAGGTGAGCTCAGGAAGGGTCTCTATCGAACAGCGAAAAAAGAACTTGAAAAAGTTAAAGCATTCTCGAGAAATCATCGGACATACAGACGGACGGACGGACAGACAGACAGACAGACACACAAACAGAGCGAAACCAATATATGCTTTTCAGCATATAATAAAAAGTAAAGGGCCTAGGATTGACCCTTGAGGGACACCTGAAGTAGGGGTGAAGGCATGTGAGTAAATATTGTTGACTTTAACATAATTGAGTCTATTGGATAAGTAGGAGAAAATCCATTTGATGTAACGAGGTTCTAAATCATAACCGATCAATTTTCTGAGCAGAATTTTGTGATCTACTTTGTCAAAGGCTTTTTCGAGATCCATGTACACAAAGTCAACTTGTTTGTTTTGGTTTATGCCATCACCAATAAAGTGAACGAAGTCTAGGAGATTTGAAACAGTCTAGGAGATTTCATACAGATGATGATCGCATAACGGTTTGGCGCTTCAGAGAGCAACGGTCCTTCAATATGAACAAATCGTTTGTGCATAACAAGATCAGGTTGCCTGAATCATAAAGAGTACAATAAAACCACCCAGCTTTATACAATTACCTAAATTCCAGTGTAAAAACTAGCTAAAAGTTTATTAGCAAATTAAAATGAAAGCATGTTCGACCAGTTCCACGCAACATCTTTTAAGCTGTTATGATTTGCCTCTGAAATATGATGAATGCTTCCATTTTAGTTGCCATGTGATGTAAATTTATAACTATCAGGCTCGAAACAGCTGTTTATTTAACATAACGGAGCTTCAAAAAGTTTAAAGTATCTATCTTATTTTCCTATTTACTACCTATTACCACCACTAATAACCATCGGATAATTACATGGTGACTTAATATGTCAGCATCATCTTCTATCCAATTCCTTCCAGTAATATGCTGACTAAGGCTCCAAAACATCATCCTCTCACCCCTCCATCATCAGTAGCGTAAAGGACGACATGGATGCTCTCAGTCATCCGGAAAATGCGATAATGACAGCCTAAAGAGAAGGCAGACACGAACCATAGAATTTGGGAGAAGTAAGCGCTCTTACAGCAACATCGAATCCTTCCCTTTTAATGGGGGACAGTTGAAAAGGAAATGAAGAAGGCAATCCAGATTTCTATATTACGATTCAAGGAGGTAGTTGCCACTGTATTAATTCTTCTAGAAAATATACAAAAGAATAGTCTACTCCGAAAATTAACATTTATCGAGCGTTTAACAGGCTGTTGATATTTTTCGATTGACAAATGGAAGGAAAAATTCTGCGACTTGGATGCGAACCAGGAACCTCGACTGTCATGGTCGACGCCTCTACCACTTGGGCTATCGCAGATACTAGTCTCAAGGTGTCTTAAAGACAACCAAGTTGTCATGGTTGAAAGCTCAATGATACCTGGCCCACAGATCGAGAATTTCTCCACTCCAAACCATCAGAAAGTTGATGAAATTACATGTAAATAATAATAATTATAAACTGGAGATGATCTCCAAGCATAGGTAATAATTTTTCGCAATAAATCCAAGTCGCAGAATTTTTTCTTCCATTTTTCAATCGAAAAATTATTACCTATGCTTGGAGATCATCTCCAGTTTATAATTATTATTATTTACAGATTGTTGATAGTTTGCTGTGAGAAACACATTTAAGCGTTCTTGTAGTTGCAATTCTTTTGATCCCAAGCAAAAGTTTCTTTTCATTCAGTCATAATCATTTCTTCCCGCAGCACTTGGATGCACCTTTGACGAATTTAGAGGCGAACTCCTTGTCGAATTCAACATAGGGAGATTGGAGAAAATAATGGAAACATCTAGTAAAACATAATAACAGGCCTGGATAATGAAAAAAAACTGCTTACCATAAAAAGCATCCCAGATATAAAACGCCGGATACATATTTCGAATGCTATGCCTTTATTATCAACGGTAAGATTGAACGTAAGATTTATATAACAACTAGCTATATACCCGGCGTTGCTCGGGCTGTTTATTTGATGAAATTTTGCAATATCTGAATTTGAATAAAAATAGGAACACATGAAAAATTCTTAGAGTTAATAAAGTAAATATTACTTTGGAAAAAGGAAAAGAATTCTTTAAAATGCTCGCAGTGGAATTTGTGTTCAATTGGGTTTGCCCAGAAAAATTCGACATCGCATCTTTAACATTTTAGAATATCAAAAAAAGGCTATGAATATTGAGTTATTTCTGTCTATATTAAAAATACTTGATAGATGGATTGAGAGAGTTGAGGAACTCTGTTTACATCCTCTTAGGCATCCTTCGTCAACATGTATACAATTCAATCGAGTTGTATTCAGTCAGAGAGCGCGGAATTCTGCCCTGAATGTGTTTTATATTAACAGTATCAGTTTTAGCAGCAAGGATTGCTCACTGACACAATCAGTTGAGATTTGTATAATTTTCTAATATGTTTAGATAAACATCATCTATGACTTCTCTAAAGGAAATGACTACATTACAAAAACATATGAAAAATATTTTCTCCAGTAATTAAGGAAAGTATCTTCACCTTTTCAGCAAAAGCTTGAGCAGCTGCACGTCTTAGAAGTTGTATTCTGTTATTTGTTTTAGAATAATTTCTTACATCTCTCCAAACTTTTAATAAAAAAATAATAATGATTTTTATTTATTCTTTTATTTATTTATTTATTTATTTATTTATTTTTATATCTGTCCCCCTTAAAATGTGAATCATTAAGGCAAGCATGACAAAAAAGACAGGCCCTGGCCAACACCTCCTAGGCAGAAGGCCTGATAACGGAAATGTCATATATTGTTACATCATCATTAGTCGACCATTGTTAATCCTATTTATACCAATAATAAGCCGTAAATTTCGTCGACTAATGATGATGTAACAATGTCTGGCTTTTCGTTATTATCAGGCCTTATGTCTAGAGGCGCATTAAGACATCGCGCAGAAAGTGCACATTCTGCCCAGAATCTGTTCGTCATGAGATTCTGCATTCCCGGCGGCGGTGTTCGGCATCGAATCTGCGTTCTGTTCATTGCAGATTCTGCACTTTCTACGTGCACAAAACGCACAAGGAAAAACTTCGTGCACACTCTGTAGTTTAGTCACAGATTTACATGGTCATCGAGCTCTATTGTTAAAATGAAGCTAAAGTTTCTAGCTCCCAATAGGGCGGGAACTCTATTGAAAGATGGCGCTGCATATACAATCGGCCCGACTGCGCCTGCAGCGCCACCCTGTCGGTATATAGAAACTTTACTTTCTTTTAAAGTTTCAATGAAAAACCTCTATCTCAGGTCACGGTCGGCCCTAGTGCGATCTATACGGCACCTGGCGCGATGTGTTTTCATTAGCTTCTCGAAACAATGGATAATGGCCGAAGCTCGATGACCATGAATATCTATAGACCGTGGCATAACCTATAAAGGAAAGCCTGCCTAATAGCTCGCTGCTCTGTTGTTGCAATGATGCGAAATGTTGAACAATGATCTTCTCGTTTTACCACTTGGTAGCGCTGATAGTGATCTCTCAACTATGTTGTGGATAGTTGTTTACTATCTTATGCGGATTCCAAAAAGATATTTTATCACATTTTCCTATTGTATTGGAGTGTACGAGGGTTGGGGCATAAGTCATGGCAATTATTTTTTTTCTCAGAGCTAAGGGATGGTATCATAAAATGTCATATGTTTCAAGGAAGCTGTGACTGGTAGTATGTTTCCACAACATTAGATGGCTCCGTGAGTTCCTGATGTTGCGCAGAGAGCAATGTTAAATCAGTTCTTAGTCAACCGCCGTGCAAGGTGGAAGTAATCCGAGTTGAACAACGCTCGTATATCAAAACAGCCGTTCTCTATTTTGATTTCTGTTACTTATTCTGGAAAATGAAATCTGTAATCATGTTCCAGAATAAATTTTCCAGAAGCATGAAACGTATGAAACATTACAGGCTTCATGACTCCAGAACATGAAACCTGTAATGTTGTCAACTACCTTAATAAACATGAGAAGCAAAGTGTTGGCGTGTTGTTAAATGTCCGTACATTTCGTCCATTCCTTGTACTTTCATCTGTATATTTCACATTTTCCACCCATGCTTGAATTCTCATAAAAGAAAAATAGTTGCCATGACTTATGCCCCAACCCTCGTATATTGACCGCCGGTCCACAGAAAAAAATTTCTGACCCACAACAAATAACCTTAACTTGATACAGTCGAACTTCCTTATAACGAAATCATTGGCCACTCCCCAAAAAGTTTATTATACAGAAATATGAGTAATACTCAAGATTTACACATTTATCTAGGTTGGGACCTAAGTAAAAATTCGTTATAGGGGAAAAAGTCGTTATATGATTTTCATTATAAAGAGGTTCGACTGTATTACAAAATAAACTTCAAAACTTAATTTTCAAGAAAGCAAATCTACCTAGTGCACCTCTGATCTCATGTAATTTACTTTAACATAATTATGTTACCAGTCATAAATCATTTTTCTAATTTCAAGGAAGCAACTCGGTCGTTCTTTTTTAACAAGTTAACTCTGCACATTGTTGCATTTTGGATCACCATTTGCAGCACTATTGGACAGGCTTTCCTTTATTGTTGTAGGCTATGACCGTGGCCACGGGCACAACGATGACACAGTCAACAATGTGTAAATCGGTTTAACCAACACCACTGTGGGTGCGTTCACTTATGGCAAATTCGGCTGGCTGCTCTGACGTGCTCCAGACGCGCTCCGGAGCGCTCTGGAGCTCTAATAATTGTTCAGCTGGTTGCTCTTGCTCTCGCAGAGCGGCTCCCACAGCGTTCGGCTGGTATTGCTCCTTGCGCCAAGGAGCACTCCTTCGCGCTCTTCCAAAATCGGTGGAGCAGTGTTGCTCTCTGCTCGTCTGCTTGCGTTGCCTGGAAAATCAAAATGGCTACCTCAGTGACTGAAATAGACGAAATTCTTTTACAATTACTGGATAGTTCTTCATCTGACAGTTCTTCCGATGAAGAAGACGAAGTTTTGGCTTTATTAATGGCAAAACATTCGCAAAGGGCGAAAAAAATTCCAAAAATTGAGAATTTTGTTAATTTTGCCGATACATATACGGATGAAGATCTTTGTGTTATAATTAGACCTCGTACTCTATGCATTATTATGAATATTCCACATAATAAATAGATGAATATCCTTGGAATAAGAGCTTTCCCTATGCAAATGCAAATATACTTTCCCTATCCAAATATATGGTATACATCATTTTTTCAACATTTCATTTTATCCATGATTTATTACACTGCATTCGTTAAAAATTTACTCTCCGTGAATAAAAACAATTTTTCAACTGATTTGTACAATACATTAACGGTAATTTAATAATTATAATAAATAATTATGTGGATATTTTTCCTTTATAAATTAATAGAAAACATAAAATAAAATAAATTTAACTTAAATTACATATATATTGAAGTATTTCTCCTGAATTTCTTCAACTCCATCAGGACCTTAAGCTCAACCATCTCATATAATAGTGGCCTCATGTTTTTTATTTAATTTAAATTAATTTTATTTATTTTATCTTTTTTATTAATCTATAAAGGAAAAATATCCCCATTACTATTTATTATAATATATTCTTTTTACTTAAACTATTTAATTTAATAATTAATTTATATTGCTGTCTTGAATAAAAATAGTGTTGCTAGCAGAGTGCGTTGCCTCTAGACGAGTTTGGAGCACTGATAAAACAATGTTCGTCTGCTCCAAGCTTTGTTGCTGCTCTCGGCCAGATTGATCACGTGACTCGAGCAATCCCTTTGCACTCTAGGAGCAGTCAGCCGAATTCGCCATTATTCGTTCGGAGTGATGCTCCGAGTCATTGTGATCACGTGATCAGAGTACTAGCGTCATGGCTCAGAGTCAAAATAACGAGGTAACAATCGAAGACTTTGATCGTTATAATCATTTGTGTGCAGTATTGCCAATTTAGCCTTTTTTTTTCATGCGCTTGTCTTTTGTTGGACATTTTTAATAAAAATTAAACAATGCACAGCAACCATCTACCATTCATTTACAAGTCTTCAATTCTCTTCAAAAACTCTCATCATTATTTATTGGTGAACTTTTGCTTATTTATTCTTATTATTTGTTATTTTATCTTCTCCATTTATAAATGAGTATAGAATCATTCAATGATAAAGAAACATATTATACTACTTCGTAAATTAATGTATAATGCACACAATAATGAAAACGAGCTTTTAAATTGGACACATCCCTGCTGAATTGGCAACACTGCTTGTGAACGATTCAAGATATTTTTTCCCCTCTTCGCAACCTCCGGAGGCATGAGCAGTGCCCATGGCACTTTTGGTTATGGGGAACCTTTAACATTAAGTTATTTTTTATTAACATGAATAAACAATAACATGTTTTTATTTTTTATTATTTTTGTAAAAACAAAGTTCTGGTCATAATTGTAATTTTAATTTATTATCACAGAGGCTAGGGTGGCTTCATGCGTAAAGATGGAACTGAGATTGAGCATATAAAAATTAATAATTATGCTGAAGAAATTGTCTCGAATCAAATTTTCGATCAATTTAAGCTAAATTTTCGTTTGTATCGTGCCAAGCCTACAACAATGGAAGGCTACAACAATTATGGTAAGCTATGATCGTGCACTTTCCAAAGATAGAGGCGGCCATGTTGATAGTTAAACAACGTATGCGCCAGCTTGAAGAAATAAAGTCTTCTCTTGTTTATGTGGTTGCCACGGCTCCTAACAAGCGCGCTCGCAAACGTTATCTCATTGTAACAAAATTAATCATAGTTGAAGTCGTAACTTTGTTGGCACTCTTCATTGTTGCGTTGTCTTTCTCATTAAATTTTTTGACTCCGATGACTCCAGCTTGAAAGCAGGAGTTAAGGGAGTTAACCCGAGTCGCACTCCAAGCGAATAAAGAAACAAACTCCGAATGACTCCAAGCGTAACCTGATGTTGGACGTCAAGGGAGTTAACTCCGAGCGAATAAAGAAACGGAGACCAAATGACTCGGAGCAAATAAAGAAACGGAATGCGAATGACTCAGAGTCACTCCGAGTGACTCCCGTGACTCCAAATGAATAAGTGAACGCACCCCTAGACAGAAGGCCTGCGTACAGAAACGTCATACATTGTTACATCACACAAAAGCAGCTATTTTTAATCATATTTCTACCAATAATAAACCATAAATTTGGCCGTTTGATGATGATGTAACAATGCATACAGTTTCTGTGCGCAGGCCTTCTGTCTTTTTCGTTTGTTGTAAACAATGAAAGTTGCATTGTCTGTCTCAGTTTGATGACGCAGTGCTCACCGAGTGCTAAGGCCTTGTCTATAGGTGGTGTTGGCTCAGGCCTTATCTTTAGGAGGCGTTGGATAAGGCCTGTGCATTGAAACTTAATACATTGTTATATCATCATTAAAAAGGTATTGTTATTCGTATTTTTACAACACCAGCTAGCAACACCTCCCAGAAAGAAAGCCAAACAACTGAAACGTCCTATATTGTTATATCATCATCAAACGGTCAAACTTAAGGCTTATTATTGGTAGAAATACGATTAACAACAGCCGTTTTATTGTGATGTAACAATGTATGATATTCCTGTGCGCAAGCCTTCTGTCTAGGTGGTGTTGATTTTTACCAATAATAATTCTTTAATTACGGAGGGTTGCCCCAGTTAAGCTCGGTCGACTTTGGATCATTCCCATTTCTGTGGGTGAGAAGACACTTAAACTCACCTGCGTGTTCCGTGTACGTTTGCAGTTTGAGTCTATGAATACATAAGCAGAATTTCAATATATTCAAGAATGGCGTCTAAAATTGCGGATTTAGGGCAAGGGTACATCATTTGACTTTCCGATGCCAAATACAGTCAATCAATGATAGTGGGAGCATGTAAAAAAAAGGGTCTGTCCATCAGCAAATCGTGTGTGGGTCGTATTATCCAAGTGCACAAAAATGGATTCCCACCTGAAGCCCAAGCTTCAAAAAAACTGACCCGGAAGCGAGCGCAGCCCAGTCGCTCCTCAGCTACCATCAAACGTGTCAAGGCAGCAGTCACCAAAGAAAACCCCCAAACCCAAAGGAGCATTGCCAGCCACGTAGGGACATCCAAAGGCACCGTCTGGCGCATCATCCACAACAACCTAGCATTAGAACGGCGTCATAAAGCAAGAGGACACGCATTGAGAGAAGGGCACATCAGGGAGAGGTTCTCCAAAGCCTTTTAGTTCCTTTTATTTTATTTCAGTCACCAAAAGTATCATACCTTTTAGTGCTGTCCCTATGAAGTCGCCGGATGCATCACCAATGGATTTCTGCGGCTTTGGTCTCTTAAAACGAGGTCTTGCTTCCAGGCGCCCCACCACTGTTGAAGGCCTTTGGAAAGTGTGTCAGGAGTGTCAGGAGGTGTGGGCTAACATTCCACGTCCGGTGCTGCGCCGTAGCCTTCTGCAATGGAAACTGCAATGCAAGGCGATAGTCTATAATCGGGGCAATCACATTGAGCAAATAGATGGTGGAGGAAGGGATTTTCATCGTAAAAAATGACACCTAAAGTCGACCAAGCTTAACTGGGGCAACCCTCTGTATCCCTTCTAATGATGATATAACAATGTATGAAGTTTCAATGCACAGGCCTTATCTCTCTGTGGTCACGACACCAAGGGCTGATTGTTCACACATGCAAGCAAACGAACATAAACGAAGTCTATTTCATATACAGAGTGTCCCAAATTGAGGTATACACTCTTTGAAACGTTATAGCTCAGCAATGAAATGAGATAGAAATATAAGAGATAATTCTAGAAAATGGAACAGGAAAACTAATACCTAAGATTTAATAACTCAAATAGAACAAACATTGGACTGTCCCCATGTCCGCATTTAATATATTATTTAATATCTTTTATCATCTAATATCTTTAAGAACCCTTTTTATGTATTTCAATGCTCTGAAAGCTGTTTAATTGATTTCTTGAACTGACAGACTTAAATGACTTAAAATTTTCTAAATGAATACTGTGATCTGATTCTAACACATATTGTGCTCTCTCACACATGATGTTTATTACCAGAATCTCAGATAAGTAGATAGATTCCTACAATTAGTGGTGAGATGTTATATATAGGATTTCCTAGAAGTGCTTTTAAAATATCACAATTTTTGAATGCAATACTTAAATTTCAAGCATTAAAAATATTTTAAAGCCTTTAATAAGTTTTGGAACACAAGTTAAATTAATGTATTTATGGGCAGTTGTTTTTGAAGTTAAAACTGCGGAATCCTTTCTAATCTACAGAAACTTAGACCTACGTGAAGATTGTCGATAGATGCCTAGAATCATTCCCACGGGTTGGACTCAACATTAGGAACCAATGAGAGGTGACATGCAAAGAAAACAAGAACAATTCTTGACAATGGAAAATGAAA
This sequence comes from Rhysida immarginata, assembly GCA_023313115.1. Classification (NCBI taxonomy): domain Eukaryota; kingdom Metazoa; phylum Arthropoda; class Chilopoda; order Scolopendromorpha; family Scolopendridae; genus Rhysida; species Rhysida immarginata. The sequence continues at coordinate 155,147 of JAHWFO010115002.1, forward strand.
AGTGAAACCTAAGATTCAATAAATCAAATGGAACAGACTCTGTCACTTTCCGGCATTTAATAGCTTTTACAAAAAAAGAATAACTTTAATAACTTATTAATAATAATGAATGCATACAACCTCTGGATTGATTAGGGATGTTCAGCCATTCTTCATGTTGATACTGCTCAAGCTCTTTTAGAGAGGTTGGAAGAGGGTGACGTCCCCCGATTTTGAATTGTACATTTCCGCCGGTATTTTCCAGACATATACACTTCCTGTGGAGGGAAAGAATGTGAATGTGGATTCGCGGATTTTCACTGCTCGCAGACATAGTTTTGTGCTTATGGCACCACTGCTTTGACAAGGGGTGACAAAAGGTTTAGCAACATCAGCTCGTAGATAAATGTTTTGTTTGTGAAGTTTCCTTCTCGTTAATTTTGTGGAAATGGGGTGCTGCAAATGCTTACTGAGCTCTGCACCAATATATCCACCAACCGGTGTCACCATTTTTCCCGGCTTTGTCCAGGTGATGAAGGGAATGGATGAAAAATGTATTTGAAATTAAATCATATGATATATCGTGATTGGTTTTCCAATGAACAGTGAGGTGTTCATTATTGAAAAGATAAAGTTAATATAGGAAGCTGTGAACGTAGTAAATGATTAAATTCGTAATACGAATTGTACTTATACATAATGATAAATACATAGATAAGAATAAATAAGTACAATTTAGAAACTTTTTATATATAAAATATATAGAAATTTTGGATTAAAGATTATGAAATATATTAAAATATATAAAACACAAGGATATAAAAACAAAAAATAATCTGTATAGATTAAACAAGTAATATTATAGCTGCCGCCACATAAGTTGAACGATAGGATGACGTCATTTCTAACGCCAGCCAACAGACGTTAATGGGAAGTAAATCGCTTAGCTATTCCATGAAACATCCGCTTTCGTTTTTGAAACATTGTTTTCGTATTTTTATTTAGTTTCTATTTTCGTTTTTTCTTTTAAATAGATAAATGAAATTAATAAATGAAATTAAAAATTAATAAATTAAAAAATGACGCAGAATAGTCGACTCGAATGCAATTTGTTTTATATTATGACTTTTGATAGGCTTTCCATGTTTCAACGATATCTCCACCATTACTATAGTAGAACAAATGCATCATGGGTAAAATCCAGACAAAGCATATTGATGAAATGACTTACTGCGCATGTCAAAAAGATCGTTCAACTTACGTGGCCAGCTATAGCTGAAAATTAATAATAACCTCAAAAAAAAAAAAAGGATTCAATTAAAATAGTTTTCATTAAACTGTCAGCATATTAAATTTCAAAATGTATTACAAATATTATCTGAATATATGATTAAATATATTTATCATTTAAGAAATGTAAATTGATATAAAATATATATTATGTAATTTCATATCAAAAATGTTCATAACAAAGTTCATAACAAAAATATAAATTATCTTGCACTATACAGAGTGGATAGCATCTCCGCATGTCACCTGCCATCCACAGAGTACAAAACCCGCTGATGAAATTTCACTTTTAACTGCGGAAATCTCATAACGATTCGTTATCCGAACCATGTTTATATGAACTTTTGTTTTCATCTCGCTGTGGGGAATCACCACCAGAAGTTTGTGACAGGGGTTTAGATACACACTGTATGTTTTCCTATTTAATTAGATGCGGATATGCAGAAACTTTAAAGTTTTTACATTAATTTTTTTAAAAGTCACTTAATATAGTATTAAACTAGAATAGTTTCATTATTACTGTGCAACTAACAAACTATGTGCGTCTCACTGCAAAATGACTTGCCTTCAAGGTGAAATCTCAAACATCTATCTGTGTTTTAGATGTTTGCAGGCTATGACTGATGCTAATGATGAACTTACACCCCTTTAATTTGTGCCTCAGGAGTCTCCGATTCTACAACGGGGTGTATGGATAATTTTGCCACACAGTGTATGTAAAAATTCAATTGACAGCCACATAAAAATAACTCCAATTAATAACTTCTTACTAAACGCGAAAAAATTCCTTAGCGAGACTAAAACTAGAAGAGCAACTTGAAAAAAGCTGTACTTAAAATCACACCACTGCAGGAAATATGTAACGGGTCTTTCCACCATTTACAGAGCATAAAAACACATAAACTGAAAACGTCAATTAATGGATTTTTTTTTTGTCTTCATTGTTACAAGTTATTTAATTTATTGTTTAAATCACCTGTTTGAACAATATATATTTCATGTACAGGGAGTTCTTGACTTACGACATTTATAAATCCCCCCCCCCCCCCCCACTGTTTCGGTGTTACGTTTATTTCTCAATACGACATAAAAATGCGATATCCTTGATAATTTTCCTTAAAAAATGATGTTTCGAGTTACGGCACACTTTTCGGGAACCAATTGTGTCGTAAGTGCTTTAAAGTAGCGTCTTCAAGCTATTCTTCTAGCTTTGGTCTAGATAAGAAATTTTTTCACTTACAAAAGAACCATCCGAACCTAAAGCTACTCACCTAAAGCTACTATTGATACTTGCATTAATAAGAAATCACAACATTTTGTTTCTTTCAAAATAAACTGCGAAAACGAAAAAATTTGAGCGCAATTGAGTCCTTGTATGACGATGTGCGCTCAAATTATTGGTAGAAAAATTTCAAGCAGTGCTTTCAAGCAACGTCTTCAAGCTGTTTTTCTACTTTGGGTCAGAGTAATTTTTTTGCTTTTTTCTTACCCTAAAAAATTACTGTTACCTCAACAAAAAATTGAATAGTCAATAAAATATCATTTATATTTAAATACATTAATTTTATTCAATGTTATTTAATTAATTAATTTAGTTTAATTTAATTTAATTTAATTTAGGGTAAGTAATAAAATTCTCAACGTATGTAAATAAATAGTAATTTTTAACTAATAAAATATCCATAAATATAGGCAATCGTTTGATTCAAGTTCAGCAGTAAATTGTATTTTGGCGTGAAGGAATTAAAAGTATGGGTTATACAGAGAGATCTAGAAGTCGCACGCATCGAAATAATAATAAAAACCAGACGAAATTAAGTAATACTATTTGATATAATATTTACACAACACATGTATATTTTTACAACATATGCTCAAAATATAAAAGTTTCAAATTAGCCGATGAAACTTTTCAACTATTACACTATTTATAGACAATCAATTTGGGTGTTCGCGGCTTCTGGATCACCCTGTATGTGATGGAGTCAAATATAATGAGAACGTCGTCGATATACGTATAATAACGTAAACTTGTGGAATTATTGATAACACAGGCCAAAAAAAAAAAAAAACTTTTTAAATTCATCTTTAACCTTAAGAGTTGATTCTTATGGTTTTGCATGTACTGAATTCGTATCTGACCTCAGCTATTTTCTATCACCCACAGATTTCTTGTTTTTCAATGAAACACTTCTAAATTATTCATACTTTGGGGCCTGATGTCTTTCTTTGTGGCCTAAAAATATGGATACTCTAATATCGCACCTGCTTCTCTTCACACGCATAACTTTAATATTACAATCTCTATGTGCATAACTTGGAAACGTGACGTGTTAGAAAAAATCTAAAAGCAGCTTCGGATTCAGCACACTAAATACCACATGAATAAGGCAAACTCATTAAAACCACATGATTTTTTATCGTTGGCCTGTGTAATAAGATGATTATTTGTATATTCTAAATTTTGAAGGAAAACTTATTATTGAAGTAAAAATAAATATGCATTATGGGGGGAGGGGAATGCCAAAACCATCAGAATTGGAGTAAACATTATTATTAAAAGAAAGTTAATTTTTTTCACATAAGTGGAAATAATCTGCAAAAGCTCAATAGCTTCTGACTTTGTAAATGTGAAGGAAAAAAGGCGACGTTAAAGGATGCTTAGGGTTTCACAGCTGGGACATTGGTATAGAAATTAGTGGTTCCGAAAACATTAGTCATGCCTTTGTGGATTTTGATACGGAATAACATGTTAGAAAGAACTATAAAACCAATGTGGACTCTCAAAGATAGTGTTAGTATATGGTAGAATTTTCTGTTTAAATAAGAATTTTGAGATAGCACGGGAGACTGAATTGAGAATTTTCAGTCTTATTGGCATTCGAGGTTTATGAATTTTGACCAAGGCATTCAAAATTGGGGGTCGGCGATTGGAGATATAAGATGCCAGAAATGTTTAAAATGTGTAGATTGGTTGATGAATTATGGAAGGAAGAGATTGGGTCTAAAGGGAGAAATTGAAATTATTCGAGGAAATAAAGGAATAACATCGTCTTACATGGTTGACTTAATGCCCTGAAATAATATACACCCCAATTTTTAAAATTTTGAATTAACAGGATCCTGCTTTAAATTCAAACAGTATTCTTTGTTTGCGAAGATAATGTGGATTTTGAATTAATAAGAGGAAAAAAAACTGTTACGTAGATCAGTGAAAAATTATTACATAAAAGAGAAAAAAAAAACTTACTTGTGATTAGGACAATCGAATATTTTTTGTAGAGGTAATAATCTTCGAAATCGAATTCTTTCATAAATTTATTTCCTTAATATATTTAATTTTCTTTGATATTAATTGGAACTTTCATTGTTTGATTTTATGGTTTTTTTGAAGGATTTGATTTACAAATCTGAAGTTTTTTCAAACCCTAAAATAATGTTGGAGCGTTTGTATTATTGCGAATTGAGGTAAAAAGTAAAGGAAATGGTGACGATACGAGATAAAACAAGCAAATAAACAAACTTTTTAAACATTATTTAATAATTGCCAATTTCTTCTGGAATACATTTTCTGTGTTATACAGTGTTTTTCCTTCCTTTTAATCTTTTCTAGAACATTATCTTGGAGGAACAAATTCGTTTCGGGAAAAGATACGAGTTGACAAATATTGACCGAATAATATCTTTGTAGATGTGCATTGAATTGTCATTTTGCAAGCATCTAATTAAGTAATGAACTTTTCAAACTTCCTCTGTAATTTAGTGCTACTTTAAAGCACGGCGTATTTTAACATCCGATCTTATTGTATCGGATTAAAATTTTCGAAAAGTGAATAATATTTCATTTTCTAAATTAATTCGAATGTTTTTTTTCTCGATGTAAGAGTAATTTGTACATGCATATAGCGATAGAGGTAAGGAAAAATATTTCTGAATAAGTGAACTTATACGTAAATTTCTATGCAGATGACGAAAACTGTAGCACTTGTGGTGTTGATAATTTAGTGGAAGTGGCAAGCATTAAAAAATTCTAATGGATTGAAATTGCATCGAATCCAATTTATTTTTTAGCCTAGTTTTTTTTTTACTATCTTGCTTTTTTGTGGGCTAATAATGCACTGTAAGTAGCTATACAGAGACTCGATAACCGAGAGAGCGAAGGCCGCAGGTTCAAGTTTTATTTTTTAATTTTATTTCAGTTTGTATTTTTTAATAAAAAGTTTCGTTTAGAAGCTAGCGACTGTTTTTACAGTTCATTCGAAGGGAGAAATGCATTTTCAAAAATAAAAAAAAATGCTGGTTGTAGAATTAAAAAATGAGGTGTGGTCACCACCCGACTTTCTTATACATAAAAAAAAATAAACAACGGTCTAAAAAATCTACTTCCGATAGAAATTTTAAAAAAGTTTGTGAATAAAAGTTACTTCAAATTAGCTTCTAAACACTTTGGTATAGATTCCAAATTTGCCTATACCATCTTATTTCGCCTATATTAGCAAAAAACTGGATTTTGATAAGAGTAAAACTGTTACTTCCGGTTGGAATTTTGAAAAATTTTCTTAACAAAGGTTGTTTAAAATTACCTTCTAAACACTTTTGTATACTTAACAAATTTTCCTATACCTTCTGATTTCGCCTGAATTAGCCAAAAACTGGATTTTGTAGGAATTTTTAAAATAGTTGTTTATAATTGAAATTGGAACACTTTTTAGTCCATAAAAAATTTTCATAAACGCAATGTTTAACCAGATATTTCAAAATTTTTATTTTGGCGCTGGAGTAAACTGATACTCCCGGTTCACCGATTCCACTGGAAAACTAATCAGACCTCCCGAGGAAGATTATAATCTTAAGTTTAAAGTTTGGTCTCGATAGCTTTAGCCGTTTGGACGCTATCGTGGACACACACACACACACACACAGACACACAGACACATAGAGACAGACATTTTCCAGAAATCACTTTTTCGTAATCTAGGGACCCTAAAACGTGAAGATAGTGAAAATCTGGAGGTCAAAATTTTTCGTGATTACAATACTTCCTTATGCTATGTACAGTATAAGAAAGTAAAATGCATTTTGCATAATTATAAACGTATTTTGCAAAAGAAAAAAACAGCTTGTGGAATTTTTTAAGGAGACATTTCACAATCTAAAAAAATGAGGCGTGGTCACCACCCGACTTCTTATACATAAATGACCTGGTCCAAATTCAGAAAAAAATTAAACAACTGTCTAAAAAATCTACTTCCGTTAGAAGTTTTAAAAAAGTTTGTGAATAAAAGTTACTTCAAATTAGCTTCTAAACACTTTGGTATAGATTCCAAATTTGCCTATACCATCTTTATTTCGCAAAAAACTGGATTTTGACAAGAGTAAAACTGGTACTTCCGTTTGGAATTTTGAAAAATTTTCTTAACAAAGGTTGTTTAAAATTAGCTTCTAAACACTTTTGTATACTTCACAAATTTTCCTATACGGTCTCATTTCGTCTGAATCAGCCAAAAACTGGATTTTGACAAGAGTAAAACTGGTACTTCCGGTTAGAATTTTGAAATATTTTCTTAACAAAAGTTGTTTATAATTGAAATTGAAACACTTTTTACCCCATGCAAAATTTTCATAAACGCAATGTTTAACGAGATATTTCAAAATTTATATTTTGGCGCTGGAGTAAGCTGATACTTCCGGTTCACCGATTCCACTGGTAAACTAATCAGACCTCCAGAGGAAGATTATAATCTTAAGTTTAAAGTTTGGTCTCGATAGCTTTAGCCGTTTGGACGCTATCGTGGACACACACACACACACAAACATTTTCCAGAAATCACTTTTTCATAATCTAGGGACCCTAATGCTCGGTTCACATTGAGCCGGCAAGGCGGCAAAGCGGCGAAGCGGCAACCGTTGACGCATGCGCACTACGTCCAAGGCCGACTAGAAATAGGTCAAGTCAAGTGCCGCGGCCGGCAAATAAGCCAGGCGGCAAAGTTGAAATTTGTTCAACTTTTGCCGGTTGCCGCTTTTGCCGGTTGCAGGCTCATCCAATCACGTTCGACTACTGGAGCACGTGATCAAAAGAATGATGGCGGATCACAATTTTATAGTGAAATAGAATAAAGAGAATGCACTTTATTTTGTAAATGTGAAATTATAAATTGCTATTGTCCTTCAGCTTTTTACATCGTTAAATAGATACGTTTAGTTAAATTTTAATTAGATAATGCAGTTGGAAATTAGCAAGTTTTATAACAGAAACGTGATCACGAATTTGGTTTTCGATCGCTTCGATTGAAAATATTGCCGATCGATGTCGGCGACAATCAAGTTTAAAAATAATCTTGAAGAGTTTTTATAAATACGAGAAAATATGCACACTGAACAAATATAAATAAAATTAGAGTTTATTTGTATGTTCTATTTTTTATGTTTTAATTATGCTTTCTCAGCGACATATAACACAGTTGAACTTCTTTATAATGAACTCTGATATAAAAAAAAATAAATAAACGAATTTCGGAATTCTCAACTGTGCCAATTGGCCTTTCAACAGTGATAAAACAAATTCCGAATTGTCTCAGATATAGCAAATTTCGGATATTACAAATTTCTATGAAACATGAACTTCGTCCAGTTTTACTTCAATAACTTAAGATCGACACGACGCCATCATTGTATAATTTCTCTTCCCTTGCCGCTTCTCTCGTGCCGGTCCAGTGGGAACAACTCGCGCGGGCGGCAGAGGAGGCAGGAGGGGGGAGGCAGAAAAAGACGCTTCGCCGCTTTGCCGCCTTGCCGGTCCAATGTGTACGGGGCATAAAACGTGAAGATCAGTGAAAATCTGGAGGTCGAAATTTTTCGTGATCACAATACTTCCTTATACTATGTATAAGAAAGTAATAATTTAACATATGTGGGTAAAATGTGGATAAAAAAGGATACAAAGATGGGGGATAAAAATATAAATAACTAAATTTCTACGGATAAATTTCGACCTCCAGATTTTCACTGATCTTCACGTTTTAGAGCCTCTAGATTACGAAAAAGTGATTTCTGGAAAATGTCTGTGTGTCTGTCTGTGTGTCCACGATAGCGTCCAAACGGCTAAAGCTATCTAGACCAAACTTTAAACTTAAGATTATAATCTTCCTCGGGAGGTCTGATTAGTTTTCCAGTGGAATCGGTGAACCGGAAGTATCAGTTTACTCCAGGGCCAAAATATAAATTTTGAAATATCTCGTTAACCATTGCGTTTATGAAAATTTTGAAAGGATTGAAAAGTGTTACAATTACAATTTTAAACAACCTTTGTTAAGAAAATTTTTCAAAATTCCAAACGGAAGTACCAGTTCTACTCTTGTCAAAATCCAGTTTTTTGTTAATATAGGCGAAATAAGACGGTATAGGAAAATTTGTGAAGTATACAAAAGTATTTAGAAGTTAATTTTAACAACTTTTGTTTACGAAATTTTTCAAAATTCCAAACGGAAGTACCAGTTTTACTCTTATCAAAATCCAGTGTTTTGCTAAAATAGCGAAAGAAAATGGTATAGGAAAATTTGGAATATATACCAAAGTGTTTGGAAGCTAATTTGAAGTAACTTTTATTCACAAAATTTCTATCGGAAGTAGCCATTTAAGAGAGTTGTTTAATTTTTTTCTCTATTTGGACCAGGACATTTACGTATAAGAAAGTCGGGTGGTGACCACACCTCATTTTTTATTTCGCAAAATTTCAAGTTAGGCTTTGTAAGACCGTGCCCTAATTTCATCATCTAAGTTTTTAAAATAGATTTTTCTGGTTTTGTGTGTGTGCTTATGTGTCTATGTGGGTGCGTGTATGTGTGTGTCTGGTTCAAACATAATTTTCATCTTGTTTAGCATAATATAATCCAATTTATTCTAAATTTAAATGCCAGATTAAAATAAAAAAGAAAACAAGAATTTAAAGCTGCATGTGTGCGTCAGTATGTGTATGTGTGTATGTGTCTCCAAAAATGTTTGGATTTTTTTGAAATTCTGATTTTGAATTGTGAAAGATCATTATACTCTATCCGACGAAAGTTAGAGTGGGCGTGTCCAGTTAAACTTCCTATTTCAATTGTTAGATATTGTTTCCAAAATAGAATCAACAATGTCTAACATTTGAAATAGGAAGTTTACCTGGACACGCCCACTCCAACTTTCGTTGGACAGATTATAAAAAGTAGAATAGAAATGTCTTAAAGATCAACCTTTTAGCTTTTTATTTTCTTTGATAAAATCGAGTGGAAAATTTAAAGATCATGAACTTTCAAATTTCGAACGCAATTTTATCGACAAAGCAAAGATATAGAGGGTTGATCTTTGAAACATTCCTAATTTACTTTTAATGATCTTTCAGAATCCAAAATCAGAATTTTAAAAAATTCAAAATTTTTTGCGAGACACGCACAGACTGATAGAATTCAATAACGATCTTTTTAAGTTCATTGAAAATACTGAATTCTGTGGATATAAATGTTAATAAATGAATACACATTTGTCATTAAGCTTTATGGAAAAACAGCTTTGTTAGTTCATTCATTTATGTTATTTTTATTCATTTCGATTAATTCAAAAACATATTTATGTACTTAACCCTAAATAATCTCAGTAATGGTTTCAAAGATAAGTGAATAGACGAATAATGCTAATTCCCAGCATCTATTGCACCTTAATAATTTACGAAAGTTTATGAAAACACGGGTGAAACGGAAAGAGAGGAGAAGAAAATTCAATAGGAAAGGCATTTTCAGCATAACGAAACAAAGGCTACAAATAATAATTCTTTTGAATAATCGTTACGGATCAGGTGTCGCTTCTTTGGGTTTTTTTTCCACGTGATTTTCCCATTTCTGGTGATGAAAATATTTGAAAACAAACCATTTGTCCTTTTCTAGCTCCACACTGACAACAATAATTATTATCCGCTGTGACATGAAACTGTCACTTTGATGTCGCGTACACGCAAATTCATCATCATCATCATCTCCGTTCTAGGGAGTTCCTATATGCACATGTAAAATTGCGTTCTTGTTCCACGCATGGATTGACTAATGTGATACGTTCTGGATCAGATTACGTTTTCATCTGACGGAAACCATTTAGTGTTTAAATTGTTATATGATAATGTCGACATTTTTCTCACGCTGGGAAAAGAAATTAGAGGTCCATTTTGAAAAACAGTTAATGAGTTTAAAAATGACATAAGTTAAAACTGTTGCTGTATAAGATGTGAGAGCAAATAAATATCTAGATAAATACTTATAATCTCTACTGTGAAATACTTTAATACGACATTATCACTTTTTTACCTTTTAAAGAAAAAATTTATTGTTTATTCTTTCAACACTTTCTTGAAACTTACGAAAATATACAAAATAAATATCACGATTCAAAAAGTTTATCAAATGCAAATTTCATATAAATTGCTGTTCGTCTGATTGTATTAATTCGATAGTTGCAGCTGGCGAATAAGTTCGTTATCGATTTCTTTAAAATCCTATCGGTCCTGGACATTTCGGTTGCCTGACTTGTTAAATCTACTATAAAATGGACTAATGATTACACCAGTCAACATTTTGCAACTTCTTTGTATATCTTAAAAAAAAACATTTATTTATAATATTTTAATATGTTGTTTTCAAATATGCCATAAAAATATTTTGAGCACGTACAGATTTCTTGTTTTTCAATGAAACATTTTAAAATTATTCAATGTTTTGGGCCTGAAAATTTCCTTGTGGCCCCAAAATATATATATTACTAGGATGTTGTGTCCGACGCAACCGAGCAGAGGCAATAAGCAACATCGAATCATTTTCTTTTGTTGCGTCATTTACTTTTATTGCGTCACTTGCTTCACTTGCCAATGAAAAGCCCGGATTGCGTGATATGACAGACAGACGAAGCACTTTATATATTAAGATAACACTGCAGCCGCTAGTCCTCACACCCATTACATAAAACATTACAGCCTCTACGTGCATAACTTGGAAACGTGACGTGATAGAAAAATCTAAAAGCAGATTCGAGTTCCACATATTAATTACTCGAAAAACACGTTTGCTTCGAATTCCCGTCAGGCCTCATTCCTCTCAGATATTTTTGAAGTGTGTTTAAATAAAGGTCCATTTTCTGATGCACATTCAAATTTGGGTCTTGGATGCAAAAAGTGTGTTGACGAGTGTTGTTAGATCAAAAAGCCTGACATTCACTCAAACACTTATCAGTGAAAACCACCATAAAGATAGCTAGCCTTAAATAGGAGAAAAACGTCATACACGTCATATTTTAAAAATACGATGCCTACCAGAAAGACACTAAAAAATAAAACAGAACATAAAAAAGACTGGTTCTTAAAATCCAACAAAAGAAAAAAAACAATGATTGTTTTCAAGCTACTACCCTGACGTGCAAATGAAATCAACATTACCAAAAGCAGTAAACCAATGCTATCAGTGATATTAATGAATTCGTTAATTTAATAAAACACTGATTGTATCAAACAAACGAAAAAACAGTGATTCCAAGTTGGAGACAATGAATGTCGGATTATAGACCCCGATGGTCAAGTAAATGGTTCTTGAATCTGATGGTTCTTGTGAATTCTTTAATGACGATTAATCTACCTTAATCTACCTTTGTTGGTTCGTTAAATTTTTGGGCTCGTACATGGATCATTTGCAATCAATACGTACAAATTTATATTTACCACTTGTCTGAGAAAAACGCAAACTTCCATGCCCATGGCGTGATTCAAACCTGAAGCCTGAAAAAGTCTGATCTAATCAAGCTCAGGCGATGCGCATGATAATTCGCTCGCTGTAAGACATCGCATTTAATGATCTGACAAGAAGAAATTCAATTTCCCAATCTACAACTCGGTCGCACGCAATTGTCGCATGATCGTACAATCGCTTGTCCTGTAGGCTATGCTGTTACCTGCTCCTAAGTATTAGTTGTTACGTAAAATTATAAGCTATAAAACCATTTATTTATAGTTGTTCTATGTGGGACACCCGTACATAGAAGACCTATAATAAAACAAACGGGTAAAGCTTTCTTCGTCGACTTTGCCAAATAACTCTTTTAACTCCTAGTTGATTTAGATGTAACTATGATCTCACTCGATGTGATCTCATGTCTCTATTTGAAGACCGACTCCAAAGGAAAGTAAATGGTTTGTAAAGAAATAAACGGTGGCAGAGTGTTGAGCGATGAAGAATCATTGATGATCGAGGCCAACAAAGTCAAACACGTCTGGAACGAGTTACATGGCAAATTTTAACTGGCTTTAAGTGCTGCTTAGGAGAGCAGTATGTCAGATACTCGCAATGCATCAAATCCTTCTATTTATAGGATTTGGTAGCCGCAAGCCAGTGAAAGTGTCAACGATAATTATTTTTTTACCGTTGACAGCGTTTATAATGAGCATACATAAGTCAGAAATAAAAATTGGATTAATGAGGAAGTCACCTGGTCTGAAGAATCCAGTTTTCTGCTGCAAAGAGAAGAGGATTGGGGTCAAAGGCGAAATTTTCACAAATATCATAATTATCATAATGAAGTTGAAGCCTGATCCAGCGGGAAGGGGGCAAATGGCCGGTTTATCCCCATCTCAGCGGACACCCATATGGACAATGATCTGCTGGGAAACCCTGAACTTTAATTGTAAATACATTCTTTTCGTTTCATAAATAAAATTAGACCCATATTTCCGTAATTGTTGAAGAAATAAACTATTCAGAAACTTGAAATGGTCTAATGCCATGCCCCTTTATCTCTCAAGGAATAACACTAAGTCATACGAAAAAGGTGTTTTCTACATGATTTATTTAAAATTGCATTGAAAATCAGAAAATTTCTTTGATTAACTATTTTCTACTTGCCCATTAGCAAAATACACATATTCCGATGCACTTACGGATGCCTTCTTTATGATGTCCCAATTTGTATTTTGAATAATGGAAGAAAACAGAAGTCATTAGACCCAAAACCAAATCAGCAATATGATTATGATAATCGAGAAAATTTTTCTTTTCCCTCACTCTCCCTCCTCTCTGGAATAGGAAATAGAATCTTTAGCTTTGTCCCAATATGTCAATTATATTTAGCAGTTTCCTGAAATTAAATTATGTTAAACATACGATTAATTTTATGTACTGACTTCAAAAAAGTAATGTAAGAATTAGGCGAATAAGGAAAAATTAGGCTAATTTTGATGGAAGAGAGCCTGCTGAAGGAACAAATATTTGCTGGTAAAGAGTGTGATTAAATCGGGACAAATCCAGGGGTGATTAAAAGTATCAAAGAAGTTCATATCAACATATGTCCGGAAATGCATAATTTCCAAGGAAATGGGAATAATTATATGCACCATATAATGCCCCCATAGTAATACAGACAGTAACAGTGTGTTTTTTTCTGTTGCAAAGTTACTTTTGAATGATCATCGTCCAGCGGAGATACAGTGATCCGGTATTCATATCAAGAACAAGCCGAGATGGTCTTCACATACGGAGAAGCATATAGGAATGGTTAGGTGAGGTTCGAGAAGCCTCACGGAAGTACCAAGTAAAGTATCTAGACAGATCCTGAAACACAAAACGTTTGCGAACATATTTAAATTCAAAGTAAACGCTTGTGACGCAATTCGGATAAATTCAAACAAGAGCGACGTGTGAACGCTTGCACTGATTCTCAGGGAGGCCACTTCGAAAATCTTTTGTAACGTTGACACAGCTATTGCCATAGTAATGCTCTATTACGGAATTTCGGACATAATGAGTTTTTTTTTCTGGTCAAGAATTACTTCCTGAAGTTTGTTCCTATTATTTTAGTTCACCCTAGCAATTTATTTGTAATAATTGTAATCTAAATTTTAACTTAAAATAGGACGAAAATAAAATAACATGATTACGAAGTAACTGGAAAAGAAACAAATAAAATTTTCAAATATATCTAGGATTATAACTGGATTCGAGTTCGAATAACTTATATTCACTACAAGGCAATGTTATGTAGAATATTATTTTATATATCAATTTGAAAAAAATAAATGGTGTGATTTAATAATAAGAATAGAAATACAAAACTACTGTCATTGTTGGGCAGTATCCAATGATATTTTTCACTCTAGCTACATGTATGTGAGTCAGCTATTTGTACATTACAAGAGGGAGATGGTTTGTCGACTACTGAAAACATGAAAATAAATCAGTCATTTCATGCTTTATAGTATTTTAACTACCAAAGTTGTCTGATTCTGTAACCGGTTGTTGAACATTGGGGTTAATTTGTGTGCTGCTATTATCGTTGTTCATAAATCATCATGACGTCTTTCTTATCTGACTCAAGAAATTGAGTAAAAAAAGATAATTAGCCTTTAAAAAGTTTCCATCATTTCGATTTCTTTATCGCCGAGTAAATCATAGTTTGCTGAAAGTGGGCAAATTCTTCCTCTATCATGAATATAGAAAAATTATGAGTAAAAATAATAAAATCTTAAATTTAGCGCATCACACAGTCCTAAAAATGCCTTCACGAACATGAAAAAAAAATATAAAAAATGATGATGATAATATTAAAGGTACTTGCAATGAAGGAGGAGAAAAAGAGAAAACAAACAAGGCTTTAAAAACATTTTACTTCGGATTCAATTTATTTTTCTTGTCTCAAAAGCTGAAGTAGACTCAACGCAAATTCTCCTCGGCAGCCACCCATGGTGTTCGTTGGAGTCTGTTCGCAGCGTGATGAGCTGTGTGCACGCCCGGGCCAATCATCACCCCCCTGTAAATAACATGTGCAAACAGCATGTTGGGATGAAGGAAGGAAGGGGGTGGACGAAGGGAGCCCTCGCCCCTTTTGCCAACCAACAGAAGCGGTTTTATAAGCGCTACGTGTTGAAAGCATTTCGCCTCGAGCGTGTTTGTAGTTGGCCTAAGTGTCACTAGAGTTCGCCGATGTACTCGCCAAGAGTTTACTTAATTACGATGAAGAGTATTTTAAGACTGGCAAGGATCTTTATTCATGTTTTCAGTTCATTCACATTAAAAAAAGGAGAGAGCAAGAGAGGCGTCTATAACGTATTAAGCTTAATGTTAAATTCAAAGTGTTTGCATCCCTTGTTGAAGTAAAATTAAGGTTAATTGGTAGAAAAAAATATATGTGATGTGTAGTAGTTAAGATAAAGTAATGAAAATATCATCACATAAAAATTTATAAACGAGGCCTTTCGGTCTTTTTTATCAAGGATCTTCATCAGGTAAAAAACATTTATGAAAGTATCAACTGATATTCTTATCAGCAAAGGTTTTAAAAATATAAAATTAATTAGTTAAGGCATTGCTACTTTAATGTGATGATATTTGTATTACTTTATCTTAAGGTATTACTGAATTGAAACTCGTTTTCATATTGTAAAATCAGTAAATATAACATTTAATGATATTGTGCAGTACTTTCAAATATTGGAAGAACAGCAATTTCCCGAAAAAAACACAAAAAACCCCAAAAAACTCGGATATATAAAACAGATTTTTTATAGATAAAATGTGTCCTGAATGTTTATAAAATGTGTATTTATACATTTCGCCCATACATTCCGATTCTGTGAAAGGACCACAGGTTCAAGACCTGTTTGGGGTCCCATAAACAGAAATAAACATACAAACATTTATTACCATAACGGATTTCGAACCTACCCTGTGCATTAGAGGAGTGGAAAACTGACGTGCCACCTTATTTAAAGTAGTTTCGAAACAGACCATTTTAAATCATATCCTTTAAAAATATTATTAGAACTAAACAAACCTGTTGCTTTAATCTCATCGAGCTAATACATTTAATTTATTCGAGAATGTAAGAAGTGTAAGAATTTCTCTGTAAAATGGAAGGTCGTAATTCTGCAAAGATAGTATTTCTCAACTAGGGATACGCATGTTGTATGCAGCTATAAAACTGTGGGAAAAATTAAAAAATAATAGCAGTGATAAGTTCGCAAAGTAGCAATGCCTCAGAACTATTCGCAATACAAGAAAAACTGAGATTGGAAAGGAGAAATATACGAGCTCGTAAGAATAGTGCTAGCAAAAATTTATAGCAATAACGAAATTCATTATGTTATATAAAGTTCTCTACTAAAATTCTAATATTTTATTCAGAATTCAGAAAACAATAAAAATTAACTATTAATAATCATTGAAACTACTAAAGAGGAATTAATTATAAAGTTTGTCAGAGTCTGCAGTCAAATCATGCATCTGATTCCTCCCCCCCCCCCCCAAATATTTCTAATTGCCACTTAACAATTCCATCATAGGCTTTTCGTTGACTAATTTAATGGAAAATAGATTTCCATACAGGATCAAAAATTTAGAAATACCCCAAAAATGCATTAAATTAAAAAAACGCTTTTAACAGTATAATAAACTGGTTGAATGGTTTTAGACCCGGACAGGAAATGAGAAATAATTTTGTCCCGTAGTGGCAATCCTTTTTTCTTGTTATTAATTACTCTGTAACACGTAATTCATTAAGGGTGTTTCCAATAAGTACTAACGGCGGTCAACAGTTCACGTGTGACGGTTGTAATTACTGGGCGATTTTGTGCGCTCTACTTTTTAGACACCATATCATGATAACTTCAAACTGAAAAATGTCGTTACAACTCAGCGCCTACAATTACGAAAAAAGATATTTTATTATCTAGAGTTTCTTAATTACTTCTATGTTTTAACTTATACAAAAATTTAATGAATAAAATTATATGTGGACAAGAGGTTTTGTGTCTCCTTTCTTCGAGGAAGGAATCTGTAGAAATATATTAAGCACTTCGAAGCACATCGATTATACAGGGTGTTCATAAAATGAGGGATAATAAGTACCTAGCATGATTCTTCACATCAAAGTAAATAAAAAGTTCCTCGTGCAAAATGTCGAAAACTCAATTTTTAAGGGTCTAAACACCACGCGAAGTTTTCTAAAAGCTGGCGGAAAACGTCATTTAATCTCAACAATTGCCACCGTTTTCTCGTGGCATAGCGCAGTTCATTATGTGAAGTGTTGCTGCATAAAGTTCATAAATGACTTAACGATGTCATACTAAATTTTGATTCATGCTAGGTACTTATTATTCCTCATTTTATAAACACCCTGTATATGGCGAGTTTAAAGTCGCC
Organism: Rhysida immarginata; assembly: GCA_023313115.1. Lineage (NCBI taxonomy): Eukaryota > Metazoa > Arthropoda > Chilopoda > Scolopendromorpha > Scolopendridae > Rhysida > Rhysida immarginata. Next base: position 172,618 of record JAHWFO010115002.1, read on the forward strand.
CACATTAAAGTTTAGCTGCCGGTAAAAGTACGAGTTTGAGAATTTAAATGAAAGTAAA
>JAHWFO010115002.1:192675-239580 GCA_023313115.1 Rhysida immarginata
GCAGCTGCTTTCATCTTATCATAATGCAATACTACCGTGTGTTGGAGGGGAGAATGACGTCTTGCAATTGCTCTTTATAGTACAATCTAAACATGCTCTATGGACTGCTCTATAGAATCCAGGTCCAGATATATGCTTGGACACTTGATGTGTTAGGGGTACTGTTTTAACTCCAATTATCATTTTCCTTTTTCTCCAAAATATCGTTAGGTACATTTTATATTCTTCAAGGAATCGTTCATTTTGCATTTGTTAATCTAATTAAGTTAAAATAAGTTAATTTCTTTAAATACAGTCAAAGCTTCTACCCACGATAAGCATCAGAATATGAAAAAGATAGAGTAAAAACCATAGCATTAAAAACAGCAGAGAACACTAGTTGTTTTTTGTTGTTTTTACCTTTTGGTTTAGACTTAAGCATCTGCAAATTATGAAGTCTCTGTTTTTGGACAATGATAGTTATCTTTATTTTATATGCACGCCTTAAATAGTCTAAATGAGTCAGTCTGAATTAACTATTTACGTATACGTACTGTATTTTAAAAGTTAGTGTATATTTCTAGATAATGCACTCTTCGTCTGGAAGTGGTTCTCATTTGATGATTTATCACTCTACTGGGATACACAGACTTCTTTAAATAGCTCAGGAGGATTTATCCTTCTTATTTTTTTATCACTCTGGGTTTTATCAGGGTTTTATCATTCTGTGTCATTCTGTGTTTATTTCGTTTTCTACAATTTTTGCTTCTCGTTTTTCTTTCCTTCTACAGAAATAACTTTTACCCCACGATAAAACATGTTTAGTAAACTGCTAAATTTCAATACATATTTTAAGTGCTTCTAAATGAAATTTTTTTTCCAAATAATTTAAACGCGCGAAACTGCTATGAACTAAATATGAACCATTTAGATTCGATGATTTTTTGCCGTTATTGGTTAAATGAAATTTTATCCATCTGTTGTCAATTTGCAATCTTGGAAAAGAAGTATTATTGGTATCGTTTACCTTCGAAATTTCAGATCGTTAATGAAGGACCATCATAAATCTTCATTATTGATAGATTCCTCTTTTTTTTTTAATGTGAAACAACCATTGTTCTCATGAAGTGGGATATTCATTTCAGGAATAAGCTCTAAAAATAGACAAACCACTCGACCCTTCCAATTAGCGATTCCATATAATTCTGTAAGTGGAAAATATGATTATGCCAATGGAGCTCTTCATCTTGATTAAAAATTATCCGGTCTTAATTTTTAATGTTAATTTTTAAAAGCTTTAAATATAAATCAAAGTCTATTATTCATATCATAAAAGTAGCCTTGAATTTTTAATACGATACCCTACTTGCGTGCTACTTATTTCAAATTTGTTTATTAATTAGTATACTTGAACACTAATGAATTTTTAAGCTATTCCATCAAGTTATCAACTTTTGTTGTCCGTAGATAATAAGGGTTCTTAAACTTGTATATGGGCCATTTTGAGCCTGCTCTAATCGGCATTGGACCTTTGTGGAACGTGGCGACATCCGAGCCCCGTTTGGATGATAGCAATATATAAATAACCATTTACTCCCTAAACGGCTATTTTCTACTGACAAAGCAAAAATATTCTGGCTTTAAACATGTGCAGAGCATGCTTTCAACAAGGGTAGATAGACAGTAGAAAGGGGAAAAAAATTAAAGAGTGTCACGAGAGCAAAAATACATAAATTCCAAAGAACGAAATCCAAAATAAACATTGACAAATCAATTATTTATGATGCAGTGATTTATTTGGCTTTTAGATTATTAATTAAATTATAATGGTTAAGTTATTTGTTTACACTAGATATCTTTTGAAAATTTTAATTTTTAAATTTAATCCACTAAACATCATGGTTCTGCTATACTACAAATAATCACTCAAGTTTTAGAAATATTTATAATAATTTGACCTTTAACATTTTTATTTCCTGGATATCCTTAATGATTTTCAAATTTATTACTGTTTTTGCGGGATATTTAAATCAGTAATGCTTTGCACTCGTGATGTAATCAAAAATAATGTTTAACAATTACGAGTTGCTGCCTGAAAATTTCTAAATTGGATGTTAACAAGCCAGGCAACCGAAATGCCCAGGGCCGATAGCATTTTAAGGAATTCGAAGATAAAAAGGAACACATATGTTTATTAAAGAAACCTTTGGTTGTTAGCGTTAGATGAGGTTGCTAAGAAAGTCTCTGGTTGCCAAGGCAAAGCGTAGTTCTAAAGGAAATGTATAGTTCAAAATGAAAAAAACGTACCCAGAAAAGTATATACTTGTAATTTGTAAGCTTTCCTGCATAATAGAATGAGTATCAATTGTTGAAATATTCTGTGTAAGCGTCTATTATTTTTAGATTTACTGTTGAAGCAAGCGATTAACTACTAGTTTTTGATAATAATATGCCTAATGGAAATTAGCTATTGATAATGTAAAATTTAATTAATTATCTATTGATAGTAGGCTTAACAACAATTAGTTGGTTATTACAATAGGCCTAATAATAATTTGCTACTGATAACGGCAGGCATAACAGAAATAAACTGATGAAAACATAAGGCCTGACAGCAACTTGCTTTTGATACCAATTGGCTATAGATAAAAATAAATCTAACAACTCGTTGTGAGTCGTTGAGGCATTATAAGGTAATGCATTGAAAGTTTCCAATGATATCATAATGGTACCATTAAAACGCGTACAATTGGATCAATTTCGACTATTATTTATTTCTCGTTATATTTATTCATGACACGTCATTACAAGTTGTTTGATATATTACATTCCATAGCATTGAAAGTTTCCAATGATATATAACCATTACAACATGTATCATTGAACCAATGTCGATGTTTATTGTCTTATAATTATTAAGTAGCGGAAGAATGGAGCCCCTTCATAATTTCGGTATTTTATGAGATAGAAGTTTGAAATTCGTAATGTAGCTTACCATGGGCATGAGTACTTTCACTATTTAGTTTGATTGGCCCAATGGGGTCGGAATTACCGGGGTGGGAGTTAGAGGTGACCAAGTGATATATATGGTATTTAGGTATGTAAAGGAGTGAGATTCGATATGCATATTCCTCTAGGCAAACTCTACATTACTATAAAGTTTGGACCAAATTGTCCTAGTGCTTCCGTTACTTTCCTATACTTCCTCGGGAGGCTTAATTTCTTGTTGATTGTCGAAAACAGAATGAGAAAAAGCCAATTAAGTCGTTTTCAAGAAAGCGCTCGCTTCAATAATAGGAACGCTTTAACAATAGATTATGAAGAAATAATAGACCGTCCACACCGTCCACACAACTAAAGCTCCTACTTGGAATGTTTACAAGATTTTATTTATTAATGCAATGATGAAAGACTCCTTGTTAATAATTGTAATAAATAAATAAAATAACTTAAATAAATAAAGTATACACTTACTGAAGTATACATTTATTTATTTTTTTTTAAACAATTATTCACAATGAGCCTGTCATCATTGCATTAACAAATAAACATTAAATTACTCGTAATAATAAAAAAATAATAAAATTTCAATTAATTATACCTAGAAGTTCACAAGGATTAGTAACATTCCATGTCAGTAATCACTAAAAAAAAGCTATACTATAATCATATAATCCGTATTATCATAGGCTTGAGAGGGAATAGTGCGAACATCCTAGCCTAGAATTTTAAGCCTAATCTAGAACATCCTAATCTAGCCTACATTTGAGCTAAGCTAGCTTAACAATAGTCTAGCTTTGTAGTGCCGTAGCCACCGATAAGAAAGGCCTGCCCAATTCGCGCTGAGGCAGGTTTTGGAGGCTGACAATAAATGGCGGCTTTAATTCTCTAAACTGACACCAGTGGCGCTGCATGCCCGAGAAATTTAAGCGTTGCTCAAGCTGGAGGCTCCACGAAAAATTTTATCTAAGAGCTAATTTCAAAACAAATTTAAATTTCCTTTTTAGATTTGACAATTCCTAATAAATTGTAATTGTTTAACCATAAAATTCAACTTAATGATTAAATAAAAATTACTATTAATGGGAGTTAGCTGCTAGTTTACAGAAGCCATCTATGTAGCAATCTATTAACCAACATTATTTTTATATGAAAATATGAATACACTTGAAGTTAGACAAAAATTTCTTAAATAGAAATTAATCAATTTAATTGAATTTTTGACTAAATTCAAAAACAATTAGTATTATGTAAATAAACTTGTCCATTTTCATTTTTTTTGTATCTTTTTTTTTGTATCATTATATCATTATATAAAATATTCTTTCATTTCAGCGTAATATCTTCTACATCAGTCTTATTTTTACAATAATTTTTTACTAAATTACTTAACAGTTTTAAGCAGTATCAAGAACAGATGAAGTGGGGGGGGGGATTACCTACCTTCATCTGTTCTTGGTAGTATTTTAGTAAAAAATTATAGACATAATGCTGATTAATAGATTTTTACCTTGATGATTTTTTACAATCTGAAGTTATTAAACATTGTTTTTTCCCAATCAGTAATTCATTTCCAAAAACTCTAAAATCATAAAAATTTTACTAATTATTATAACAAGGGCGCGCATATAAGATGGGATTTAAAAAAAAATATAGGTGGGTGGAAAAGTTGGGAAATAAGGAGAAAAAGTAGGGGGAAATACAATTAAAAACACTAATGTGAAAAATTGACTTTATTTTTCATAATAATAAAGAGGCAAAACAAAACTGATATTTTTAATAGCGTAGTAAATATGAACATTTCCGTATACAAAAAGCAAATATTCAAATACCATGCCTAATCATTAATTATTAAAAAAGAACGGGTTATATTTTATGATATTACACATTTCCATGTTATCGAATAAAAAACTCTCGCTGTTAGGGACAACAAGAATGCTCTTTTATAGTGAGAAAGAACACTTTTGTCCGAACCGTTCTAAAAGTTTCATGCATAAAATAGTATTTATCAATACTCCATTTTCATCATAAATGAAATAAAATTAATTTTAAAATGTAAACGGCCTCATTCATATTTATGGATTTTATTTTATTAAATTTAAACTAGCTGAAAACCCCGAGACTTTACTTATCCTCTTGTTGGATTGGCCTGCCTCAGATTAAAATATCCATTTTCTCCACCGGGAAATATCACTGGATACTTTAGATCTCATCTTTCCTTCGAAGTTTCCCTTGCCCTCTCGTAGAAGTTCTTATACCCTCCTGCTCTAGACGAAGCTCCCGATGTTCAGATGTTCCCGATGTCCATTTTTCTTTTAGCTGCAGAGTTTCCTGACCAATACTCCTTCTTTCTCTTTCCTTTCCAAACACACAAGAAAATACACAAACTTTTATCAGTCGTCTGGACATTTGTTAGAGGGCTCAAGGGAGACACGTGTTTATCCTTTGCCTCCTCGATAGAAACTTCCCTATCCTTATCGTCTGCTATACTCATTTTATGTTCAATAGCATAAACCGAATGTCTTGTCATTGCATTATAATTTTATGCTCATTCTATCCTGCTATCCTGTGCTCGAGTTTTTGGAAATAAAGTTCGGAAGTTGGTAGATCTGCTCACGAAATGTCAAATATTGGCGAGACTCAATGGCTTTTAGGTACATCTTTTACTGTGGCTAAAAAAAATTGCCTCCCAACCAAATAGACGATATTATTACTGCAGAAACTCCTGATGTCATCAGTGACAAAAAACTACACGATACAGTTGTCAAAAACATGAACCACGGGCCATTCGGGCACACAACAAACACAATCATCCCCGTGCATGGACGGTAAGTGGACCAGAAAGTACCCCCGGGCGTTACTGATGCTATTTATCTCCAATATTACAAAATTTGAATAAAACAAACGTCAATAACTATCCACAAAGCAAAAATAAAATCCGAATTGCAAAGCAAATCGAAATCCGTGAGAATAGCCAAAACGTATTAATATCAATACGAAACCAAACAACAATAGCATCGCAAAATAAACAAATCTAAACCCGTAAAACACAGAAGATAAACATCAATAGTTATACGACAGGTAACTCCTTAGGGCCTAGATCAGACGTGTCCGGCGCGTTAAACAACAACGCTAAGATGAAGTTCGGCAGACACGACCTAAAGCGCGTTTTAAACAGTTTATTTCTTATATTGTGGTTTTAAAATTAAGGCAGTACCATCTATTGACAAAGCTCAGAACTAAAGTGTTATTATGGTAACATTAAAGTTATTAAGTTTGGTCACTTCACAAAATATTGGGCAAACCTATCCAAAAAGGGGTAAACGGTTTGGTATTTATCTCTAATTTATCTAATCGCTATTTGCCTTTATTCTTTAAGCCACTGTTGAAAACTGTGTTGAATAATAAAAATTCTAAGTAATGGTTTAAGATAATTAGGTTGCAATAACTGAATGGAAATATTTTTTTAAAATTTGAAAATTGACATTTCAAAAATCAGAGAAGTCATTATATAATTTTATATTCAGATACATGATTTTACTTTTCAAATGTAAAAACCATATTTTCAATGATAGGATATTACATTTTAAAGAAGAAAAAATCTCTTTGCTATCCAAAGTTTATTATAGAAATAAAAATATTGCAACAATTAAAATTCTTCTGCTCATCCTGAGTTTAACAATAATACTGTCGTAACAATCGAAACAATTCCTTTTCGATTAGCCAATAGGATCGCCTGAAGCTACACAGACACAAACATACAGATTTTTGGTAGATTGTTGTGGTTAAATAGCTGTATGAATCAACCTTTCCATATTATGTTCCACACTGTTTATTGCGCTAAATAATTTTTTTTTTGTTCTTATTTTTAATAAAAATCCTCTTTTGTAAATTTGAAATGTAATTCCTTTGTATTTATCGGTCTTTCGATTTGAAATGCTCCCGGGTACTACTGCTAAGATACATTCTACCCAGGTACCCAAGTTCCTGCCAAGGCGAGGCAATTTTTTTCTGACCTACGCTTGAGGGCGCTACTGTAGCACGACGTGAGATATTTCCACTTCAACACGTGTATTTCTTCATAGTTTGGTTCACTTTTAGAGCCAAAAATCATGTACTATTGCTGTGTAGCAGGTTGCAAGTCTGGGTATAAGGATGCTAAACGTATTAGCCAGTTTATTGTTCCTAAGGATACAACCTTATTTTCAAAGTGGAAAAATGCCATTCCTAGAAAAGATCGAGAATTGAAAGCTGGTGATCGTGTTTTGCGAATTGCATTTTCCGGTAGGTTAACTATTTTTTTCCTCTATTTAATTTATTGGTACAGTTGTTTGTATTAATATTTATAATAATTATAATTAAGGGTTATTGCAACCAGTAGGTATTGACTGCTATATTTCTCCTGTCAGGAATCAAAGATTGAACGTGTTCACACACATATTGTGAATGGTGAAGTGATAACAATTCCTCGAGGGAAGCCAAAGCTAGATGATGATGCTGTTCCCACTATATTCCCAGGACTTCCTCACTATTTCGCCAAACCAGAACTAAAAAAACGAACACCAAAGGACAGAACAAATGTAATTACTAAAAATAGCTCCTTAACTGCTGTATCCTTATTCATCGCATCTTAAATTCATTTACAGACAATTCTCCCAAGTAAACGGAGAAGACACTCCAAAGAATCTGAATATTCTGAAGGCAATGTCACCCACAACCTGAAGAAAATTGTTAAAATTATAGAAAATAAAATGTTTGAATTGTCACTTGATTTTGTATATATGTTTAGACACCACTTATTTAAAAAATGCAGTAAAATAAAAAAATAATAAAGAAAATACAAGAGTAAAACATTAAAATAGCATACTCCCTAATGTAAATACACAGTAAGTTCTACCTACTTGGCACCGCAGCGCCCTCTGTCACGTGTGAGAAAAACGGTGCCAAACTCGTTTCATGGACAGGGTTGAAGACTTGTGTACCTGGGGAGAATGTATCTTACTACTGCAAATGCATTGAAAATGCTTCTCTCGCTTCTCGGGCATACAGCGCCATCTGATTGCAGTGGAAACTTTGCAAACTAGATTTATTGTCAGGCGTTTTCAGGCCAAGTGGGCAGGCCTTTCTTATCGGTGGCTACGGTAGTGCGGACGGGGTATTACAAAAGATCTTTTCAAACTCTGTTCAAATTGACGCTCATTTCATTAAATAGAAATGCTTAAAAATTAAAGGAGTCTATATGTTATTATTATTTTTAACTGACTTCAAAAAAAAAAAGAAGGTTATCAATTCGACTCCTATGAATGTAATATTGTTGGAATTGCTCAATATTCGTATATGTTAGTCTATGTGGGCTTCTAAACAGGTGTGCCAAATTTCTTAAGTGTGTGTATGTATGTATGTTTGTCCACGTATTTCTCAGAAACTAGAAATCGAATCACAATAATTCTTTTTTTATTGGATTAAGTATCTTTCAACTTAGGGGACAGTTCAAGTTTCATCAAAATCGGTTCAGTAGTTTTAAAGATATGGACTGATATAGCTAGACGATAGTGAAAGTTTCATCAAAGTCGGGTTTTTTTTATACTCTGTTTAATTTTGTTATAAGAGATGGTCGAATTTGGGCCAGGCGGGTGCCCGGTGAACGCTTCACGCTTAACTATGTAGTTCCCAAATGAAATTGGGAGGAGGTATATGACTCATCTTCATGATTTGGATTGAGCTAATTTATTCTAGTAGCAGGAACTTTGGCGCCTGAAAGTTGCCTTAGGAACAAAAATATATTATTTAAAATTCTATCCAAATACAAATTATTTAAAGTGTAAAACCGATACATGTAGTTCATTTGCGAAATCAAACGGAAAAAAATAACCTATTATGATGGTCTTATACAGTACCATTAAACATTACATCATGAATTTCTTTCAGCAATCACCTCCGATCTCCTATAATCAGTTTCCTATAATCATCTATAACGTGCATCCTGCACGCGCATCATCCCAATAACGTATAGAGCATGCGCGGAGCCGAAACGAAGTGCACAAACGGACGGATCTCTGGACAAACTGATTACATAAGCATTTCTCTACGAAAATATGCTAAAAAGGGATACGGGTGATAATCCCGGTGTTATAGAACGTTTATGAATGACATTTATAATGAAATATTTTCTGATATAAACGTGGCATGTAATCTGCGAATTTGTTTGAAGAAATAGTCTTACAGAAAAATCATTTTAACATTAATTTTTAATATTCTGATTTTAATTATTTTTGAAACAATTCTCTGTTTAATAAGAGATTTCTGATTAACAACAATAAATCTCTAAATAATTTGCTATTCCTTGAAATAACTGTTTTTATACATCCAGGACAAACAGAAAAAATTCATGCCCAAAACAGAATTTAAACTTATAACGCGACGGATTCGTGATCTAAATCCCAATTGTCGCGACCTTTTTATATCTCAGATTCCTAATGAAATTGTCAAAAAATATTAAATTCTCATTTTGCTTTAACTATTCCCAATTATTCTTTTTGCAGATGTCATTGAAAAAGGCAAAACTATAATACTTCTATTAACTCTCAAGACTTAACAATTCGATCTTCATTCAACTGATTTATGGTGTAGTGAAAATAAAATGTCAATTAATGATAAATATCGCTGCAGTAGTTATTCACTTAAAAAATCTGTCCGTATTTATTATTATGTTTAAAACAATTCTCCTTACACTGAAAATCAATACTAAAGATATAGGATTCATCTTCAATTCAAACCTATCTTTCAATGATTATATTAATTCTGTAATTTCTAAAGCTTACCAAATCACCTATTCTATCATCAAGACGTCTTAAGTTTTATTAATATTAATTTTTCAATATTTCTTTTTATTATCTTAAAGGATATGGTCTCCGTCCCATGTTACAATAAAGTTTAAAACAAGTACCAATTATTTTCTTGCGTAATCTGCTTAAACTCTTTCATCCTGTATTTTTTACACTTAATACCTATCTTATAAAATATTCTAAATGTAATAAACTATCTAACAGAAGATTATATTCGACTGTAGGTATTTATTTAAGCCATATTATAATATCATTTATTCTTCTAAATTCCTTTATTATATTAAATTACGTGTACACAAATACAACTCCAGGACAATGAAATTTTTTTATTTACCTTTACTAAAGAAAACTATTGTCAATAATGCAGTTTTCTATAGAATGTTTAATATATGTAATATTAGATGCAGTCTAATTTATATCAATGATATTCATATAACGCTTTCATAATTTCATTCTTACACTAAATCGTTGACTATTTCTCTGTATTTATAATTTTTTTTAATTTTTTATATAATTTATTTTTCAACTTTACTTTAATTTCTCTCTCTCTTTTTCTAATTGTTTATATCTAAGCTGTCGGTGGCCACTTAGCCCATTGCTTGTAATTTTAAATTAAAAATCTATTCTTCTCCATTTTCTCCGTTGTAGCTTTTCCCATTATATGGAGTCGTTATTTTGGATGAGTTCCTCCGCTTGTCGTTGTCTACCGCATAACTTCTCTTTAACCTTTTAGATACGAGATCATTCTCGATGAGGGGTCCTTTTACTTTTTCTTTAATAGCCCTCTTCTTTCGCCCCCCCCCCCCCCATAAAAATAACAAAAAAATAAAGGAAGGAACTGTCGTGTGGAATTGCCTGTTACGGAAGAAAAACCTCTAACCACAAAAAAACATCCGAGATTTAAAACACCGGATATGTATTTCGTAGGCTATACTTTCATTTTCGATTGAGACTCTTTACAGTCCTTCCCTCAACCTCTTTTTCCATCACCACGTTACCCAAGAAGTTTTCTTCTCCTCTAATAACATATGCAACCTATCTTAATATTTTTTTCCTTATGTCTTTTAAGCAATATCAGGCGCCTTCCCTCTCCTCAAAATATACTCATTAAATATGAATCGAAATTTTTTAAAAGGGCGTAACATTCACTATTTGCCAGTTTTGTTTTATTATCATTCCTGATTCTACTTACAAGAAACACTCACGAGGGTGTAAATTTTCACAATTTTTTTATTGAGAGATGACACCAATATTAGCCCACACTTTAATTTGTAGCGGCTTCTTTCAGTATTTTTCTAGATAAAAAATCATAAGCTTTTGACATTTTCGCGTCAAAATCTAATACTTCTTGGACACCTCCATGTTATTGCGATGAGAAACCAAAAGCAAACAATTTAAAAATATTAGATATGTTGGATCTGTAAATTATTTTGAACATAAAACATGATGGTATCAATAAATCCATTGAACGTAGTACAATTATTAAACGACGAATTTGTTGCTCAGGAATATGTTGTAACTCCTGTAACAATTCATGACACTGAATTAAAAAATCATCTAACAGGTCAATAATAAAACAATTTATTTTTATTATATTTACTTGCTAGTTTTTTTTCATATTTAATAGCACGTGCTGTAGCATAATACCATTTTTAAAAACCCTCATTTAAAAAACTTTAAATCATTTAATAATACAACAAGTCAGGCAACCGAAATGCCCAGGACCGATAGGATTTTAAAGAAATCGAGAACGAAAAGGAAAGCATTTAATTTCTAAAGAAGTCTTTCATTGTTATGAATTAGATGAGGTTGCTAAGGAAGCCTCTGGTTGCTAAGCAAGGCGTACTGCTAAAGGAAACGTATAGTTCAAACTGAATAAAACTATCTGAAAAGTTAAATGGAGAAAGTAGCATTTCTCTATAGATTAGAACATATACGAATCCTTTAATTTGTTAACATATCCCTATAAGCTTTCTTAAAAAACTAATGCCAACGCTTTTCTACGTAAGCATGTATCATTGAAGGGTTGAATAGCTACTAGCTGTTGTTAAAATTCGCCTAACACTAACTATTGATAATATAAGGCGTAAGTAGTTACATGCCAAATCTTAGCAGTGAAAGTTTCCAATAGTTTCATAATGGTATCATTAAAACACGAATCATGGAACCAATTTCAATTATCACTAATTTTACGTTGTATTCAGTCATGACACGTCATAGCAAGTTGTTTGATATATAGGACATGCCATATTTTATCATTGAAAATTCTAATGAACCATACTGGTTCCATGAAACCACATACCATTGAATCTATGTCGACTGTCATTAATTTTACGTTAATATTCAATCATGACATGTTGTTTCAAGCTGTTTGATATAGTACATGCCATATCTTAGCATTGAAACTTTCCAGTGAACCATAATTGTACCACTAAACCACATACCCTTGAACCAGTTCTGACTGATATAGACCATCAAGGAAGACGATCACGTGTCTTCACTTAATTCACAAGCCTTTTCTCTGCTTTAGCTATAGAATCTTAAAGGGAAAACAGCATTTGGCAATGCACAGGCCATTTATACATGGAATTGTATAGTGAAAAACGTGGTCCCCTATATTATTTTTGACCTTTTGAACCGGAAATAGTTCACCGATTTTTTCCACCAACGAACTCAGTCTTCCGATTTCCCTAAGTTGTCGAATTGCGAAAACGGAAGTGGAAAATTCGGAAGCGTTCGAAAGCTAGAGCACCAACTGACAGACAGACAGACGGACGGACGCACATTGTGAAAACATAACTATCTATCGGTCCTAATAATACAAAGAAATAACTCTTTAGCCACAACAAAATAATACAAAACAAGAAAATTAATACAAAACAAAAATTAAAATCTAATATCTGTATTCGTATTTCGATAGCAAAAGCGACTATCATTTTATATTGTAATATTTTAAATCATTTATCATTTTAAATCATATTTTTCATTAATTTTTTTTGTCATGGTAATTAAACAACCAAAATATTTTATTTGCAAGAAATAATTTAAAACTGTCTACGAGCTCCACTCTACAATTTGGAAGAATTTGAAGATTTACAATTTCAGGATAATAATGGTCACGGGCCAGCTGAATAAAGAAGAGAATGAAGCTTCTGAAGCATCATCATTTATATCATCATCGCCAGAAACGAATAGCGAATCATACTTGAAAGAACCCAAACTGCTAGGATCAATTTCCAGTTCATATAAGAAAAAAGCAGTAAAGTTCTGGGAAAGCAGTAAACTACTTTGTAATTTATTTGAGCCTACGTCGTGGTCAGCATAGATTTAAACGATTAAGATCCGTCACTCAAGTGTATAGATGAAGAATTCAACTAACACGCACTTCAAAAATTGAGAAATTCAAACAGCTTTGATAACAAATTTTACACGAGTTTGGCAATGCTAAAAATTTAAACTTCATTATTCATGAGACAGATCTGAAGAGGTGGGCATTAGATTTTGCTCGAAACTAAACCTAAACACATTTAAATCCTCAAAAGCCTGGTTACAGAAATGTAAAAAAAACAAAAACAATAACATTGTTTTACGTAAAATAACAGAATTTGTAACTACAGATTTAAGAGGCCATTTTGAAAAAGACCAAGTAGTAAATAATGCAAATTTGTTTGTGCAAATATGCCGTCAACAGTTCCTTAATTTCGATGCTTCTCAAATATTCAGTACCGATCAATCTGGGTTTTAATTAGAAATACATTCAGGTCGAACACTAGATATACATGTCATGTTAAAGTGCAATCGACGTCATCAACAACACATTCATATACTATCTAGCCATTAATATCGCTTGATGGAAAGTGTCGTTCTCCTTTGCTTTTGGTTCTGCGATGTTGGGACTTCGCGTCGTCGAAAAATTGTTTCAGGCTCCCAACATCTACTTAATGGCTTCAAAAGCGGGGGAAATTAACAAAAGATCACCTTAAAGCATGGTTTGAAGAAAAAAAATTTTCCGTCAATTAGTGAAAACAGTATTTTATTGTAGACTCATGGACAGGCTGTAACGATAGGAAATCAGTTAATGATGTCAAACCCAACAACAAATCTTTAACAATAAATATTATTCCAAAGCATACCACGCCGCTAATTCAACCACTTGATGTTTATTGTTTCAGACTGTGGAAAAATTTTGTAAGGTTATTTTCAGATAGAGAACTTGCCTGGAAAATTGATTTCAGTTTGCTTCAACGAAATAATATCATTAAATTGCAATCACTGATCCATAATCACTTTTTAAGTCCTCGATTTCAAAAATTGTTTAAAAATGCATGGTTCAAATATGATTATATTGATGAAAAGCCCACACTGTTTGAAAATTGTACAGACTTTTGCTTTAGATATCATGTACAAGAGTGTGTTCATAACAATTGTAATGAAGTTTCTTTCATTACACGTGGATGGTGTAAAAATTCTTTGTGTGTCAATCACTTTTTTTGTAATGTTTTATTTTTGCGAAGATTATGTACGATAAAATTTGCAAGGGTTTATAGCAAAAACAAATTAAATTTATAACTTTTTAATAGAGTTTTTACATAATTGTGTAAATTTAAATTTATAAGCATTATGGTAGTTATTGTAGCTATTTGATGAATTAAAATTTATATCTAATAAATTACATCTATTAGTTATGGCAGTATTTGCTCAACTTATGCTTCAAAAAAAAAAAAAGTTTTAAAGTTTTTCATTCTCCACCCGTGGAAGCAATAAATTCCCTATTTTGAAATTGCGCCCCAAATTTTTGAGTATTTGGTTAATTTTTATCTGAAAAAATACTGAAAAGGGGCCTCTTCAAATTAAACTGTGGGCTAAAATTGGTGTTATTTCTTAGTAAAAAATGGTTAAATTTGGTGATTTACACCTTCTTGTGTGTTCCTTGTTAAATAGGTCTATCGCTTGGTATTAAAAAGGCAGCTGTTGTGCCAATATTGTAGAGAATATTGAATGTCGAAATGTGCAATTTTTTAAACGATCGTATCCCACTGACTTCCGCCCAATGTAAAAAAGTGCGTATCTCCAAATGAAGTCTGTTCTTTATTATCAGATTATCTAAAACCCTTGCTGCGAGATATAACAGGGCTACAATTCTTTTCTGATTATTGCTAAATATAGTCACGACAAAATAAAAATCAGCCCCTCTCGCTATCTTCTTTCACTCACAGATACTGGTCGGTTTCATACCATGCAACAATATTTTCCTAACAGAAGTCAGTTTTTTTTTACATTGGACCGAGATTTCGGAATAATCTCCAAACACCCAAGACACGACAGAATCTTTACAGTTCATGAATTTGCTAAGTTTCTATGTACAGAGTACACCTGGTATTTTCATACTGAAAGAAATAGGGAGCCAAATATATACTAGACTTCAAACACCGGTAGCAAGTTACTATAAACGAACAGTACTTTCTGAAGACATAAAGATAAACTGCACTAAATCTCTCTTTGTTTACAACAAGAAAGGATTACATCAATGGATTTTTCACGGTCACTGTTTTATTGTGTTATATACATTTGCTTACCCAACAGAGAAAATTCATATCAGAAAGTCAAAGATTCAGGATATTTTGAGGATGCAAACTTACACTCCTGACAAGAACATGGAATTCTACTCAGCAATCTTTTCTTGCCAACAGAATATAAAAATTACCTAGTAGCAAACTGTTCCGAGGTGTTTTCTTTGTTTGTTACTTGAAATAATGGTTATGGTTATTATTAAAATAAAAAGCTACTATAGGCAGTATTCAAACTACAATACTTTTTGCACAGATGTAATTTAATTTTCCAAAAAGCTGAAGCCCAAATCATTACAATTGGATCATCTGCGTTTTATTACTAATGTAATATTTCTGATATAAACTATATTGCGTTAATTTCAGTTATGTTTACCTATCCGTGTTTATTTTTAAGTTATTGCAAAATTTAATTTAATTTTTTGAGATTGTTCTCTTTACCTACAAGTGTAATTATCCCTGGCAACGCCGGGTACCTTTACTAGTATTTCATATGTATCTGAACATGCAAATGTTTTGATATTATATCAGTTTTTAGCTGATAATTGAGACATAAACTCGATAATAGATTTATTTTACAGACCAGGGGTTTTAAATAGCATTTTGTGTGTCCTCACAATTTTAAAAGTTATGGCATACGCCCTTTTGAAAAAAGCCCGATTCGATTCATATAAGATATTCCCTTATTACTTCGCACACCCACTTTATCTTTCACATACCCCTCACATTTTTCTGCTGTATATTTGCGTTCTTCAGCGACATTAATTCTATATCATGGTTCATACTATAATGAAACCATCAGATAAGGTATTAATCTTTAATAGTTTTGTGATGTCTGCCATTACTCATGGGATTGTGATCTAGATCACTTTTTCAAGAAATAACCTGAGAAGGGTTCAGGCAGCTTATAATAGATGTGTTCATGTTTTCTTTTGCCTTAACTATAATGCGTTTATTATTACCTTTTGTATACAGAGAAAAATTTTTCCTTCATTACTTATAATTTACTTTCGTACATTCGAACTGGCTAAAGCCATTAGGAATGACAGTCACTCTTTTCGTGATATTGTAATGTAACCTAAAATGGAAACCACTATGCAGAGATTACGGGGATCCAGTCGATGCCCTAAAGTTGTTTTACAAGAATGATGAAAACGCTGCTCCAATTCCTCGCGGATACAGGCAATTAAAATCATTGCGATGTATGATCGGTTCGAGGAAACAGTTCGTCACTAAAAATAATAAGAAGCCACATAAGTTACTGTCTTTTTCAAATTTACTCACTTTTCTTGGTGTACTTTTCATTTATGGTTTTCTATGAATCTTTTTTGACAAACATTCTAAAGCATTGTTGTCCAATGATTCAAAAATCATTCTTTTTTTTGTTTCAACATATTTGAGTTCAGATTATTGTTTATAAATGTTTTGTTGCATATCTAAACATTTCTTAATATATTCAACGTTTGCTAACGAGTTTGCTTTAATAATAATAATGAAGAAGAAGAATAATAAGAAGAAAAAGAAGATGGAGTTTTATTGGCAATAAAAACTGTAATTTCTGCCAATCTTAAATCTATTTAATATTGTCGTTTGTGAGATAGAATCAATTTTTCAATAAGAAGATAAATTGATATCCCTCTGAATGATTTTAAATTTGAAAATCAAAAGATTATTAATATTCATATTAATTCATATTCACATTAACAATGATTTATATTAAGATGGTTTAAATTATATTCCTGTCCATTATGTATTTACTTGTTTATGTTTGAATAAATAATTAATAAAAAAAATCAAGTTTATAAAATATAACCGCATTCTAAAATATAAACACTTCTCTTTTCAAATCCTAAATGATTCTTGGGAAAAGATCCAATTAGAAATATAGCCTACAATTATATTATTTTCGATTGGAAACTGCTTAAAAATATGAAAAATTCCTTTCTTAAGCTCTACAGTTCTGGAACAGCAAAGATGAATGAAGAGTGTTTTCTCTATGTAATAGCTGAAAATCTCGGCCTATTAGGCTTTCTATACCTTCACTGCAAAAGTAGTGTTAAACTGTATAAATACATAATGGAAATAATATATAAATTATCGTATGCTAAAAATCGTTTGAACCTAAAATAACAATTGAAATAGTCAAATTTAATTTATATGAAACTGACCAAAATTTATATATTATAATTAAAACTTGATATTGATTTATTGCGAATCACGGTTTCCCATGAATAATCTCATGAATGTCATTTGTAGCTCCAAGTTCGCGTCGTCTTCCGGTACCACAAGTGCTTTTTCCCGTGAGATTAGGACTTATGTACATAAGTTTGTTGATGGAATAATAAATTCAGAAACCCCCATGATATTGCGCAGATCCGCTGAGTCCTTTTTTTCTTCTTTATCTCCCCAGTTTCCATATTACGAACAAAAAATGAGCGTTTTTTCCTTCTTCAAAGCTGTTCCCAAACCCTACTAAGTGTTATTATAAACACAGAAATGAACAGTGTCTACGTAAAGAGGGAATAAAAAGAATACAAAATGGGGAGAGGGGGTTGAACATTTACCCCTCCTTTGCAGAACTACTCTCCCACTCCGGCGCTAACGCCAACGCAATTTTAACCTTTTAACGATGACTGAAATATTATCACGATAAACAAATGAAAACGGACTCAGAAAAGAGGCCTGGAAGTTAAAGGACCAGACCACCCACATGTTAAGACGACAGGGATTAGATGGAAGGGAGTTCCAAGGAACTGGGGTGGAAAGAAGGGGGAAAGATGGTTCGCAGCGTGTTTTTAACCTATGTTGGGAATTTGGGTGGGTTCCCTGAAAAAGCGAACAGCAACTTGGACAGATATTTCAGCTGAACAGTAATTTCTGACCAGAGGATGATCTAGGTCAAAGTATGCTGAAGTGGATTTGTTATAAGAAATCGTCTTATTTATATTCTGGTTTCCTGAAATATTATAGATTGAACCAGTAAATCTATTACTTTGCGTTATATTAACCGAATCGCGTCCTTAAAACCTCAACCCCTTTGAGAGACCTGAGTTTCCAAGTCAATAGTAATAATATTAATTGAAAGCAATTCAGTGAGTTTAAGAGGACTACATATTGCCTCCATAATGGAAATTACATAATTTTAGTTTGTTATTCGCTTTTCAATCACATACATTATTATTCTTTATAAAATTATCAATTTTGCACTTTCATTAAATATTCATCAGAAGTAAAAACCAAAATTCAAAACAAACTTCAGTATAGATTCAATAAAATTATTCCCTGCATTTTTCTAGTAATTGACGTTATTATAATTCGTAATACAGTCTTTCTTTATCCGAAAAAGGTTATTAAAATAATTGAAAAATGATACAACCACACATGGTTATTACAAATGAATCATCGGAAAACCTGTATTTCGCAAAGTATTTCACATAAAACAATGAGTACTACATAAAAAGAAAAAAATTGACAAGTTTATCATAACACTACAAATGTTCGATGCATGCTCTCCTCGTCATTTGCACACAATCATTTGATAATGCAGTGCAGACCGCATAAGATCCACACCAACTCGGCTTAGTGGACGAGAATGCTGGGATGTAAGGTTTCCAGTTCTCGATCCATTTGGTCATGGGTTCGATTCCCGCCATGGATATTTGTATTGTCCAATGAGTGCGTACACATAATTGTTATGTAGAATTGTCTCAGGAATGTGTTAAGATGTCAATCATATGGCAGGGCTCAAAGTGATGTAGACACGCCCAAAAACCAAACGAACCACCTAATCAATCAATCCCGTTGATGTCATCAAAGCAGCGGTAATGCGTTCAGAGCTCATCCAATGCAGTTGTCAATGATGGCACGTGTCTTTGGCGTGTTGCCAAAGGTTAAAAAATTCACAAATGAGCATCCTAAACAGCGTCAAGTCATTGCTATAATTTCACCCATTGGACGTGGTCTGGGAGTTCACCATTTATAGAATTTAAAATATTATGCACGAATTTAAAAATATTCGAAATTCTCTCTCGTTGCATGATTGTAAGTAAATATTCTTTAATATTGTCTGATTATAAATAAATATTCTTTTTCACAGAAATTAATAGATATTTTTATAATACAATAGCTCAGTATTATGATCAGTAAAGTTCAAAAGAAATTCACTGAATTGTTACCTGGAATATTTTTATTCATTCCCCCCCCCCCCCCACCAAAATATATCAATTAAATATATTTTTTGTTTTTTTTAAGCGGTTTCAAAAAGACATAAGAAATTAAATGTTTTAAACTACTTAAAAGAAGAAATTATTAAATGATTAAAGTAAATTTAAAAACTGACTTAAATTCCTAATTAATCCCCTAAACAATAAAATGAAAGAAATCTTAGTAATAATCAGGGTTCCTGTTTTTGGATTGTCATCGTAATGAATATTTGTTGCACATTCTAAAGAGAAGGTTTTAATTGCTGAAAATATATTATTTATTATTTATTATTAGAGAAAGAGTTTTTCATTTCCAAAAACACTCAAGCTTCCTTACCCTTAAAGAGAGGCTTAAAAGCCAAAATCACCATCAATTCAGTCATCGTTAATGGCTTTTATCCCCATAATCATATGGCCCTTCATTGACCTTTTTGTCACTAATTTTCCTAAATCTTGACTTGAGCGATTTAACACTTTCAATCGATCTGATCGATCATTTCGAATTTACTCCCCAATTTCGCTCTTTGAGTTAATTAGTCTATTCTATCAATGGGTGATTCATGAAGGAATAATGATGAAAAAGCAAACATGTTTGAATCAGTTGATGGAGCGAGAAAGAGAGAGAGAGAGAGAGAGAGAGAGACAGAAGGAGAGAAAAAGAGACCTAGACTGACTTTAAGGACTCCGACGAGTTGCAAACCACAGTAAAGCATTAGGGAAATTTACGTTCGACTAGGTCCTTGAAAAGAAATAAAGTTTATTTTCTTTCAGCATTAATAAAACAAATTATCTTTAAGATTTTTATTAATTGTGAACATGTTAAGAATTTATTTTCTTATTTACTACGTGATAAACTGTGCTGGATTTACGTAACAAACGAACACTAATTGCATAATAAAGTACAACGTAATCAATCGTTAAAATTTATTAATCATTTCAATTTTACAAATGGTTTGCATGTTCTGTAAAAATTGAACAGACAGTGACTCAATTTTTGAAAAGTTTCAACGATATAATAAAAATTCCTTGCATGATAGAAACAGTTTTTATTTTATAACAAATTTTATTGAATACTACTTTTTAAGAATGCATTAATGACTTTTTGTTAGAAATACTTCTTTGGTGCTGTAATAAACTTTAATAAAAAAAAGAGAAATAAATACTGATGCTACATTTTTATGAATTGTCCAAAAATGTAATAAATATATATGTGTTTAATTTATTAAAATCTTTTATAATTAAAAATAAATTCAATAGTAGCTAATTTAAAACTTATAATAAACATTAAAATACTTATATACAGAAACCCAAATAATAATTTTGAGAAGGAATTTGCCAAACTGGGGGGAATTCTTTATTTTAATAATTTATTAATAGTTGGAATTGACCAAAGACATAACATTTCAGGATGGTTTAAAACCAAATTAATCTGAATGAATTATTAATAAATTAATTAGTTTTCCAGTTTGTATGTGCAAAAAAATGGGAAAAAACTATTCATGTAAAGACTTTCAATTTACAGATGCCGAGAAGCTTGGAAACATAAGTGTACCTAAGTAGAGGATTATCGTGAATTCAAAGAGCCTT
Organism: Rhysida immarginata; assembly: GCA_023313115.1. Classification (NCBI taxonomy): domain Eukaryota; kingdom Metazoa; phylum Arthropoda; class Chilopoda; order Scolopendromorpha; family Scolopendridae; genus Rhysida; species Rhysida immarginata. The sequence goes on from JAHWFO010115002.1 coordinate 213,856, forward strand.
TTAAAACTTAAAACCGTATAAAAACGAATCAATATGCTGTATGTACAAGGTAAATATTACCATATCGACAATGTTTTTCAATAGATTTATAAATGCCTATTACTGACGCAGCCGTTACTTTTCAAGGCTAACACTTTTTTTTACAATTCAAAACATCTATTTAGAATGTTCTTTTTAAAAATTTGTCAACCTTAAATCACGAATTTCCGAGTAGAATTATTTTAGTGGTATTAGGAACACTTATTTGTTAACGTATTTAAATAATAAGACTGACGATTTAGGTTGATGCGTCCTAAATATAACAAACCAACTAATCAACTAAAAATTATTTCCACTGGATATTATGATAGGATAAAGATCGCGTGTATTTCTTATGGGTCCAAACTTCTGAAAGAGTCTGTATTAAAATGCCTTTGGATTTTTATTAATATTCATGATAAACAAAAAGAACGTCGAATGCCCCCCCCCCCCCGAAGATCAAGATAAAATTGCACTTCTTATATAAAGAGTTTCTCTCGAAAGAAAAAAAAAAGTTTTCTTCAAAGTATCATCCGAGATATAAACTCCCCAGTATAGTTCTTAAATTCAGATTTCACGTAATGTTTTTGCAAAGTTTATTGTTTGTGTTTTACACAGAGATATTTTTCACTGGGAACACGTGACTGAATTAAAATGGGCAAGAATGTTGGGATAATAGTAAAATCCAGGTAATGGTAAAGACGGATAGAGCACTGGCCTGACAAGATCTCCCGGGCTATAGACGAGTTGATCGTCGCGCATTAGGACTTTGACGGCGACCTTGCGTGCTGACGACGGCGGCATTAAGTCCTGCTGCAGTTGCTTTCGCTTCGTTTTGTAGCGACGGTTTTGGAACCAAATTTTCACCTGGGTCTCCGTTAGTTTGAGAGCCTGCGCTAAGTCAGCCCTCTCGGGTCCAGACAAATAGCGCTGGTGGTTGAAACGGCGTTCCAGTTCGAAAACCTGAGCATGGGAGAAGGCTGCTCTCGAGCGCTTCTTCCTCGGCTTCGTTCCTCCACATAGTCCTGATTGGCTGCCCGCTTTACCCTCACCATTGCTGCCGCTACTGCTGCTCACGTCGCCGTTGCCACCTCCGCTCAGACTAGACCCGTCGATGCCTCCATCATCATCTGAAAATTAGATCAAAAAAATAAATACAATAAAGACATTGCCACTAACAAAGTAAAGAACAATCATGTGAAAAAGAATAATCGTGTGAAAGTGCCCAAATGACCCAGATGGCGAAGCGCCCGAAAATCGAGCCTATCTGTTCTCGTTCTCCGAGGTTCCAGATGAGAAGAATGATTATGATCAGTTATAAAAAGTTGATGTATATCTTCTACACATATTATAAAACTCAACGTCTCTCTGTCTAATTAAAATTTTTAAAAATGGTCTTATAATCTATCTGTCTAGCAGAACCTTCTGAACAGAAATCGCTCAAGACAGAAAGGGCAAGTATATCTAACATTAAAATTAATACATGTGCTGATTAAATGAATGAAATTGATTCCATATGAGCTTTGGTTTGATATTTTTAATAGCTATGATCATATTATTTAATTGCAATATCTATCTATTGTTTATTCTTAGTAACAAAAATGTGACGAAGAACATAGTATCAAAGAGATATTAGCTTAACTTTGAGACCTGTTAAACTGACTTCACAACAGTGACGCTATAGATGTTAGGATCCTAACATTGTGGACTTTTTTGGGTGTATATGATAGGTTTGGTTTGGTTTGTTTGGTATTAACGTCCTTTTCAACTGCTATGGTCATTTCAGGACGGCGTTATAGGGCCGCAAATTTTGCCTCGCAAGGGTTCTTTAACGTGCAAACGACTACACGGGACCAATGGCTTTACTTCCCTTCCGAAGGAAGTGCGTGATCCCAGGATTTACCCCTGAAAAATCCTCGTCGTCCTCGGCCGGGATCGAACCCGCGTACTCGGGCATCAGAGGCGTGTATGATAGGAAGTTAGGTTTCATCATTTTTTGTTAGATTTTACTATTTCTTGTTAGCTTTTGACAATTTTGTAAGGTTTTCCAAAAACGATACTTCGCTTTCCTTTATGCATTTTGCTAGCTTGTACCTGGCTCCGGAACGTTTTGCAGAATCGGTTAAACAGTCCCACTTCACGGTGTATGGATCATAAAAGTACATTTCAGGCGTCATTTAAAATTTTTTTTACAATATTCTTTTATAACTTTTGATAAACCGGAAGTAAATAGTGCGCCGCGCTGCGCTATATCAATTAAAAACAGCATCACTATATTATGGTTTTTGATTGTAGTGGGTGTTAGGTTTTGGGGCAAACTGTTAGGTTTTTTTCTCAAAAAGTTTTATTTTTCACGAAAGCCTTTGTAACAACAATGCTCCACAATGCAATGTGCGCTACTATTGTAAATAATGTAACGGCTGTTTTTGCACTTATATAAGATTTATATGTTTTATTATTATGTTATATAATTTTATTATTATGTTATTGTGTTTTGCAGTTAGAAAGTTACGGGCAACGCCTGGTTATCAGCTTGTTATAAATAAGATGAACTCGAAGTGTCCAGTTAAATTTCCGATTTCAATTGTTAGGCATTGTTGCAAGTAAAATTAGGAATGTCCAACAATAGAAATCGAGAATTTACTTGGATATAGGACCTTGAAATTTGAAACTGATCGCGAACAGGCGCTGCATTAAGCACATTAATTTTTGAAATTTGGCAGCTTAAGTTCCAATGAACCTACATCACAAAGCTCCGCCCATTTCAAGATGGCGTCCAAAAAGGGGTCATGCCTCCGAAGAGCCATAGCACTAATATGAATATGACTAAGAGTTCGCAGAAACTCCAAGGTAACTTCATCTCTTCCATAGAACAGCAACTTTTAACCATTTTAAGAATAAAACCATGTGAATAACACACTCGTGTATGGGGATAATTTTATAATGTTCAGATGCTCACCTTTCTATGGCGTCCATCTTGAAAAAATGACGTAATTTTAAGGACCAATGGGAAGCGCGTGAAATATTGTCAATTTTTTTATCGGCGTTTCATGATAATATCTTTCATACTCCTAATTAGCAGCATCTGGAAAAACGTGGAAAATTGCCATTTTTCCTCACAAGTTCACGTGATCATTTTAATCCTTTGGCCACTTGCAACGCTTATGCCTATCGTTTTCTGCTGCTAGAACCTTTCTTAACATTCTTTTAATGCACATGGCAGCACCATCAAAATCGTCCCAAAACACAGTTTTTGAACAAGTGAAAATTAAATTTTTCATAAGAAAGCCATGCGGGGACCGGTCAAATTTTCACTTATTTTGTCAGCACTTTTACACCTTTCAGTCCTCTCAGTGGCCGAGAGGGCTAGGGCGTAGGCTTTCTAGTTCTCGAGGCCGCCTGGTCATGGGTTCGAATCCCGCCGTGGGCATGGATGTTTGTGTTTGTCCCGGGCTGCGTACAGATATAACTTGTGTAAAAGGCGCAAAATGACCTTAGTAGTCGACACCAAAATTTCTAATATACCAATCATTTTTTAGTGGAGCTCGATGACCATTTATATCTATGAATATTTAATAATGGCAAACTATCGTTAACAATGTATATACTTTTGCGTATTAGCGCCAGTTGTTGAGTGTGAATAATCTCGGGTTGCGAGGTGCAATTCAGGAAGCGCTAAATAGCTGCCGCTAATAACGTGAAGGTCTACATTAACAATGCTTTGAGAGAGTCCATAGACCATAACTTTATTGACTCTGTCTACGTGTATTTTCACAAACCGAGGCCAGCGAGAAATACAAGGCCCTAACGCGGAAAAGTCACCTGACCATAGCAATCCGACCAACAATCAAACTTTCATGGTTTTCAACAAACGAAAAAATACTGATTGTTAAAAATCAAAATGGAAACAATGTTGTTTTATTCGGACTTCTATGGTTAGATGACTTTTCCGCGTCCGGGCTTGTTGAACGATATTTTTGACATGCGCAGTAAGTCATCTTATCAATATGCTTTATCTGGGTTTTATCCATGATGCACTTGTTCTACTATAGTAATGGTGGAGAGATCGTTGATACGTGGAAAGCCTATTATAAGTCATAATATAAAACAAATTACATTCCAGTCGACTATTCTGCGTCATTTTTTAATTTATTAATTTATTTAAAAGAAAAAACGAAAATAGAAACTAAATATAAATACGAAAACAATGCTTCGAAAACGAAAGCGGATGTTTCATGGAATAGCTAAACGATTTACTTCCCGTTAACGTCCATTGGCTGGCGTTAGAAATGACGTCATCCTGTCGTTCAACTTATGTGGCGGCAGCTATAGTTGGCTTTGTCACGAAACCGTCGACGAATGCGTATTGTCGCAAAGGCTATTGTTTTGTTGCTTGGCATTGTTTTTCCCTTAGCAGCGCATGCATAAGCAAAATAATATAAGGATTGTTGCATGAAAAACGGATGGTTTTTCACTCAGAAAACCCGTGTAACCCGCGGAAATCCAAGGCAAGGTAGTGAAAACCTTTTCCGGACTATGATAAAGCATTATATTAAAAATATGACGCCCGGTGGTTTAGCGGTTGTGGAGATTACATACAGACAGATAGACAGACAAACAGACAGACACACATTGACTTTTAGTATTATACAGGGTGTTTCAAAATTATGTACAATAAATTTAGTGACATATTCTTCAGGTCAAAAGAAGACGAAAATGTTCTATAGCACTTTGTCTGGAAACGATTTGTTTGCGAGTAATCCAATATCATACAGTAGGGAAGCACGGTAGTTAGCGGACGATATTTTAGCAGTTCCAGCGTTTCGACCCAACACTAGGTTGAGTGGTTTGTTCCATTTAAACCTACTTTAGGGTTGTTCCATTAGTTGTGTACGGTAGTTTCCATTACTGTAGTTTCACTACTGTACATCCACTAGGAATATCAATTTCAGAACGTTTGCGTGCTTTGACATACGCATTACGATGTACGTAAAAAAAAAGTCATGTACACGTATACCAGTGCAGAATACACTGACATGCACCTAATGTATGTTCTTGCGGACAGAAATGCTGTGGAAGCAAGAAGACTCTACCAAGAACGCTTTCCGAATAGACGTTTGCCAAATAACCGAACATTTGTATCTGTCGACAGACATTTGAGGGAGCGTGGTTCCTTTGGCATCAAACAGGACAAGGGCGGCCTGTAGCACATTCTCCGGATGAGGAGGATGTGATAATTGACATCATACATGATGAACCACAGACAAGCACCCGTCGTATTTCTTCCATGGTACACATTCCGCACTCAACTATTTGGCGCATTCTTCACCGTCAGCTTTTGCATCCATACCACCTGCAACTGGTTCAGGCACTGAACCCAACGGACTATCCACACCGACAACGATTTTGCCAATGGATACAACGTCGTCATGCTGCAGACCCTAGTTGTCTCAGCCAGATACTTTTCACGGACGAAGCAACCTTCACCCGGACAGGAATCGTAAATTCTCACAACCAGTACCATTGGGCAGATGCTAACCCGCATGTTACCAGAGCTCGAGCGCATCAAGAGCGTTTCTCCGTGAACATTTGGTGTGGAATTGTCGGAAATAACTTAATTGGCCCTTATTGTTGCCGCCACGATTGACTGGGCGAACGTATCTTTTGTTTCTGCAGAATGCATTGCCTGAATTACTGGAAGATGTTCCTCTTTTGATAAGATCTAACATGTGGTTCATGCATGATGGCGCTCCAGCACATTTCAGCCATGTTGTGCGAGCACACCTTAATGCTGCATACATGAATCGGTGGATAGGTCGAGGTGGACCGGTAGCCTGGCCTGCAAGATCACCCGACCTTAATCCCTTGGACTTTTTTCTGTGGGGTCATGTGAAAACGATCGTCTACAGCACAGAAGTTCCTAACATTATGGATCTGCGACAACGAATTAAAAATGCATGCCAAACCGTTCATAATGCTGGCGACGAACTCTTCCATGACATCAGACGGTCGCTCATGCAACGAGCCGAAGCGTGCGTGCGAGCTGGTGGCGGGCACTTTGAACAATTCCTGTAATTTGTAGCCACGGGTTTAGTTGGCTGTATCGCGTAAATAAATCGTTTCCAGACAAAGTGCTATAGAACATTTTCGTCTTCGTTTGACCTGAAGAATATGTCACTAAATTTGTTGTACATAATTTTGAAACACCCTGTAGATTTATATGGACGTGTTTCGATGTTTCATCAGCTTGAAGGGAAATTGCAAAGTCAAAGGTTATAAACAGAATAATTGACCATTAACACTAGACCATATAGATGAAACTATATTAATATATCCTTAGAATGTCTATAATGCGTGGTCAACTGTGTTTTGGCGCTAGTTTATCATTAGGGAAATGGACTAATTCTGACAATGCAAAGCCATAAAAAATTCGAATTTCAATCGTACAAGAGTTTGGAATTAAGGAGTTACAGTCTCATCGCTGGAAACAGAATACAGAGTCTTCCAAAGATGTATACACGCTTATACAAAAGAAAAATTATATAAAAGTTGTAGCACTAAATTCATACAGGCATTACGCGATGAATATACATGTAAGTCCTCTTTGCCTTCTACAGTTACGCAGCTGTTCAAAGTGATTATCATAAGCGTTGAGATGCTTTTGAATAGGGCGAATAGTTGCTCTTATGCATTTTTCTAGCAAACTGTTATCAAGTAATCTCTTATGTCTAGGTGGCAGTTGTGATTTTCTTTTGTAAGGGATCGTCTTCATTCAGTGCATGTAATAATGCTAGGATGTAACCTTCGATTTTGCTGTTAAGGAGAAAAATTACAGATGACATCTCGTAAAGTGTGTATACATTTTTTGGCGGACTCTGCAAATCATGTTGCTGGTGAGTTTTCATTCATTTTGCTGCTCTCTGTCAAAATGTCTAGGGGTATTTCTATTAGAATCGTTAAAGAAATAGAGTAGTCAGAGACACTGAATTTCTGGGCATACGAATAAATCTACACCAGGGAGCATCTATGAATTATTAATAGCCAATTTTGCTTAAAAGAAAAATTGTTTTCCATCGTTATTGTTTTGATAAAACAAAATGCTGCAATACAGATTTGTCAGAATAGATTTCCTTATTATTAAATGAAATCACGAGGAAATTTGAAATTAATTATGATTTTAAAAGAGAGAAAAAGGAATTAAAGCAAATAAAGGATCATTTTCTTTTTCCACACTTTTAAATAACTCCCGAACATGTATATCTGTGTGGTACAGTTCTTACAATCAATATTAAACCAACTTCCTGACAAGGTAGCGAGCTGAAATTTGGTACACATATTCAGATCCGATGATAATGCATGCTAACGGAAAATTTTTTAAATGGTTCGCATTCTAATGGTATTAATTGAAAGGCTCGGGGCAATAAGGACCTAACCAACAGGAAGAAATTCTTACTAAATGTAACAAGAAATTAAGCCTCCCGAGGAAGGTATAGGAAAATAACGGAAGCCCTGAGTTCATCTATTTTTTTATTCCTTCATCTGCACTTTTTAAACCCCCCCCCCATTTTTTTAAATCAAAAATTGATTTTCTCGAACCTTGTATTTAGAAAATATAAAAAAAACATATCTTCTTTCCTTTCTCATCATTTTCGATCGAATGATATATCACACATTATATGTTGCCATAAAGTTCTAAAGACCAAGTGATTGCCACTCCCACAATTCCGACCCTATTGGGACAATTTGGCCCAAACTTTACAGTGATATTTATCTTGCTTAGAGCAACGTGCATACCGAATTTCACTCATTTATATGCATTAATACGCGTAGGCCTTTTGGTCCTCTCTAATTTCCGCCCCAGAAACTCCGACCCCAGTGGGCCAATCAAAACCAAACTAAATAGTGAAGGTGCACATGCCCATAGTAAGCTACGTTCCGAATTTCAACCTTTCATCTAAAAAAAAGGCGGAAATTATGAAGGGGACGGACGGACGGACGGACAGACAGACGAACATTGTGAAAACAGAGCTACTTATTGTTAGCTCCATTCTTCCGCTACTTAATAATTATTGCTTGTGAAATCCATTTACAATATGTTTCAGTAAGAATTGCACAAGTAAACTGCAATTACAGTAAACCAAAACACCAACCGTAGAGTTTACAGATTTTTAAACAGTGTACATCACTTTTCTCAAAAACTTCTTCCTGTGGGTCAAGTCCTTATTGCACCGAGTCCTTCAATTCATTACTACTAATTGCCCAATTGCTAAAACAAACAATTCGTTATGAGGGATGAATGAATCAGTTGTTTATTGTTGCACATTTAAGCATTATTGCCGCTGGCTTGAAACACGCGCGAAATAGGATGGCATCCGCAGCTGACGAAAAAAACAGGCCGCAGCACTGAAGTCACCTGATCATTGTAGTCTGCGAATATTTTTTTTCAAATTTTTACTGCGAGAGATATTTCAAACATATTGAGAGAGTGGTTTGAATAAATCCTTTTTCTACTAAATATTATTCAAGATAAGATTCAATCGAAAACTATATAAATGTCATATTTGAGAAAAAATTACATTATTCCCCCATCAGAAACAACGATTAAACGATTATGGGAAGCAACGCGCTACACTGTAAAAATTCTTTAACGTATTACACTTCAAAAAAAAAAGATTTAATTGATTAAAGAAGAGTACGTAAGGAAAATACTCAATAGACATTATGCGGCAACGGATATCATTTTTATTATATTTCCAACCGGTAGATAATATTTTGTATGTTTCCGAATTAACCAATCATTAATATATCCAGTCATATGTATGATCCAGAAGTAGATAAAAATGAGAGCGTTCGGTATATTTAAAAGTATAATATTATTACTAGTTGTTACCCGCGGCTTCGCTCGCCCGCGCGATTTGTTGAGGGGAATTACAAAGCAAAAGCAGATAATTTTAAATGAAAACCCCAGAAAGTGGGGAGGGGGGTGTCGTAGGGGGCTGATTTTTGGCGATAGAGCAGGTCCTTTATTCATAAGCCTGCCCTGAAAATTTCAAGTCGCTAGCTCAAACCGTCTAGGAGGAGATAGAATTACAGATAAATAAATAAATACACGCAAGAGTTTTAGTATATAGATTCTAGTTTCTGGCAAAATTTAATCTTCTCAAAGATATCTGTCGAGACACAACCAGTCGCATAAGTAGCAAATAATGATGGCTAAAGTCAAGAAGAGACAGAGGAAAAAAATGTTGTCTAAGTTATTCGAGCCCGTATTCAGATAACGATTTACTGATAATGTTTTACAGTAGTACAAATGGAGAGTTTTCATATTAAATGTTCATCGTTCATAAACTGGAAATTGATAGTATTTGTTCATCACCTATTTGTTTTGAAGATTAATTACTAGAGAGCCTAAAAGCCTAAATTATTTATGGATGGGGAATATCCTTAAATTTTGACTTTATATAGAGTATGTTCCTTTTTGATAATTTTGAAGTGCAAATAGCAATATATTATTTATATGTATTGCGTCCCAGCCTATGACGATCAAATTCTTTCAGGGAAATATTTTCACCTTGCGTTCCTATGGAAGGGGAAAAAAGCCATTCCTCCCACAAAAAATCTTACACGAGTTATGATTCGACAAACTTGTTTATCAGTAGAAAGCATATAATACAAAAATGCTTATAATTATCGAGTATTGTGAGCCCAAAGAAGAATATGAAATGGTTAAATCGAACAACCAGGTTTTTAGAAACAAAATTTGCTCATTTGGCGATTTGCCTTAATCATTTCATCGATGATGATGTCGTGTTTATTTTTATTTTTTTTGTACGATTCCGAGAGGGTTAGGATTAGATTAGCTTGCTCAGTATTTTTAAAACCCCCCTCCTTAAAAACCACTTATTCATCTAAAATCGCAAGGATGGGGCAGACCATCTTATTCAAGAATCATCTTCGATTCAATTTTTTTTACGAGACTGAAATGCATTCTAATAGGATTTCTCTTTTCGAATATCAAATGAGCGATTAGTACTACGATTGAAGAGAAACGGATTTGTACAAGCATATACACGGCAAATCGAAACATCGCATCAGAAGGTTCTGGCAATTTAACAACAACACTTTTCGGTTGCAGACTAGATACATAGGAAATATTTGCCAGCCTTAATAGAAAACGACTCGATTGTGTTCTTTTTCACACCATTAAAATAGGTGGTTCTCAGTTTTTGCTATGTCAGAAAATCCGATTTACTCGGCATATTTTTGCGATAACCTATGGCAATGTTTCTTTAAAGAATAAATCAAGAATGTTCAGTAAGGATTTTTAAATACACACCATATCTGTGATGTTTTTCATCAATAATGCTTATTATTTAGATTTTTAAATTAGTAATAATATTTATATACCCATTTAAGTTGGGGTATATGCGTTATTTAAGAGGTATATTTGGAGATATCGTATACGACGGTGTTGCACTTTTCTGATAAAAATTATGTCCTTTTTTTTCACACATTCATTAATTAAGTCTTTTTTAATCTTTGCTATTATTTTTTCTTCCAACAAAATTTGAACGTTTAAAAGTGAGGGACTCAGTAGAAAAGGGGCGCATGCCACATATTAATGAATATTGAAGTTTTGTTATAGAAAGACAGCTCCAGCCATGTAGGGTCTCTTTAATGAACTTCTAGCAAAGTGGCATGTGTCTATTTCCCAATCTAAGCATTCTGAATATCTGTCATATTCTTCTTCATGCAACTATGTGTTGAAATGTGTTCAAATATATGCTCTGCCAATATTTGATAGTTTATTCATCATATTATTTATTTTTATTATCAGTTCAGACATTAAAGACAAGTGATAAGATTGTTGAGAAAACGTGCTTTTTGCTTAAAACCGCTTTCCTATAAAAACATGGTTTTCTAGCATACGCCCCTTTTCCACTGAGCCCCTCAATTACCGAGTAAACTTTAGCCACTTCTTATTTTTACAATGGGTAGTAAAATTTATTCTCAAATAAAATAAATGCTGAAAGTTACTTCAATCTGTCATTAACTTTATGAAAATGTGGAATTAATATTTCAAAATAAATATTAGCCAATAATTTTGAACTTCTTACGTCAAATTGGTGAATGCAAATCATCCAACTTCGAAAAGCTGTTCAAACCCGTTTGAAATATAAATACAGATATAAAAATATATAAAATACAGTATATAGATAAGATATAAAAAACAGATGTACTGGGCGAGTCATAAGCCTGTACCCCCCCCCCTTCTACAGTTGTATCTTGGATACAAATGTACTTATGCAAATTCCTATAAAGGGAGTGAATAGGAAGTTGAGGGTGCTCTTTCTCAAACTTGTTCAGCATCAAATAAGCAAGAAACAAAAAAAAAATAAAAAACCTGATAAACGCATCACCCAAAAACATCATTGCAATCTCTGCAATATTAATATTAGATTCCTGTCAAGATTGGGCAAGAGCATTAGAGTCCAAAGATCCTGAGTTCAAATCCCAGAGTATCTAATGAGTTTTTTTGTGCTTGATACCATTTGTCAAGCATGCAAATTATTTCATGTAGTGTCCATATCTTGTTCTCGAAAGTTCCACAAATTACCATGAAGAGAACGAGTTTCCTGTGCAATTGGTAAAAGAAGGCATGTTGAAGCTGAAACAAGATCAGACCAAAGCACGATGACACAATACATTGCTCAGGCAATGATGAACATGGTTCTCTGCTTTGATGAGACAAGGCAAAATTATCATGCAACAGATAATCCGTCGTGCAATCAGACAAAATAACTCCTCCTCAAGTATGCTCTTCGTGTACATGGCGAAAGTTTGCATCCAACTTTTGCTTGTTTACTTGATAAACCTGGGATTTGCCCTCATCAAACTTTTAGAAGCATCAACAATTTGTTTCAAAATCTTCTGGAGAGCCTGAACCGCTCATTTCCAGCCATGCATAGACGAGAGGTCAGAAATGTTCCTCAGTGGATCCTTCCCCAACCAGTTATTAATTATAACGTGTTCGCTGGAAAGAAACCGAATTTTATAGAAGCCGAAATTAGGGCACTTTTTAAGGATTTTTTAGAAACCCTTCCAGATGGTTTTCACATATACACAGAAAGGTCCAGATCGGATAATGGAGTTGGCTGTGCGTTCCTCATAGACAATTTGGTTTTTATCTTTTCGTTTGCCAAACGAGTTTTCCATCTTCTCAGCGGAATTGTTAGCCATAGCCAAAGCGCTAGAGTCTCTTTTAATTATCCAAATTCCAACTTTTGGATATTCTCTGATTCTATGAGCGCTTTGCAATCGTTGGAATCCTTTTGTTCAAAGAATCCAGGAATATCTATATTATCTGGATTCCCAAAGTTACAGAATTTATTTTGTTTGGATCCCTAGTCACTTGGGTATCCAGCAAAATGAATGGGTCAATAAGGCGGCAAAAGACGCTGTTACTCACTTATCGATCTCTGATTTACTTTCAATCCCCGAACATTTGTTCCCGGTGATCTCCAGGAAACTCGTATCTTCTTGGCAGGAGTCTTGGCCTCTTAACCAAGCGAATAAATTATTTGAAATAAAGCGTGTCATTACTCTGTGGTCTAACAAACAGGCGAGAAGATGTCGTTCTAACTCGGCCTAGAATTGGTCACAGCCGTCTTACTCACGTCCATATATTAAAAAAAGAACCAGCTCCATTGTGTTCCTGTGGAGCAATGCTGACTATTAAGCATATTCTTATACAGTGCCCTTTATACACTAATTTAGGGCTAAATTATTCACTAGATTTTTTTTTTTGAGGAACAACCCTATGATTTTTAAAAAAGTATTTCTGTTTTTAAAAATTATTCATGTTTTTAAATTCACATAAGTCATCCTTTTATTGCTTTTGCGTTGTATATATCTGACCATTAAGTATATGTTTATTTAGTGCATTTACACATTAATCATATTCACCAATTTTGTATTAGAGGACAGCCCCCCCCCCTCCAAAAAATGTATATTAATCACACTACAGGACGAGTCAAAAGTCGCAATACACTCTGTTTTTTCGAAAACCTTACATGAATTGGGAAATCTGAATATTCCAGTAAGGTATGGGTGAGGTGGTCTATCTTTTACGATATGTACCGAACATGGCCGCCATCTTGAAATCGGCCATCTTGAATCTAAGTCAATTATTTTAAATGGAAAGGGGGTCGTGTGATATATCAAATAACATCAGCATTTTCTGACAATTTCATTCCTGTAAACAGATTTGAAGTAGCAGTTATGGTTCAAAAGTTACAACACATTTTGTTTGAAATTACAGGCTGGACTGTTCTCCATAAAGCAGAACAGTGTCATTTAATGTGTTCTGCATGGTGTCCTTCTTGGTCAAGGCACATTTGAAGGCGCTGAATCCAATCGTCCTGCACTCGCAGAAGGATTTCCGCAGAAATGCTGGCACACGCTTCTTCAGTGCTTTGCTGAAGATGGTGTATCTTTCTGATTTTCTCTGCATATACGAGTTGCTTTAAATGACCCCACAGATAAAAGTTAAGTGGTGTGAGATCAGGTGATCTGGGTGGCCGTTCCACAGCACCACGTCGGCCAATCCAATGACCAGGAAACTGAACATCTAATCACTGAACAAGATATCTTGTCGATGTTGCTTGAGGGCCCACGTGCAAAACTGCATACGTCTGTCTGGGTCATCCTCTGCTAGATGCTGAAATATCTGAATCTTGAATGCATGGCTTGATGAGCATGAAGGATGCGTACGATTGATGACTTGCTGACAAACGTCGTGTGCTGCATTGTGTGCTCTAGACGAAGGACGCCAAAATTATTGTTGAGGTTGTCTCGTCAGTAGCACTTATTGGACGGCCACTCCGTGTCTTGTCAACCACAGTCCTAGTTTCTCGGAATTTCTTAATTAAGCACCTGACAGTGTTGTGTGAAATTGGAGGTCTTTGTGGGTGCCGGTTGTTAAAATCTGTAGCTATGAAACGAAAACCTCATTCTCCAGACATCAAAATGACCTCAATTCTCTCCTCCGTGGTCAAAGCCATTTTCAGTTACCTGCTACAAAATGACATAAAATGTGTTGTAACTATTGAACCATAACTGCTACTTCAAATCTGTTTACAGGAATGAAATTGTCAGAAATTGCTGATGTTATTTGATATATCACACGACCCCCTTTCCATTTAAAAAACTTGACTTAGATTCAAGATGGCCGATTTCAAGATGGCGGACATGTTAGGTACATACCGAAAAAGATAGACCACCTCACTCATACATTACTGGAATATTCAGATTTCCCAATTCCTGCAGGTTTTCGAAAAAACAGGGTGTACTGCTACTTTTGACTCACCCTGTACTTTACACTGCTCGTTAGAGCTACAATATTCATGACATTATATCAGGATATATCCTTGACAAAGCCGGGAATAAATGGCGAAACTAGTTGGAACTCCTGAGGTCCCTCTGTTATACTGTAAGGCCACCACCTGTTTAATCAATAGGAACAGTATTATGATCCACCCTTCTACCGATATTCATGACATTTCTTATTAGGGGAGAACCCGATGGAAAAATATCTTATTAATTTTTTCATCAGAGTTTTTTAACTGTTTGGCCCATAACTGTGGGTAATTAAACCTTTTGTCGGGCGCAAAATGGCCATAGCAGCCGATGCCCTAAAATTTCAATCAACCAACCAATCAGTCAAATTGTGCAACGGTTTCTAAATACAGGAACTGTTCATCAGCACCAGCGTCAAGATCGACAAATGACACAGACTGATGAGGTAATACAGTAGCAGTCTTGGCAGCAGACTATCCAATTGCAGAGAGTGTAATGAGGTTTTTGGGTGATCCGTTCATCGGATTTTGAAATTGTTTTTTTTTGTTGCTTATTTCATGCTGAAGAAGTTTGTAATTGTTTATTTTTTGCGTATATCTCCTACAGTTTAGTAGATACGATTTGCATATGTCCTAATTTGCATGTTGACAAAACAGTCAGTGCCACTACGAGAAAGAACACCCTCAACTTCCTATTTACTGCTTTTATTGGAATTTGCATAACTACTTTTGAATCCAAGATAGAAGGGTACAGACTTTTGACTCACTGTGTATAAGATAGTTAAGGCCCGTTTTAAAAACAGAAAAAATAATTGTCAAAATTATTTTGTTCATAAAGAGAAAATGTATATTAAATAGAAGTACATGTCTATTAAGTACCTTGTTCCATAATTGCTTTGTCCGAATGTGACTAGGAAAGGAATGGCAGATATTGTATTTAGATCGCCAAAATATTTCAGATATCAGAATCAAATTAAATAAAGCGATTCCATTTATTGGTCATCAATTTATCTTTATTCAGATTCCCTTCACGCCACTCCCTTTCTCATGGATTTCACCGCTACTGCTCCGCGAGCCGGCTGTTAACACTTATCTGCTCGTGAGGACGAGCTGGTTCTCACGGGCATTTCCGTGCCCAGGACTAACATAAACGGAAATTCGATGAATCAGCTTCAAGAACAATTATTTCACAATAAGGCTTTGTTGTTTAAAGGGCTACGAAGACAGCGCTTTGATTTAAGGCTTTTTATGCTTTCGAACTTTTGACATACTCGCGGCCTCAGCTACAATTTCATTTCTTGTGTCAAAAACATTGTGCCTGCACTCCGTGACATTTTATTTTAAGGCAGTTGCCGTTTGCAGTCTTTGTTGATACCATGGCTGATTAATTGAAGTTATCGACTTCATCTAATAACTATGGTTGATACCTCTCCGCGTGCAATTCCGCGAATTCCATTCGTCATCGCACTTGCAGTGGCTTTCAGCAACCTCAGCAACTTGATTCTAATCGTCAGCAGAATGCAATTGCTATCTCGCAGCTTACTAACACACATGCACCATCACCACCAAAGCTCGCTTGCGACGTTAGTGCATGTGCATTAGGGCAGAAATCGCAGCCACGTCTTCTTCCTTCAGCGCTTAAAAATGGAAGCTTTCTAATATGTTTCCATAAACTTGCAGCCAGGACGATTGCTCCAACAATAATATTATTTTCATTCATCATAGTAATCGGCAGACACGCCTAAGAGCAGGCGGGTGTGCCGACGCGATATAATCAAATATTTTAAAGATATAATATGAATGAGCAGACAACGCAGGCGATTACGAAACATCAAAAGCTGAGGAAAAACTCAGCGATTATGTTCCATTTGCTTGTGAGCAAAACCGTCACTTCCTCTATTTAACCCTCAATTACAGGTATGTAAATATGAAACCGGAATTTTTATATAGAAAACAATCGTTTATTGTATGAAAAAGATAAAAATTATTTTATTCGAAGTATTTCCATCGCTGGCTATACATTTTTTCTACCTGTATGACAATTTGTTGATGCCACGCCAAAAAATCTGTTGCTCTTTAAGGCAAACCAGTCATCGAGCCATTTTCGTACATTTTCGTAAGAAGTGAAGCAAGTGCGTGTCCCATCGATGCAAATAAGTAGTAATCGGACGGAGTCAAGTCTGGTGAGTAAGCCGCATGCGAAAGTATTTCCCAACTAAACGCTTCATTCGTTTCCTTGACCAGTTTTGCTGTGTGTGATGCTGCATTATCATGAAGCAAAATCACTTTGTGTTGCCTTTTTTGATATTCTGGTCGTTTTTCACGCAAAGCTTAATTCAAGTCAATCTTTTGTTGTCGGTAGCGTTCAGTATTAACGGTTTTGCCAGGTTATAGGAGCTCATAATAGATCACTTTGTGTCTTCCACGTTCTTCGTTTCTCACGTCAAATTCGCCACTTTTGAATTTTTTAAACCACTCAAAGCACTGCGATTTACCAAGAGCATGCACTTCGACAAGCATTCGATGTGATTTTGCGGCAGTTTTCTTCAAATGGTAATAGAAAACCAATGCTGTCCGCAAATCGTAGTTTCCAGACACAAAATTCGACATGTTCAACGCTATTACAAATATGTTGTTGTATGAAACTTGTATTGTTGTGAGTTGAAAATCTTTGTCAGAAGGCAAAATAAAAAAATGGCGCTCACAACCAACACCTCCTAGACAGGTCTGATAATGGAAACGTCATACATTGTTACATCATCATCATTAGTCGACCAAATTTAGGGCTTATTATTGGTAGGAATAGGATTAACAATGGTCGACTAATGATGATGTAACAATGTATGGCTTTTCCGTTATCAGACCTTATGTCTAGATGGTGTCTCAACAATGTGGTATGAGAGTAACTACATTGACAGCTAGGGCCATCTATGGGCAAATTCCTGTTTCTTATTTGCAGACCTGGTATATCGAGGTCAGAGGTGCTGATGAAAGTAACGGAACTTGCGGATAGAAACAATCACCCACCCTCACAAACAAAACCCATTGGCAATTCAAACCGTGACGTCACAAACTGCTCCACACAAACCAAACTCCACTGAGATGCATGAAAACTGTGTTTTAAAAATAATTGGAGAAAACCACGAAATTGGAATCACAGGCTTAAGAGTCCACAAAAAAGGATGGTATCGAGGTAATCAAGCAGAGGTCGACTCTGTAAAAGGGACAATCAAACAGAACATGGATTTTCGTAATAGTGGATAAATAAGATCATTATTTAACTTACAAGGAATTTCTTGCTGCTTCAGTGGTAAATATCTTTATAGCTACCGTCACATAAGTTGAACGACAGGATGACGTCATTTCTAACGCCAGCCAATAGACGTTAACGGGAAGTTAATCGCTTAGCTCTTCCATGAAACATCCGCTTTCGTTTTCGAAACATTGGTGTTTTCTTATTTATATTTAGTTTCTATTTTCTCTTTTAAATAGGTAAATGAAATTAATAAATTAATAAATTAAAAAATGACGCAGAATAGTCGACTCGAATGCAATTTGTTTTATATTATGACTTTTAATAGGCTTTCCATGTTTCAACGATATCTCCACCATTACTATAGTAGAACAAGGGATCATGGGTAAAATCCAGACAAAGCATACTGATGAGATGACTTACTGCGCATGTCAAAAAGGTCGTTCAACTTACGTGGCGGCAGCTATAGAAACATTGATTTGCTTAATTGGTTAATTTACTTATGCACGCTTAGTTCATTAATTTGTTTTCATGAAGATGCGGAAATAAAATTAAAAATCAACGATTAGAAAGGGAACACCTATAAATGACAAACACATCTCACAGATGCATCTAAGACCCTCCGCACACGAAGCGACTAAAAAGAAACCAGTTGCAAACTTAAATCGCCAATCAGTCGCTAAATAGTTGCCGCCCGTTGATTTCAATTAGCAGCCGCACACGGCGCTACTAGTTGGTAACCAGTTTGCAACGCGTTGGTGATCAGTCATCGGCAACTCGACATGGAGAGTTGCTCGGCGATTTATTTCTAGAGTTGCTTTGTAAACGGCCACGTGAAACGGCGAAAATGGTAGAATAATCCTTCCATTTAAGCTAGAATCCTTGAATTTAGAATAGACAACTCTTGCAGCAACAGATGCTGCATTTTATATTTATTTCAATGCAGGGGTGAACCCGATACCTCCTCTAGTTCTGCCAGTTTTTCCTTTTTCTATTTTAATAATAAAGGATAATGTCTTCATCACTTGAATCACTAGACATCTTTAACACTAGTTTTAATCACAATAGTTTTAATAACAATAGTTTTAATCACAATAATGAAATTATAATTTAAACACAATCGATAAGTGAGTTTGCATGTGTCCCGAGGGAAAACGCGAGCACGATAGTCACCGAGTTGAGTCAACTTTCAGTTGCGTCGTGTGCGATTCATAGTTGGTAGCTGGTTGGCGATTAGTTTGGTTTCTTTTTAGTCGCTTCGTGTGCGGAGGGCCTAAGAGTCCTCCTATTAATCAATGGATTTAACGACTAACTTCAGTTTTTTGAAATCCCGACAGATGAGCTGTCGACAAATAAATTTGACTATAAATGTCATCAGTAGAAAAAGCGTCATGCTCTAGCTCTTATAAGCTGGTCATGTGCCTGAAACTGCAGGAGATCGTTTTAACATAAAAACATCCTTGCAGATTGAATGAACTCTGTATAAGGATTGCAGATGTAATTGTAATATAATGTTTCTTTTTTTTTTCTTGAAAATAAATATTGTATTCGTTTCATACTTTTACTTATTAAGCTTCGCACAAGACGAGTTGAAGGAACAATTGTCTTTCCGAAAGCGGCAGTATCTCGTTTTATCCGTGGATAGGAAAAAGAACTCAGTGACCTCATCTTTTAGGAGACAAAAGCAAATCTTTCGCAAGAAGCTTTGAACCGGCAAGCTTTTATTTTCTTTTGAATTCCATAGTGCGACGACTCAGTTTGGCAATAACCTAGAATACATATTTGGTCTAAGTAGATACTTTTTCATCTATTTTTATAATCAATCTAGGTTACTGTAGTTGACTGCGAAATATCAGATTGATAAGAAAGATTAACATACTAAAATATAGGACTGATTCTGAGATCCAATTTACTGAAAGTGAAATAGTCATTCACATAGTAACAAATATAAAGAAAGAGCTTCTTCTTAGGCAGTCATTTCTGAGCTTTGGGATATGACTAAGGTACCAGGTTAAGAGTCTGAAAAAGGCATTGTATATAAATGTGTAACGAATCTGAACAGGTATCCTAAAAATCAGAGTTCAAAGTATATATTTATCTTCCGAAATGACTTCGTCTAGATTATCATTAACTTGAAATTGAATGTAAAATGAACTGCCTTAAACTTATGAAATAAAGCTAGCACCCCGAGAAAAAGAAGTCTTCTGTAAAACGCCACCATTTTTTTTAATTTTACAAGTGAAGAGAGTGAAGACGCCTCTCCGAAATTTACATGCACTTTTCGAGAACTTTTTCCAATAGGACATGTAATAATCAAATAATCTATTTCAACTAATACAACATTTTTTCTAGTAATAATTAAATTGATTTATGTTTTTTCATACTATCTCATTTTACATAATGTATTTGCTATCTTCCAAAAATGTGGTAGTTCCCAATTACGTATGCCAGCACGACAACAAATGCTTCCCGATGTTTCGCGGTTTGTTCTAAAATTTAATTAAGGCGAAAATATTTTTATTCGGTGAATCTTAATAATTATTCACATCTGCTTTACTTATAGTTTTAGTTGTTCTTAGAACCTTCCGTCGCTTTAAGAAGAGATGTTGGAATCGAGAGGAGCTATTTTTCTTTCATTCCAAGGGAAGCGGAAAGAGAAGCATAGCAAAACTATTGACATAAAGGCATTTACGACTGCGCGCCATCTTATTAGTACCATTGTAAAGTAATTCATAAAAGTAATTACTGTCATTGAAACCACTGTTGTGTCCTCTGATTTTATTCTCTTTTTCAGTTATTCTCTTTTTCATTATTCACCTTATTCCTAGATATAAGAAAAACTTTAAGTCGCAGAAGAAATATTTGGCCGACTGTGAAATAAAAATGAAATAAATTAGAACTCAGAATGGAATATATTCTACTGCATTTATGCTAGCTTAAGGGAGCTTGAAATTTTATTCATAACTTGATTTTTTTTCCTTTTAGTCTCTAATCTATCTCAAAGAACTGATTTCCTGAAAATATTACGAATCGCCAATCATGAATTTTTTCATGAGGGTTTTATGTAAATTTTTGAGAGTTTTTACTAAATCAAATAAGAGATTAAGTAGCCAAGAATCTAAAGATGATGCGATGATGCCTTCTCAAATGCTCCTTTAATTAATAAGTTATTTCATTTACTTATTTAGTTATTTATTTACTTATTGTAGCTAATTTGAGATTGATGAAAGAGTGGTTTCTTAAATTGAGGAAAGGCTCAAACTTCTTTTTTTTAAAAATAAAAATAGATTACCATGAGAGTTAATGGTTATGAACATTCTTACTTTTATGAAATTTAATTTTCAATCTAAAACTACTAAAACTTCATGAAAGTGCTAGAAGTTTCGCCGTGTTTCGTCTGTCTTCCCAAATGAGACTGGCAACATTGGTGATCTACTTGCTCTAGCCTAGAAACATCGGTCAATGATGATCGCCACTATTGGAGATGCAGGTTTTATAGATGTTACTCAATTGGCGATAGATGTCTATACTCTCAAAAATTTCCTGTTTGCTTCAATCATGATTGTTAAATATTTCCTGTTAAATATTTCTTGCTTCAATCATGATTGTTTGGAGGATATTTTAGTATAAGGCAGATTACTACACTTTTGAGAATCCCATATTCTATTTCCTATTCAGATTGAACAAATCCAAATATTGCAGTGAGGTTATATTTCAGTAGGTATGTTCGACACTAAAGGAATGGTTCGATAAAATGGTTTCGAAAGCGATATTTCTTGACTGATCTTGCGTAGCTTACACGAAGCATCTATAAGATTTACTTTAGGCCAAAATAAACTTATGGTGGAATGGTACATTCTGTTAGACCCACTATGTCTTGAAAAGAAAAGAAAAAAAAAGAAAAATAAATTTGTGCTGATTTGAGGCTTCATGGACATATTGTAACAGCTTGGCAGTTTATATCCGCTACACCTCAATCGGTGCCAGGCATAGTCTTTAGTTCGAGTCTAGGTCGCGGAATTCTCCCTTCCCTTTTTTTTCTATTTAAAATTAAGTTTAAGAGATGTTAATTTGATTCTAAAAATGATGAGATAGCTTTTGCATTCACACCAGTGGACCAAAGGCAGTAAATTCGACACGTACCATTCATTGATACTAAAAAATTTTGCAAATGTTTTGTTTGGCTCTGATGAGCCATTTTGAGTAATAAATGCTTTATATTAACCATCCCCCCCAAAAGACCACAGATTTTTTTAATTTTGGTTCTTTTCATGACAGTTTTGGTGGCCTGTGCAAATATAACATTCCACCATTTCATTTTTTTAAAATAAGGTTTATTGAAATTCTCCAATTTCTAAAATAGGCTTTTTAAATGTATCCGATATATCTTTTATTTATGCTTATATACCTTTGGAAACTCAGTTTCATAGTGTTCCGTCGAATACCATTCCAGTGATTTTTTGAGGAAAAAACTACAAATATCATGGAGTAAAAGGAGTGCTATGAACTGCACTTGACGGAGTACTATAAACTGGGTTTTCCGGGAGAAAAAGGAATATGCCAGCATTTAAGCTTGCCGCTTTAGAAAATGACAGATATTCTAATATTACTACAGACAGATATTACTACAGACAGTAGCTGAATACGCCATTGAAAATCACCTACTAGCTTAAAACGTTTCAAAAAAGAAGTTATAAGTGAGTTCCTACATTAGTTCCGCGCTTCTGATGTTAAGAGATTGTTTTCCCCCATTGGTCTTTTTTATTTTGTAATTTACATTTGTGCCTTTTTATTGGATAATGGCCACTCCGGCCCTTATATATATTCTCTGTAATTCAATCAAACTCTGTATCGGCATTGAATAATGAAGTCAATGTGTTCGAAATACGTATATGCTTCTTTTGTGGACAAGAGGTTGTTGTCAGTTGGCCATAAGTGAATTGACAAAATTTTCTATTGGAAAATTGGAATTATTATTCTAGAATCCTAAAATCACTAGAAGACGTAGAAATTTATATGTCTAATATGTTTTTGGATTTGTTTTCTTAATAGGATTTTTGTTCCTCATTTCACAAATTTCTTACGTGAAAAAATAATATTCTTGTACTGTAGATGACAGAGTTATTAAAATAATTTTAATCGTTTGGAAAATTATATTCTGCTTACTTTTGAAAAGTTGATATGAAATTGCTTAATCCTCACTCGAAGCCCATTTCTGCAGATGGGCTTTCACTCTGCATATATATGTTTATGAGGACCAGATAATATACAAATATCCCCGTATCTGCAATGTCATATAGTCCTGTGAAGGAAGAAATACCTTGGATTTGAACCGGTTTACTTTATCCATTGTTATTGACAATTTTGTCCAGGTTATGTTTATTTCTCAATCTCCCTCTTCATTGCGTACATGTTCATTCACAGTATGACCTTTAAGAGTCCTACATTCTTTACTAAAATTCATTTGTGAAATATTTCTTGCCTAACAGGTTGATGATCAATTGCTATTCTCATATTTTTCTTCTTTAATTGGGCTATCTGATAAAGGGAAAAAATGAAGAAATAATCCTCAACGAAGAGCGTCGCTTGTAACTTATCACTGAGTTACCGTTTCGATTCTAATCTTTCGAGTTGGATATTTTACCAATACCCCAATCAACCAATGGACTTCTTTATGGATTTTTCTTTGAAATTTTTGTTTATAAAAGAAATGTTTGATATCTGGAGATCATTTCTTCATGATCATTAGTTGTTTTTTTTTAATGTATAATATACAAAATTTGGTTTTTATTTGTTAAATGCTTTTCAGTAGAATAAACACAAAGAGCTGAACTCTCCAAGAATATTTACATTTAAACATGTCTATGCAAAAGTCTTAAATATTACTTCAGATAAGGTTACAATTTAATTAATACCTAAAAAAATGGCAATATCGATATGACATACTATAATACCGACAATATTATTAACTTTGAATCTAATCATCCTCCACAACATAAAGCAGCGGCACTTAGATACCACTTCAATAGGGCATTGTCATACCCTATAACCACCAAAGACAGGAGAGAAGAAATTCACCTGACATATGATATGGCCAGAAGAAACTCCTTTCCAGACGAGGTGACCAAATCAATACTTTACCGGACCAAATGCAAACGCCACCAGCCTGATCCACTCCCTAACCAGCAATACACGGCATTCACCTACACAGGCCCAGAAATCTCCAGAATTAGCAACATTTTCCGTAGCAGAGGCTTAAAAATAGCGTTCAAAACCAGGAACAAGTGCAAATATGCTCTAAACCCGATTAAAAAAAAAAATAACAATATGGCAGATATTTTTTCTTCGAGTGGAGTGTATAAACTCACATGTCCAACGTGTCAGTCCTTTTATATCGGGTGTACGAAAAGGTCATTCAAAGAAAGATTTGCAGATCATCGCAGGGCCTGGGTTAAAGGAGATGGAAGTTCTGCTTTCGCGGAACACCTGATCAAGAATAAGCACTCCTTTGGATCCATTAACGATATAATGACAGTAGTCAAGAATGAACGTGACCACAGAAGAATCTTGACTTATGAAGCCTTAGAGATTAGGAAGTACATGATGGCTGGAGATGACAAAATCCTCAATAACCAAACCAACTTTGTACGGAATCCTATTTTAGACACAGTAAACAGTATCATCAACAAAAGAAATACCAATGAAGAACACTAATAAGGTCCGCTTACAACAGCAAGAGCGGTCCGGTTACAAGAGCATTCCAAACGATTGTAAATAAAAATTTTTCATTTTGCATTTTGTAAATTTCCCAGTAAAAGACCTTGACGAATCAAGCATATTCTTTGTTAACCCACCAATCAGCAGTAACATCTTCTGATTGGTGGGCAATTACCATATATTCGGTGGTGAGGATCGACTTGGTTGTAGTCGATTCCTGCCCTGATGATGAAGTGTATTCGAAACGCGTAGGTTATTAAAACTTCTACCATTTTGCTATTCAAAGACCCTTTTATTTATTTTTTCATACACCAGCAAAATTGACCGAAATGCAACTATTGGTTCATTTAAAAGTTAGCTTAATACATTACTCTTATAAAAATCAAAAACAACAAGTGTTTGTTATAATAATAGACTACAGTATCGCCTAACGGATATTTGTCACACTAGAACATTTACAGTACAGTATATTAATGTTATCCCTACTAATTAATAGAATACGGCATTGGGTTTTCTATAGGGTTTTTCGAGGATTTCGCGGATCTGTGAATTCGAATTCTGACTGCATAAACATACATCATTGAAACTGATTAAGCTCTTACTTAATGATATCATCTGATATTAGCTATGTACAGAACATTTATGTCCATAACCTTTTATTACTATCTAAAGAAAAAGGATAAAGAATATGGCATTTAGTTTTCATGCATGGCTCATTGGCTTTGTTCATAAATGAATCAGAAAGTTGAGTTGATGACATCTGTCACCAGGGCTATCGACAATTCATTTTCATAATTGTATTATTTAACAGTCTGCCAAATGATAAGAGGTGTATGTTTACTGGCATAGCCATTGTCATTTTCTATGTCCGGCAGGCGTTCAAACGAAAATAAATTGAAATGGCGGAATGGTACATTCGCACAACCTACCACTTGGACATGAAAGGGTTTCAAAAAATGTTTTTTTTTCTGTTTGAGGGGAGGGTCTTTAAAATTTTATAGCTTCAAAACGGCTCATCGCAGCCAAATAATTTCTTTACAAAAAAGGTTCGTCTCAATTAGAGGTGAACGCTCAGGCCGTTTTTATTGTTTTGGGTCTCTGAAATGAATGCTTCTGCCATATCTTCATTTTTAGAAACAAATTGAATATCTCTGAAAAGGTTTAGCCCATTTTCATAAAAAATAAATCAATATTTAATTTAAGGAGCCCTCTAAGTATGTATTAATTTTTTAATGAACGGGAAAAAAATGTTTCTCTTGAGGGAGGGGTTGTTGTAATTGGGGGGGGGCCCGTTATTAACTCGAAACGGCTATCAGAGCTAAGCAAGTTATTTACAAAAAAATTCGCCTAAATAAGAGGAGTCATTTTGAGGTTATTCAG
>JAHWFO010115002.1:239680-393680 GCA_023313115.1 Rhysida immarginata
AAAGGCTTAACCAATTGTCATAGAAAGTATGTATTAATTTCATTTGGTTCTGCTATTTGCCGTTTCGGGGAAGATAGTTGTCACCTAAGTACGTACAGACAGAAATTTTTTTTTTAAAATTTCAACATAGCGTTTTCAGAAAAAAATTGAGTTAGAGAAACGAACACAGGCCTTCACTCTTAATGAGTGGTAGGCCAATAAAGTTACGAATTGCTTTATTCAAATAATACAGGGTGTCCACAAAGTCTGGCTACATGGGAAATTTCACTATTTTATTTATTTATGTTATTTTTCCGATGGGGGAAAGGCGGATGAGGTAGTTTAGCAGTGAATAAAATCATGACATAAACAATTAAAAAATAATAATTTATCGTTTTTACTTTTGTTTAAATTAAATAAAAAATACTTTACTTTTCAAAATTTATTTATGTTATTTTTCCTACCCATCAAAGTATGCAATGAAAAAGATGGAAATCATATTGAAATTAGAATTTAACATTAAAATTTTTTTTGTTTTAAAAGTATGTGTTTTAATTCCTAAGTACCCAGACTTTGTGGACACCCTGTAGATCGCCTGCCTGTAATGGTTTGCTTTCACGAACGTAAAGCTCAAAATTTATATTAAATTTAACAGGGATATATAATACAAAGTAGATCCCAATGAAAGAAACTCTCATGAAAATTTTGGATAAGAAGAGTATAAATTTTTTTAAAATTTCGGTAGCTCAAACGACAGGCCTCTCAAAAAAGACGTGACAAGCACTTTCGAATTAATATACACACAAATATAAAGAATGTTTTTTTTTAGTATTGTCTTGGTTAAAATGAAGTATTGTTTGCACATTTTTCTTGTAGTCTTCAAAACCACACTATTAAATTTGTTTAAGCCTCTCAAAAGCCAAACCATGAACATCTTTCTACATAGTATACAAGGTGCTGACAAACTCTGTGCACAAACTTTTAGGCGTAGTAGAGGAACTTATTTTGAATATATTTTGCCAATAAACTGGGGATCGCAAATGAATCTTTGGTACATAAAAAAAATTGTCAAACATCATACATACAACGGGTGCGTTATAATATTTTCTCTCTCGGTAATATATTTCCTGAAAATGTAATAATATGAGGAAGTCTCAGACAATATTATGTGCAATAATATGTGTATGATGTTTGACAATTTTTTATGTATCAAGGGTTCATTTGCGACCTCCTGTTTATTGGTAAAATATATTCAAAATAAGGACCTCTACCACCTCTGAAAGTTTGTACACAGAATTTCGTAAACACCCTGTATATGAAATTTATCTTTATCAAAGTAATTCATGCAAAATATTTTCTATTTATTCTCAACCCTTGTGCATATATTTAACTAACAATTTGTTTAAATAAAAAATTTCCTATTTAAACTTTATCCTGCTACAATTTTAGAGGTTACTATTTGATTGCAAACCTTCGCCCGGTTATGCTAGATATGACGCCCCGGTTATATACATAATACCATTATTGCTGACATGATATTTAATAATTTTTATGATTTTAATGTTTTATTTTATTTACTTTCATTTTTTGTATTGCTTAAAGCGCTAATGAAGGCCATACAAGGTATTTATTCATGTAAATTTCTTAATAGGATTAAAATTACATAATTTAAATAAATTTCGTTAGAACTTCATTGCGTGGTGTCATTTTGCACCAAATTTGCGGCTTCAATATGGTCTAATTTTATTATCTTTTCTTAGTAATTCTAATAAATAAATCCTTCTCATTAATTAACCTACTGCATTCTTGCATTTAATATGTGCATTCAGCATATTGTTTTTTTACATTGTTTTATTATTTTTAATATTATGGTTGGAATGTGCATTTTTCTAACATGGTATGGCAGCTTATTGCATTCCTTGACTTCCATAATGTTCTTATTATTGTCGGAAGAAATACCCAAGCCTCACTCTGTATTCAAACAAAATGACATTTCATGCTCTTAAGCCTCTTTGAAAGCAATACTTTTTTAAGTTTTATTTTTATTTTTTTTTGTGTAATTCAAGAATTATTTTGCACAAAATTTGAATGCTCCCATAAGAAAATTGAACGCACAAAGCCGAAGGTTCTGGAATCGTTTTACGCTTTTCTTCCTCCAGTTTCATTAAAAAAATACAGAATTTAAAAGAAGGAGGAGAAGAAGCGGGCTAAAAAGAAATTAAATCCGAAACGTTCGCAAAGCATCTTTCATTATGGTTCTCTCGTTGCTCTTAAATGACACCCCCGCCCAACTCCCTCCTTTCTTTCTTTCTTTTTTGTTTTTTCCTTTAGTTGTTTTGTGGTTGAAAAGCATCATCCGTAGCACTTAACAACTTGATCCTTGTAACAGAAGAGCCGAAGAAATAACATATTAATATTATATCAGTTTCATTCTTCGTTATTTCAAATAACGGTTTAATGCTATCAGTTTCTTATTTTTTTCTTTTTTTTATGTATTTCAGTAAATGTAATTCTTTGCCTAATATGTTTAAGGATATATGTTTTGACTGTTAACGCTAAGTTACATCCTATTGAAGTGCATTTTTATTGCCTAATCGTACTAGTTGCTTGAGTGATTCTATAGCTTCAGCCAACAATCATTAAAAACGTTATAGACCAAGTGAAAGACGGAAAAAATATTAAAAATGACGCTTTTGGATTCTATTTCTAAAGAATAAGTGATCATTAAAAATAAAGAATGTATTTAGAAAATTACTGCTTTCATCATATGATAATATTCAATTGTTATCTCAGAAATCTGAAAATCAAGGGGGATAAGGGGGGAAATCAAGAGGAAATGCTAAATTTTAAAAGTTTACATATGATCAACTCAGTTCCTTTATTCCAGTTTATAAACTATTTTAAAATAATTAATTTTTTAAAGATATAATTTTCCTCGTTACTCTATATTAAATAGTTAGAAATTTTTAAATACTGCCCTGGGTTTTAAACATACAAAATGAAAGAATCGTTTATTTACATATCAAATGCAAACACTTCCTGGTTATTAAGATTAAGATTTTCTTATTAAATCATTTTTATAAACTAAAATGAGTATATATAATCATTATAGTGAGATGAATAATTTAAAACTTCATTAGAGGATTACAATTACTATAACATATAATGTGATAACCAATGATGAAGTAAAATTCTGATCTCAAGTTACATGCAGTGTAGATGACATTCCTGAGAAAGCTATCTTTTAAACGCCATAACTTGCATATTCAAAACTTAAATTTATAGAAATAATAAGCATAAATAGAGAAAGAGAAATAGTCACAAATAGTCACTGTAATTGCATTTTATTTAATATGTGTCACAAATTTCTGAATAAAGAAAGCTACACTTAAAAACATAACAATATATTGCCAGCTGTTTAGAAGAAGGAAGGAGATTTGAATGAAGAATCTTTATAGTTAAGTTGTTGGAGAATGCAAATAAAAATTTATTATACATATTCTTCTTTGTGTTAAATCGATAACTTTTTTACGTTGTTTTCATAAAATCTGTATTGAAATTTCATAGACATTTATATTGTGAGCCATGAAGGAATGTTTGCGGCGTATGATTTGCTTCTTAATCGATCAGCAAGAATGGAACAGAATTCGAGATACTAAAAAAGAGAAACTAAATACTTTGAACAAAAATAGTTTTTTATTGTTTGCTAATTATTTAAAAGGATGTATGCAATGCTTTCCGTTTGGATACCTTGTTAGAAAATGTTTCCACGGTAGAAAGGATTTTTTTAAATGAAGTTGATAGAAATATTAAGAATTGTTTAAGTAAACCGGTCCGATTCCCGCAGGATGCAAACTAAATTTTTTATTTATTTGAATGAATGTCTTTCTTTTTCTATAATAATTAACCTAAATTAGTATTACTTTTTCATTTTCGAAACATCAAATTAAGCATATTTTGTAAAATTAATTTCATAAAATGGTTAATAATAAAAAAAAATTGAAATGAACAAGAATTATCCTTCATTTTTAAAGTACAATTTCTATATGGACCTACAGTAATTTAAAAATGACTCATTATTATCGAATTATTAAAGAAAACCTTTTAATTTTCCTATTTTGGCATTTCTTGTTATCCATTATGACTTATATGTATATCAAGCAGACCCTTCTGGTTAGGAGGTAGTTGAAATCTCTTAACAGCTAAAGTTCACACACATATAAACAGGACGGATAGAGAAAGAAACAGATAATAAATATCTCTAAAGAAGCTACAAAAATAAATTTAATAATTTCTTTTTGGAATTTGAAAATAAAAATTCTTTTATCATTTCTCAAAAGACTTCCAAATGCCTTTCAATGTTTTTTTTCTATTTTTGGCACTTCCTGTGAGTAAAAAAAAACGATAAATCATTCTTTTAGAGAATCCTTGCTTTACAACAGCATCAATACGGTTAAAACATGCTGAATGTTTTAATCGGGCTTATAATGGTTTTTGTTTTAATTTTCCTGATTTTCCTGTGTAATTTAGGGAAATTATACAGGGTGTATCTGAACGGTCTGTACAAACTTATAGCATGAGTTCCTTGTAGCCAGTGAAGCAATATATGTCCATGAACATAGGATCACAAACGCTTCCTTCTGGAGATACAACCGTGCGACGATGTCCTACAATAGCTGGCGCAAATGTCACATCAAATCCGTTCAGTATTACAAACTGGGTTTATTTCCGGCTTGTACAGTAACAGAACAGTCCAGACGTGCTAAAGTACATGCTCGAAATGACCTCCGTTAGATTCCATGCAGACCTGCACACGTCGTTACATTGACTGGCGAACCCGTTGGAAAATACCGGGTGTGTTACGGATGACATCGCAATTGACCACGATCCACTGGCGAAGAGTATCACCATCTGGTACGGGGGTGGAATAAACAAGGGCTTTCAAGTGGCCCCACAAAGAAAAGTCTAAGGGGCTCATATTCGACGAACGTGCTGGCCATGGCATTGTTCCTCCACGTCGCACGGTTGTGTCTTCAGAAGGAAGCGTTTGTGACAGTATGTTCATGGGATATATATTGTTTCTCTGGCTACGCTGTAAGATAGTACAGACCGTTCAGATACACCCTGTAAAAGAACTTAACGTCAAACCTATTAGTAATCATACAGGATAAAGATACGGTATGTCCTGTCCAAATAACGAAAAGGTAAAGCATCAAAAGTTTAATTAATGGAGCAGCGGTGAACCGTGGCATTCAGTTAATTCTACATCATCGAGATATACTTGCGTGGATTTACTTGCAATCATTTATCGTGGTCTATATAGTAATACTAGCTGATATACCCGGCGTTGCTCGGGTTCTTTTTTGATGAAAGTTTGCAATATCTGAATGGGAATATACAGTAAAAATTAACACATTAAAACAGTAAAAATTCATATAGAAACACCGGAAAAAAACTTTTAAAATGTTCCTAATGGATGGCCCTGTAACAGTTCTCCCCGGTTCGTGTTGGAATGTTGTGTATAGCTGAGCGAGTGTACCATAGTGCAGGAGAAAAAAATGTGTGGATTAATGTGTATGGCTACGAAATTGGGAGGAAATAGAATGAAAATGAAACAATAGTTTGATCTGACGTTTTTTCAGCCCTGGCTATGGCTGTAGTTCTTCTATTTTGCGTGACCTGACCTTTAAAAATTCATTGTTTATCTAAACATTCCACAATTCCAAAATTCTCTTCTTGGGTGGCAATTTATGTACATGATCGTTTGTGTCTGTGTATTCTGTTATTCCAACAATTGATAAACTGTTAAGAAATAAAGAAATTAAACTGGAGCAAACTCCAAACATCAGGTAAATGATATTAATTAGAAAATTGGATAGAAAAATTCTGCGATTTGGATTCGAACCAGGAAACTCGACTGTCATGGTCGACGCCTCTGCTAATTGGGCTATCGCAGATACCTGAACAGCCATGCTATCACTAAGTGAATTAAAGACAACTAAGTAGTCTTGACCTAATGTTTGGTGTTTGCTCCAGTTTAATTTCTTTATTTCTTATTGTGTGTTCATCAAACTTTCTGATGGTTTGGATAGGAGAAATTCACGATCTGTGAACCGGGTGCCCACCTCCCATTGGGCTTTCCTTCTTGACAACTTGGTTGTCTTTAAGACACTTCAGTGACAACATGACTGTTCAAGTGTCTGTGATAGCCCAATTGATAGAGGCGTCGACCATGACAGTCGGGGTTCTTGGTTCGAATCCAGGTCGCGAAATTTTTCCATCAATTTTTCTAATTGGTAAACTGTTGCAATTCACATTCTGCTCTCGAGGTCTTGAAGCAAAACTGGTGTATTCATCACTTGGTGTGATCTGGCAGTCGCAGTTTCTTCTGTTGACGCATTTGCATCGACGGCCACAGGGTCACTCACCACTTGTTTAGTTGAAGCAGTGTGCTGGATAAATCGATACAGCACCGAGTGAAGGGGCTGCTTTCTCTGCCGCCTTTCCACTGTTTCTCAATAGTCTGCTAACTTTCCATTATTTCCATTTACTGCTCATTTTTAAAGCTTTTCAAAAAAATGTTAAATTCTAATAACTATCAATTCTAAGAAAAGCACAAAGGACAGGAATTATATGTATTGTTAAAATTTCCGACGCCTTCTCACTGATTCTCAGAGGAGGAAGACCCTTCCAGCTGTATGCTGACAACCATTACGCGAAACTTTAAATTATGGTCAGGAAATTAGAAAGCCCAAAGAATATTATATTTTAAAAGAGGGTGGTCCTAGATTTATGCATGCAAGTCGTGTGTCCTCAAAATATTTTTGTTAATGAAATTTACAAAATGATCAGTCTTGAGATTCATTTACATGTCTTAATGAACATGTCTTACATACATAACTATTTGATTGGCTGAATCTTGTATATTTTCTCCAATTTTTGTATTTAATGCCATACCATTTTTAGAATTCTGTGTTGCTATCACTACTGTTGAAACAAAGAGAGCAGTCTATTATTGCATTAACTTTACCTTTCATTGTTCGTCAGGAGATATATATTTTTGGTCCATATATATCTCGAAATCTCATGTAGACAGTGACCTTGTTCTTGCTTTGAAGATCAAATTTGCAAATTTCATCAAGATTGGAATTAAACTATAGATTTATATAAAAAAGAAGCACACATGGACCTATCTGTTCGCTACGCATCTCAAAATGGTTAGACCAATCTTGATGAAATTTTTCATGGTAATTCCGATGGACCCTGCGAAGGTTTTAGGTAGGTCATGGTGGAGATATCACGCTTCATGGATAGCACACTCTACAATTCGTTATCCCCTCCCTAAAAGAGGTTAATATGGTTAATTATATAGTGCCATACCAGTTAATGTGTTAAGTATACAATGCAACACCAGTTAATTTACTTACTTTTCAAACCCGCTTATCCGTTAGGGTCGCGGGGGCAGCAGCCCTATGGAGGATCTCCAGCGATCGCGATCTTCCGCCATCAGGCGCATGTCCTCCCTGGTAATATCCAAGCGACTCGAACCCAGATTCTCCAGGTAGTCTAGCCACCTGGTTCTAGGCCGACCCCTTGGTCTCTTACCCACCGGCTTGGAAAATAACAACTGCCTAGGAAGACTAGTTTGTGGCATCCGAATCACGTGGCCATACCAGCGCAACTGAGACCTCTCAATGCGGAGAAGTAGCGGCTCAACACCTAAAGATTCCCTTATTGTATTGCTGTACACTCTATCTAGTAGGGTAACACCTGCAACACCTCTCAGAAATCTCATTTCGGCCGCTTGTACCCGCGATCGCACTCTTTCGGTCATTACCCAAGCCTCATGACCATAGGTGAGAATGGGGACAAAGATGGATTTGAAGACGGAGAGCTTAGCTTTGTTACTCAGCTCGCGTTTCGTTACCACGGATCGCCACAGTTCACGTCTGACACAGCTTGCTGCACCGATCCGAGCATCCAATTCTTTCTCCTGCCGTCCATCACTCGTGAATGCAATCCCGAGATACTTGAATTTCTCCACCTGTCTCAATGAGGCTCCACTAACATGGAGAGCGCACTGAGCAGGCTGTCTTGAAAGGACCAGAACCTCGGTTTTAGCCACACTGATCTTCATCCCAGCTTCTTCACATTTGGCTGCAAGCCGGTCTAGTGCATGCTGAAGGTTCGTGCGAGAAGACCCAAGGAGGACAAGGTCGTCAGCAAAGAGCAACCTCTCCACCAGGCAGTCGCCCACACAAACACGCTCATCGCCTCGGCTGCCCCTGTCTATCCAGTCCATAAAGATAATGAACAAGATGGGCGACAGTACGCACCCTTGGCGGAGTCCAACACCCACGGTGAACGGTCTTGACTTAATGCCATTTATCCGGACACACATCTCAGAGCTTTCGTACAGAGACATGATAGCAACCAGTAATTGCCCATCCACTCCATACTCTTGCAACACTTGCCAGAGCTTCTCCCGAGGAACTCTGTCATATGCTTTTTCGAGGTCCACAAAGCAAGCGTAGACCTCTTTTGCATACTCCCAGGATTTCTCAAAGATTTGCCTTAGAGCAAAGATGTGATCCGTCGTGCTTCGGCCAGGTCGGAAACCACACTGCTCCCCTGACAGTTTGGAGTCGACTATTTCCCGACTTCTCTTCTCCAGACACTTAGCGTACACTTTCCCAGGAATGCTGAGCAAAGAGATGCCTCGATAGTTGTTGCAATCTCTCTGGTCTCCCTTTTTGAAGATAGGGATCACAATTCCTGTCTGCCATTGCTTAGGGGCCTGTCCAGATATCCAAGCAACCTGACACACTCGAGTCAGCCACAGGATACCATCCTGATTTAAGGCCTTTAACATCTCGGACCGGATTTCATCATCACCTGCAGCTTTGCCAGTCTTCAGGGACTTAATTGCCCATCTGACTTCTGTTTCAGTGATACTACCGTGACTATTCTCCGCTCCAAGGTGCATCTCGTATGTCTCAATTGTTGTCGTCACCGGATTAAGAAGAGATGCAAAGTATTCCTTCCACCTATGCAATACGCTCTCCTCCGTTTTCAGAAGCCTCCCATCTGAACTCTTAATAGTTTGTGATGAAAGAGACTTCTTTCCACGGAGGCGGCGCACGGTCTGCCAGAACACCTTGTTTGCCGAACCATAGTCTGCCTCCAATTTCTCCCCGAACTTCTCCCAGGTCTTGGCTTTAGCTGTTGATACTGTCTTTGCTGCTGCTTTTCGCGCCTCAGTGTACCGCACTCGGCTCGAAGTTGACTTATTTGCAAGCCATAGCAAATAGGCTTCCTTCTTTGCCTTGACAGCTTCTTGGACTTCACCGTTCCACCATGCAGTCCTTTTCTCACCGCCCTGCGCCACACTCAGCCGCTTACGACCACAGCACAATGCAGCCGAAGTAATCACAGCAGTTTTAAACAACTGCCACTCCTCTTCAACAGTACCACGATCACTGGGAAGTTCTTTGAAACTTGAAGATATGTTATCTGCAAAGGTCTTCCTCACAGCTCTATCCTCCAGTGCCTCCCATTTGATGCGCCAAGTTTGTCTGAACCTAGTATTTCGCTTGGTTGGCATGGATTCAGAGAACCGCAAAGTGCAGACAACAAGGTGGTGATCAGTTGATAGTTCTGCCCCTCTTCTCACACGAGTATCCAACACTGATCGGAATAAGTCAGCTGAAACAATTACAAAATCAATCAGTGACTTCTGGTCCATTGCATCCCTGTACCAGGTATACTTATGGACATCCCTGTGCTGGAAGAAGGTGTTTGTGATGGAAAGTCCATTGTTGCAACAGAGATCCAACAAGCACCTCCCATTCGCATTTAAATCGGGGTCACCATTCCTCCCAATCACGCCTTTCCACGTTTGGTCATCAGCCCCTACGTGTGCATTGAAGTCGCCCATCAGGATGACAGAATCTGCACTCCCTCTCCTGCTAAGAGCAGCATCAACTTCATCTAGAAAAAGTGGGTACTCTGTGACTGCATTCGGAGCATATGCAACGAATAGAGAGAGAGACCGTTTCCCTATCTGAAGTCTCAGGAGACACAGTCTTCCACCTAAGGGGGTCCAATCTGCAACATAATCTGCCAGCCGGGGACTTGTGAGTATCCCCACTCCCGCCTGGGCAGTCATGTTAGGGTCGACACCAGAGTAGAAAAGCTTCCACCCTCCTTCTAAGTCCACAGTTCCAGAACCCGGACGTTTCGTAGAGGTAATACCTATGATATCCAGTCGATACCGTTTGGCTTCCTCCACTAACTCTGATTCCTTTCCTGTCATGGAGAATACATTCCAAGTGCCAATTGACAACACCCGATCCCGTTGTCGCTTTACTAGTTTCTCCTCCTGGGTAAAGGCATGCGCTGCCCCCGACCGCTTCCCCAAGCGCATAGCGAGTGCCCTGGTGGGGCTTCTCGGAGGCAT
Source organism: Rhysida immarginata (assembly GCA_023313115.1). Lineage (NCBI taxonomy): Eukaryota > Metazoa > Arthropoda > Chilopoda > Scolopendromorpha > Scolopendridae > Rhysida > Rhysida immarginata. The sequence goes on from JAHWFO010115002.1 coordinate 250,119, forward strand.
TGCTCCGAGATAACAGCCGGGAGACTGTCGCTTATTTTTCGAACGAGAGCCTCTGCCTAACTCCCGAACGCGGGTGACTTTAACCTGCGCCACACCCGATGCAGTATGAATTTTCTTATTCGTAGACATCATGAGATATATATTTGTTTAGATACTCTTCGTCTCACTTCTCAACCATGACCTTTCTGGTAAGGGTGACCCTAAAGTAGCCATGCTACAACCAGCATAGCTCACAGAATCCCTGAAGCACCCAAACCCCTGACCCACGGTAAGGGGGCATCCAGTTAATGTGTTTACAAATTTTCAATCCCCCTTTCCCCCTCTTAGGCGTTGGTTTTCCCTATTCTTATTTTTTTAAACCACCCCTGTATTAGAGGAAACAAAACAAAAAAAAAATTATTCAAATCGGTCAAGCCGTTTTTGAGTTTTAGCAAGACTAACGAACAGCAATTCATTTTTGTAAATATAGATTAGAAAAGTTACTGTAAAGCGTCAATTATCGAGGACATATACGAATGCGATTTAATACGAATTATAAAACGATACTGTTTTTCTAAAATAATGATATTATTAATGAGATGTAATAAAATGTACAAATGGAATGTCTTAAGCTCGATGAAAGTAAATTTAACCATGCGTATGTTAAAACTCAAGATGACTTCTTGTAGATGCAAACGTTGAAGGCTTTTCTAGAAAAATTCTACGCAGACGTTTACATTCGATGAAAACACAGTCTTAGTTAAAAAGCCTCCAAAGTTTAGATCTGCAAGAAGTCATCGTGAATTTTAACATGCGAATGGTTAAATTTACTTTCATCGAACATAAGTACTGTCCATCTGTATATTTTATTACATGGAAAATATCATATCATTATTTTAGAAAAATTCTTCTTTCCATTTTTCAACTCAAGATATTGTTTTTCATTTAATAACAGATTTTATTATGCTCAAACAGAACGCACAAATCAATACAGTAATCCTTTAAAATGCATCAAAATAAGAATAAGCAAAAATTGAGACTTAACATCCTATAGACTCATCAGTGGATTTTGAACATACGTACAACTACAATCCAAAATATTAGAATAAAAAATCGGTGTGATCATACAAAAATAGATTTATTTCTTACATTACATAATAATATGTAAAAGTTTTTTTAATACGCTTAAACTGATGTGCCTCAGCTTTAAAACTTCAAATTAAATATTTAAAATAACTGTTATATTTAAATTGTAAAAAAAATAATAATAAAATTCATATTATTATAATATTACAAAACACTGGTACTAAATAAGGACAATTTTAAATAATAGTTGAATACACCAATAATGACTCTTAAAAGCTTAAATATTTAAAGTTCATGCAAAATAGAACTCTTAAATTGGTATTCAATAATGTATAAAAGCAAAGAATTTTAGTAATTTTGTACCATATTCGTTGCAAACATGGATCGCAAAGCTGACATCTCATCTGGCTTGAAGGACATCATCATTGCTCTACACAAAAGTGACTTAATTCAAAAGAATATAGCTCAACAAACTTACTGTTCTCAATGAACTTTTTCAGTTTAAAAAGGCATACTGAAAGTGCTATGCAATCAAATGTGGTAGTCGAAAACTGTCTATATAATCCCGGGATGATCGACGACTACAAAGTAGTGTTTAAAGAAACCGTTTCAGAAGTCTCATGCATTGTGGATTGCATGTGGAATTCACGTTTCTAGGTCAACAATCTTGAGGTGTCTACACAAATGGAAGTTCCAGTCAAGAGTTCCCAAAAACAAAACCGTTGCATCTCAGCCAAGCAACATCAAGTAAGGTGAAAAGGTGCAAAGAACGACAACTTTGGGGGCAAGATGATTGGAATGGAAAAGTGTTTAGTGAAGAATCTGTGTTCTGTGTGAGTCTTTGAGATAAGGTCCCACGTGTGTGGCTCTTGCGAGAAGAAGCCTTCGCCAAATGCCGTATGAAGTGTTCCGTTAAGTTTGCGACGTCAGTTATAGTGTGAGGAGGTATATCAGAAGAAGGTGTTGGGAACTGTTTATGTTTGCGGGAAGGGTTAACTCTGACATGCATCAAGCCATTTCTGAAACTTTCATGTTGTCTTCTGCAGAGGATTTGTTTGACGAGGATTTCAATATACCTCATCGGTTACAAGCTGTAATTGAAGCAAAAGGATTTGCTACGAAATATTAGAATTAAATTCAGCATCCCAAAGTTATTTTATATTGTTTGTGAACATTCATCTAAGTTATTCTAATATTTTGAACTAGCTAATGTAAATGCTTATCGACTGTAGATGTCTGTGACATGGTTGCTTCCACCTCGAATCTATTTGTTCAAAGAAAACTAAAAAATCAAGCTGGGACCAAAATTTATGTTTGTAGCTATTTAAAAGGATATAGTAATGATAAAATAATGAAAGAGAACAGCAGGTGCGTAATATTCTGATAATATGAATTTTATTATTATTTTTCTACAATTTAAATATAACAGTTATCTTGACTGTTTAATTTTAAGTTTAAAGCTGAGACACATCAGTTTAAGCCTATTATAAAAACAACTTTTACATATTATTATGTAACGCCTGAAGAAATGTTAAAAAGTCAAATAGGATATAATAAGGTTTAAAAGAGCAATCGCTGAATAGCACAATTTTAAAAGAATAGTAAAATTATCAAATAGAAAGTAATAATAAAACTATCAAATAAAGACGATTAAAACTGAAAGATATGCCTAGAACACAACGGAGATTATACAAAGCAATTGCATTACATTATAAATTGAATGACGTCTAATCCACTTGAAAAATAAAATAACAGGGCTCTGAATCTTCTACAAGAATAATATGAATATCATATATGAAAATAATTCAGACAGTTTGCTAAAATTTGAATACATTATGTATACAGCACAAGTTTCCATGACTGCAGTGGGATTCGAACCTGTGACCACGGTCGAGCCGATCTTGAGAATGGTAGAAGGTCTCTCACGCTGGCTCAGAATGCGTAAATCCTGGCTACATTTTCAACATGTCGCCATGAACGGGTATGCGTAATAGTGTGTCACGAATATGACATGGCTAGCAAATATTATAAATAGATCGCTCATGGCCTGCAACAATGGCATGAATATTATCACTTTTTGAGAAAATGCGATTTATGAATATACCGGATGGTTATAATTAAAGTTTCCGCGGGCTGAAATCGCGTTATTGCACGGATAATGATGAAACTTTGTGTATATGCTATGCAGAGCATGGGGAAGAGAATTCCAAGGGAAAATTTATTAATGCAAATACAAAACCGCAATGCGAGCAACCAATCTGTTGAGATCACCATGCCATTGGGTAAAAAAGAACGTTCGTTCTTGGTGAAGCTCTATTAACGGAACAGCAGCAATAGCGCAACAGCACTGCGAGCATGTCGGTGTGTGAAGGGATTGCGATCAGGACCCATGGCTGGGAGAGGCAGAAATTCTAATTGTTGAGCACGCCGTCCTGCGCTACCAGCATGTCATCGATGCAGACGGTGCGCCTATTGAACAGTCCCTCCAACAGAATTCCAGTAATGCATTACTACCGTCGGTGTATGATCTTGCAGTGCCACATTTTCTCCTGGTGGCAACGGGTTAGCACTAATAAATTTTCCGTTGGAATTCTCTTCCTCATGCTCTGCATAGCTTATACACAAAGTGCAATAACGCGGTCTGCAGTCCGCACAGAAATGGGGAAGTTTAATTATAACCATCCGGTATGTTTACGTTAAAGCTCATTTTTATTAAATACCACACATAGAGGGTGACAATTATTAAGCTATATTTATTTATTTATTAATCAGCACCCCGGACCGTAGGGTAAAAGGGAAGGAAAACTGGAGAACTAAACAAAAACACATTCCAGACACAAGAGTCACAAAGCAAAACACACAAAAAACGGGCTCTCAGAAGGCCAACAGGCCCGAAGTCGAAACTGTACAGAAATGACTAAATTAAGATTGATTACTAATTATTGGTTTATGCGTTTCTTTAAATGAACGCATGTGGTAAGGCAAGAAGTAGAGTACAGAGATAAACGACAGATCGAATGTTCAACGGCAGAGCATTCCACTGGGATATTGCAGAATACGGAAAACTCCTAGATTTTGGGGTTGACACAAGAAACGGAATCTCAAGCAAAAATCTTCGAGTTTGTCGAATATGGATAGAAGACTTAAACCAGTGCCAAATGAATACAGCAGGATGTTTATCATTCCGAAGAGCTTCGGCCACTTCGACGGTTAACGCCACTTTCATTATTGTCGTGACAGTAGGTAAATTAAAATTAGAACAAGTCGACGTCACTGAATCCAGTCTACCCAAATTGAAAGCTGCCTGAATAAGCTTGTTATAAGCAACAGACAGTCTTTTGAGATTTACTGAGGAAGTGGACGACCAGAATAGAACTCCATAAGTAAGCTGGGGCACTATCACTACCGAGATAAACTGACGCATCTCACTAATTGTCAAAATATATCTAAGTCTTTTGACCAAATAGGACTGACGATGAAGAGAAGTTATTAACTGGTCGATATAAACATTGAATTTCAGACTACCGTCAAAGGTAATACCCAGTATCTTAATAGTAGAGGAATAGTTCTAGTCTTTAGGTAAAATTAAGATATTTGTTTTATCCTCATTTAACCTAAGACCTCTATTGGAATACCAATCCGCTAGATAGGTCAAATCATGTTGAAGTAGTTCAATATTCAATAACTTCATTCTGCTCAAGTGGTAGATAGTTAACAAATACGACGTTATCGTCGACATAGCCGATAATTTTCAAATTAAATTTATGATCGTAAATTGATGCTGTAGCTGCCGCGAATAATAAAGGCGCTAAGCCAGAACCTTGGATGATCCCTCGTTTGGATTCTTTAAAGAACACTGGATCAGAGCCAATCTAATTTAAGCGGTCCTGATAATAGTCACACAATTGAGTAATTGGTCCTGGTAATAATCACCTTGAGCCTTGTGAGACCCCCAAAAGCTCAAGATCGTAAAAATGTGTCATAGGCCTTGGAAATGTCTGTTTGAACAATAATGAAGTTATGATGTTGATCACAGGCCTCAATGGCGTTCATGTAAATCTGGAGAGGAATCCAAATCACTTTATGTCCAGGGCGACTACCCTTTTCCAATGAATATTCCACCATGCGCTGAAAAACTAGTTTTTCGATAATTTTCGCAAACGGAGATAACGCGGGTATCGGGCGATAATTGGAAATACTAAGGGAACATCCCCTTTTATACATGGGATTTATCTTGGCCATTTTAAGAGCTAACGGAAATTTCCTGGTTTTAATAATTAATTGATGCAAGGAAAAAAATCATGGTGTAACCGGTTAGATTAAAACATTGTAAAATCTTATCGGTAAAAGAAAATGGAAATTCTAATTTTAACGGTTTTTAAAATTTTTCAAATATAAAATAAAACATCAAATTTTCAAAAACTAATGAGTTTAAAAATTTTGTTCAAATGTTAAAAGTAACTATAGATATTCAGATTTAGTTTATGACATGTTCGATATTCTTGCCTGTGTCTATGACGTGACGCAGACGAAGAGCAAAATTCTGCAAAACTCTGCTTTCGATGACTTCCTGAATGGCTGTTTTGAGCTCAGCGATGATTTCGGGGTTGTTTGCGTATACTTTGTCCTTAATATTGCCCCACAAAAATGAATCACAAGGGTTGAGATTAGGAGAATATGGGGGCCAAGCGATTCCCATTCCAGTGGCCTCTGGGTACCCCAAAGCCAGAATGCGCTCTCCAAAGTGCTCTTCCAGGACTTCAAACACTCTATTGGTCCGATGGGGTCATGCCTCGTCCTGAATGAACCACATCTTTTCCAATTCTGGGTCACTTTGGGTAATAGGGATGAGATCATTTTTTAAAAATTTTGACATATCGTTCAGCAGTCACAGTGCGCATGCTCAAACAACTCCCCACATGCTCTGCATTCAACCGCCAAGTTTTAACTGAATCTGGACAATTGTTCAAACATTATCAAGTTGTTTTTTTTCATATAGCTCAATAATTGTCACCCTGTGTTTATGTATAGTATAATGACGCTCAAATAAGTACCCGCCTTCCCTCGGGCTGGTTGGATATATACAGGGTTGTTTGGAGTAAATTTTAAAATAACTAAATTTGACTTTTTTGCCAAATTTGACTAACTATACAGGGTTTCATTCATTACAGATCATGATTTTTTCGAGGATTATTCCCATGAAAAAACCCGTTGCATATCATTAAAATCCGCTAAAAACCTTATTCACCAGCTTAAGGTAATTTATTTAACGGATGGTTGAATATGGAGTAAATTTGTTTAACATAAAATTTTGAATAACAAAATTAAGGAGTTTTTGTATTGGGCATAATTACTGAAAATGCAAATGTGAATGTATTATAGATATACACTTAAAAAAAGCTAATAAGCAGTGTTATCTTCGAAGACTCTTTTAGACAACATTTTTTGTTTATCCATCAGAAGCATAGATGAAAAGGTCATGGATATCCAACGCGTGAGCATGCTACAGTTGTCCATCTTAAAAGCAGGGATTCCAAATTGACTCCCGCTACTTGACTTGATCAGTTTTTCCAGTACAACGACGACATATATTAATAATATTATTACCAAATGTATCCAAGAATAGACAAGAAAAATATAAATAAATAAATAATACCAACAAGAAAGGAAGGAAAGAAACCACTATTCCACATAAATGATTTTAAAAAAATAAAAACTCATATGTACATTACGAAGCTTTCTGTCTCCTTCTTCAGTGAGAAACAACAAGTGAAAATAACAAGACCACTTGAAAGCAAAGAAAAAATAACCAATCAGAAAAAATATTTGATAATAACTAATAGACGTAACTAATAATAGGGCCACTATATAAGACAAATTATTTGACAATGAAGGAAACTAAAGCCATTCAATCAGCTACTGGTATAGGACCATCGTCGTTATTCAGCAACCAATTTGTGGTTAGCAATTTGAACAGATTCTATAAAAGGTAGCAATTTCTCATCTTTGACAGAATGGATAATTTTAAAGCCAACTGCCGAGAAATTATGGCCTTCCTGTAAAATATGATCTGCAAAAGCAGATATACCTCGTTTTCCATTTTTAATATAGGAGATATGCCCCTTCATTCTAGTTTTCACCCCCTCTTTTTGAATATCCCAGAAAAAACTTATTGCAGGATAAAAGTTAGTGGTTTCATCCTTCTTTTCATGTTAACCTAGTGTCCATAATTTTTGGCTGTTTTCATATTTTATTAAATAAAATAAATATTCATAATTTTGTTTAATAAATAAAGACATCCAAAATAAATATTATACCTTTAAAACTATGTCTAATATTTAAAAAATATTAATCTAACTATTAAACTATTAAAAACTACCTGTAATCTTTAAAAATTATTTCTAATATTTACTATAAATATACATGTAGAATTGTTATCTGCAATATCACAAGTCAAGGAATCTTTACATTTAGTTCAAAGTCAAACCCATCCTAGGTAAATCCCATTAATAAAAACAGGTAACAACTTTCGTTACTCGATACTCTTGTGTTAAAATCGAAAATTTCCAGTGAAAAAAACAAACACTTCAAAAACAAACTCTTGGATGATGAATCCAATTTTGTACTCTTCAAATAAGAGGCTGGGAAGCAGTTTTTATTCAAAGAAATATCCAAGAACACTAAGGCCTGGGTCACACTAGCGTAAATACGCCAACGTAAATATGTCGCAGAAAAAACGTCGGCGTTCAGCTGTTCTAACTGAAAGCGTATAACGCGGCGCAATTTGTGATGTCGTTTCGCTATTGGTTTAAAGCACGACATCACTTGAAGTAGCTTCAGCATGAATGCCAACAGTATCGACCTTTATCACAAAGTCTAGCAGTATTTTAATAGCCTGGACTTTATTTATCATATAGATCGCTAACCTTCCTCACCATTTCTATAAAGCATTTGCTATTGCACATCGCTCTCTTGTCGGCCATCTTGATGGCGAGGCAATCGCTCTTCTGATTGGCTGGATGTTCGGCGTACGATGTAACGCGACGTAAAAAGTTGAACAAAATTCAACTTCGGTGTAAAGCGCGGCACCAAGCTATTTAGCGGAAGTGACATCACTGGCGTCGTTACGTCGGCGTATTTACGCGGCGTTTTACGCCAGTGTGACTGAGGCCTAAGGCATGAGTCCCATTGTTGCACTAATCTATAGATTCCCATCTGGTAATTTGGTGGCCGAGAGGGTTAGGCGTAGGCTTTCTATTTCTCGAGTCCGCCTGGTCGTGGGTTCGAATCCCTCCGTCAGCTTGGATGTTTGGGTTTGTCCCAGGCTGCGACAGATTTAACTTGTGTAAAAGGCGCAAAAAGACCTTAGTAGTCAAATTTTCTAATAAACCAACCAACCATCTGGTAATTTCGTGCGGCTGTTGGCGGAACTATTGCGTCAGAATTGAACCGCCGTCATTTTAGATTTTTTTAGAGGGCCAAAGTTATGGAAGTCGGGGCTGTAAGGTGGATATTCTAAGATTTCCCAATGTATAGGAGCGAGTAGATCTTGAATCTTTCGGGCTATATGAGGACGGATATAATCATGCAGAAGGATTACACCGTGTATGATTTCCCGGAACGTTTCTTCATGATGCTGGGACGTAAACGTTGTAAGGTTTATGCATATCGATCAGCAATGATGCTGACATCAGGTGCTTTAAAGTATAAGAGTTCTTTGCTAATAAAAAAATACGACCATTTTTACGGCCGATGATTGATATCGATATTTTTTTAGCCTGCAGAGATCCTGGATGCTTCCATATCATACTCTAGCATTTGGGTTCTAGTTCATAGTGATAACACCAAAACCTATCACCGGCCAAAAATTAAATAAGAGCACGCAGATTATCTTTGGACGGATTGTCCATCTTCCAACTTAATCACAACTTCTAGAAAGAACCAAACAGCTTATATGTCTCAATAGTACTTAAACAATTGCTTTCTGTTGTCTAGGCGATACCTTTGTGGCTGCGCAGTCCAAATGTGTTTCTATTGAACAATCCTTTATTTATCATCCAAGTTTGTTTTAGCAAATTGTTTAGCTAAATTTTATTTTGTTTTATAAAATGCTTTTCATTTTTTCTTCGTTTGTCTAAAATTTGTAATTATAGAATACTCCTAAACGGGTATTAAATTGTTTATCAATCTTAACAATTAACCATACAATGTCGTCAGGATTTGCCTCGCGCTTGCGTAATAAGCATTCAGCATCAGGTGTAATTGATATTTGACATTGACCTTTTAACGCCTCTAATTCAGCATTCAAACTAATATGTAAACTCATGATCCACTGTGCCAAGTTAAACTTTCAGATCTTAAGTAGTTATATAAACTTCAGAGAGACAGATGCACACAGATCTCTAAAGCTATTAATTTTGTAGATTTGATATCTTAAAATGCATTGTTAAATTCATAAACGCATGCCAAATTTTATAAGAATAAGGGAAAACTTGTTATTGAGAATTCCGATTTCACCATCAAAATCAAAATCAAGTAATTTAATTTTGGTATTACGTAATTTTTTTTACCGAGACAAACATCTTGAACTCCCTTCTCCTTTTTCTGAATTACATATATTTTCTGGCTTTTTCAATGCAGTTGAATTCTAATAAAAGATTATGAGAGCATTTATTCAGGACATTCTAAAAAGAATATAATGTGGTCGAAGATTATGTAGTTCAAACTTTAAAACTTGCTCCATAATACAGGAAATTTCATAAATTTCGTCTGAGGAATTGAAAATTGGTATATACGAGGAATTATAAGACAATAACGCCATTTATTTTTTTCAAAGGAAATTACAAACATACAGATAAACAACTGACAAGGGAATCCTTCGAACATGTATGTCACAGATTTCCACCAAATTGAAATATGTTACTCATCTGAAGCTACTAAAGATGCTTGCAAATTAAGAAAGTGCGAAATTTTGTTTCTTTCAAAAGAAACCGCGAAAACGAAAAAAAATTGTTTTTTACATACAAGGACTCCATTGTTAAAGCGGGCTGTGTGTATTAATACGCTTATCGGAACTTCTTTCTTCCACTACACAGCAATAAGCACAAATCCACTTCATATGAAATCAATGGAAGTAGACAGCAGCAGACGACAACTGAATGGCTTCTCAAATTTCTAAACAAACTTAGTTTTTAAAAATAGATTATTACAATTGAAGGGCTCGGGGCAATAAGGACGTAACCCACAGGAAGAAGTTCTTACTAAATGTAATAATAACTGCTTGTGAAATCCATTTATAGTATGTTTCACTAACAATTGCACAAGTAAACTGCGATCACAGTAAAGCAAAACATCAACCATACAGATTTACAGATTTTTAAAAATCTAACATCACTTTTCTATAAAATTCTTCCTGTGGGTTAGGTCCTTATTGCCCCGAGCCCTTCAATTAGCTAATTGCCTTCCAGTAAAAAATGTGTATAATAATTAATAACCATTTCCTTAATTTATTATTTCAGTTTATTCAGTAATTCGGTAATCAAACACGGGGCTGGCTTCATGTGCAACGTCGAGTAATACGCTGCGTTGGTGAGGATGTATGTATCGCGGTGCTTTATAATTTTAAATAAAATTAGCATTCATGGATACTTATCTCATCTTATAAATTATTTCGAGACGAATAATTAAGGTTTAATGCTTAATAACAGTGCTCTAACTGCAATTCTTTGGCGACCGGCGCTAACGATTTTGCTTTCCCCTCTTACCACCATGTTTGTTGAACTCTGCACCTCCGCAGCTGCCGCGCATAGCTATCGCTTCCACGGTGTGCTTGCGCGCAAAAAAAGTGCACTTATAGGCTATGTGGGGATGCTCTGTTAGATTATGTGTGAAAAGAACTCTTATTGTAGTATAACTTGTAGAGTGACAAAATTATAAGTGACTTTGATTTCAAAGGAAAATTTAATTGACTTTTCCTTATTAGTTGACTCATTGTAGAAGATTCTGAAACTACACGTCTTTATCTACTTTTTCACATAGGCACTTTCGATTTAGGCGTTTATCCCAACGCTGCACCAGTTTCAGAATACCCTGCTCATAGAACTCCGTCGGCTGTGAATAGAGCCAATGGCGCACAGCAGATTTGAGTTCCTCGTCAGTCTCAAACCTCTGACCACCCAGAAATCTCTTCATAGGACTAAAGAGGTGGTAGTTCCCAGAGCGCTAAATCCGGACTGTAGGCTGGGTGGTTCAGAACTTCCCAACTGAAACGGACGAGTTTTGCTTTGACGACATTGGCCTACGTTGACGTACGTTATCATGAAGAAGTGCTTTTGTTTCCTCTTTGTGGTCGCTTATCCCGAATAGCACACCGCAGTTTAGTCAAAGTTTCACATTAGATAGCGTCATTGACGGTTGACCCACAAGGAACTCCTCGAGTAGGATGCCTTGCATATTCCAGAAAACTGAAAGCTTAATCTTTTGTGATGAAGGAGAAACTTTGAAATTTTGCGAACCGGAGAATGTGGATGTTTCCAAACCATATTTACAGTTTCAGGCTCATGTGTGAATTGCAAGACCCAGGACTCACCGCCTTTGACAATGCCATTCAGAAACTCATTTTCCTCCTGTTTTTGCCGCTGAGGAAACGAAAACGCAAAGCCAAAAACAAAACGCAACGCAAAAGGAGAATGTAAAAGGCGAATTAAAAAACTTCATCATCTTAAATATCTAAAATTTTCTTTTGCTAGGTTGAAAATCAGTTATAACATAAATTTTCAATAGATTAGTCGCTAACAGGCATGCACAAAACCGCCTTATTTGAATAAACGATTTTTACTTTACGTTTGCGTACACTTGTATACTTGTACACTTGCTTGTAAAAACTATTGGAGCACCTTTGGGTCGAGACGTTAGTGACAACGAAAAGTGAGCAATAATACATGCATAACAAAAGCTTTAAAACATCAGCCGCGACTTTGTTCATAATACTCAGCCATGGGTGCCATTCATGTGTAAGTCAGTTCGTGGGATTTCGGACTTGTTAAACATACCCAAGATGATCGTGGGTAACGTGACTTGGCAAGTATTGTGAAATAGCACAGTGACAGACTTCATAAAATCACTAACTGGGATCCATGAGTGCTGCAGAGAAGTTTATGGAATAATCAGTTTGTTTCTGCTATTGGAATCATTATGGATTTGGACAAGTATCAAGAAACTTAGTTGTAGCAAAAACCACAACAACAATAATAATAAATTTCAAGCATGTGTTTGAAATTGTTGATAGAGTGAAAAACAAACAAAAAAAGACATGGAGTGCCCTCAAATTTGTTGCTATCCTCCAATATCTGTTGGCCGAAGTCGCCATGTGGAGAATCAGTTTCTATAGCCAACCAATTTGCAGAAAAGTGTACAAAGACCTTTTCCTTAGCAATCAATGGACGAGAAGAAGCGATATGGAAGAAACCTTGTACTTTACGAAGGTTGAAAAGAGGCTGGGAGTATCTCATATTCTTTATGAAAATTAAATGGAGAATTAATTTATTCACAGGAATCATTCCTGAGAATTTCAAATTTCATGTTGCTAATTCAAGCACTCCAGCTCTTCTCTATTTTAATCTATATCTACAAGAAATTCTCTTATTCATGAATTTGGTTATCCAAAAATGAGAAGGATATCCGATAATCCAGAATTTGTATAGCTCGTTATCTTGTAGTTATCCTGTAGTGATTTTAATATACTGATAATGAGTCGAAATTTAAACGTTGAGAGCATGAACTAATATTAATATTACAATAAAAACTTCAACAGTCAGTTAATTACTTTTTAATATTATTGTCATTCATTGTTGAGGTTTTCATTGTACAGTAGAACCTCCAAGTTTGAACACTTCCCCTGGAAATTTCCCTTTACTGGACAAATTTTTCATGAAAGCCTGGAATTCCTACATAAAGTGTAGAACAGGATTTCTATAATGTATGTTAGATACCTCTCTAACGTGAAAGATACCTCTCTTTTACATACCTCTCTAAAACTTTGTTTTGTAAAATTCTTCACATATTGGACAGTTTACTTTTTTCCATTAAACAATCGTTTTTTTTCCTGTTAATATTGGATGTAGCGGAGACCGGGTCAGGTCTACACACTTTTTTTATTATTGAATAAATCAGGTAAGTAGAATGATTTCAACGTCCTTCTGCTCTTCTTTATGAGCTTCCTGTCGATTCTGCTGCAGGCGAAGGAATGGCGTCGGCTTTCGAAGAATGAGACTGGGCTGACTCCTTCGAGTGAGTGAAGCAGTGCGGCACAGGGAAGATTCGTTGATTTAGAAGGCAGCTCCCACGATCATGCCTCGTTCAAAGTCGATCAAATCCTTGGTCGTTACCAATATTCAGTCCACTTCTGCTGCTGACTGCAACTTGTGATCGAATCCATCCCTTTTATACATCGCTTCGGCCTGTTCCATTGTTTGGGTGTTACTCAGAGGCCGATTCATTTTCCGTAAGAGGTGTCTCTAATAAATTGGTCGTTCAGTGTATGTGACTCTTTATGTTTTGGAGGAAAATAGACACATTTACTTAAACCTTAACGAAAATATCAAATATATCTTCACTTGCAATTCTGAATTTCCTATTTTTTTTCATTTCATTTTAACTATTTTGGAAGGTTTTCTTACTAGATTTTACAAAGTCTAAAAACGAATCTAATCGGAAATTATTGAGGAGAATGTGGATTAATTATTTCAATTAAGGTATAAAAAATTCTTTTCTCAAAACTTCTATATTCAAAGGTATACAGGTTATCTTTTACTTTTTAAATGGACATGAAATTGATCTAGTTTTAAATACATGGTGCCTTTTTTCCTTGGATCAGTTTTATTTCTGGTATAATTTACAATCTGAAACGAATGCAAGAAAATACAAATGTGTTAATAGGGCACGATTTTTATAATCGATCATATTAAATCAAGCATTCCTTTCCATTAATGAATTTTCACTATTCATTCCAAATATTCTTGGTTTCCAAATAAAAAGACATAGAGCTTAGGCTTGGATTTGAAAAAAAAAAGAAAATAATTATGAATCTCGTGCACAACTTCGCTTGGGAGACGAGAAACCTCGGACGTAGGCTCCTTCGAGTTCGTCGGGTTTTTGGCTCGAATCTCCCTTAGCCATTGAAAGCTGTCTATCATTATTACGGATAAACAATAGACAATAGATTTGAATTATTGTGAAATGTTCCCCTATTATGTTTTGATTATAATATTCATCGCTTTATGCAAAGCTAGGTAAAGAGCTAAATCCTGAATTTTACAAAATTAATCCAAACAAAAAGACTGAACTATATATATGTTTTTCACTTTAGATATGAAAATGAATTTATTTTTCAGTGCTATCATGTGCGGAACATCAGATATTATAATTTCGCTGAAGAATATCACGAATGTTATTGAAATAAACGGCATTTCTCCCATGTTTATTTATTCACGATTTTTGTTTTTCTTTATGAAAAGTTATACGTAAATTATCCTATAACTTATATATAACTAAGGTATATAATTAATACAAGTTTGATAAAATTCCGATAATTTAACTCATCTACTATTTTAAAAAATTAATAAACCACTATTCCCCTATATGCATATTTATTTCTAATCCCTGTTATTACTAGGCGGGTAAGTTCTATTTCAAAAAAAATAATATAGAATATGTACCTTCTTTCTTTAAACCCCCTCCAAAAAATCATTCCATCAGCTTAATGCCTAAATGGGTAATGGGCTTAATTTACGAAAAAAGTAAATAAATAATAAATAAATAAAAACCTTTTCTCACAGATTACTAAATATTGAATACACAGTGTACAAATTCATACAAATTAAATTACATTGTACTTAATTTAACGAAAAAAATGTTTTTTTATCTGTCGGCCATCAAAGGTGTCTCTTTTTCTGCACATTGTTGCAATGTTAAAGCAAATTGTCATTATTAGTTAGGCAGAAAATTTGGGAAAAATTTGAATAAACTTTTAGCTACTAAAAATGTTTCAGTGCAAATTTTATTACATTTTCTCATCCACTAGGAAATAAGTACAATTTTTGATGCAATTAATTATACGATCTCGTATTTCTTTAAATGCGATAATAAATTTTGGACATTCTCCTATTGGTATATTACCATTCAAATTGAGCGATACACGAAAACAAAGATAATAGAAAACAAAGATTCTCCTTGATAGTAATATCACTTACTCAAGTGAGCATTTTTAGTAATCGTAATTACCTCAATAGAATAGCAAAAATGAAGAACAGTGAATTTATAGAGAATAAATTTTTTCTTCGTAGATTTTTCTTCGCTTAAGTAACGAACCTTACTAGGTATACGAAAACGTTCAACTATCCTCAATGTATTAATCATATCAGAATTTTTTAGCTTTTCTAAAACTATAATTTTGATTTTCTAAACCGGACTCTTCTCTCTATATAAAAGTACATAATATTAAAAAGTAAAAAATGCCTCGAAACTGTGGACACTATAGCAATAAAAGGAAGAATAAAACTAAAAACCCACAAAGAATTATTTCAATATTTCGGTTGTGCATTTCGAGGGTGAAAGAGATGGCTGAAAATTAACAGCATGATTCTACGTCCCAAAATAAGTAAAGAGTTTCTTTTCGAAAATATTGAAATCCTAAGTTTATAGGGGTTAAAATGCCACCAAAATTTGATTTCTGAGTCATTAAATAATTCTTCGTGGATTTGCAGTTTATGGTTTTATTCTTCCTTTTATATAACCTAATTTTATATAGCTAGTTAAAAATAATTTCGTTAGATTTCTTTTTCAATTTGTTCTATTCTGTTTATCTTTACAAAAATAGCGGGAAAAACATCTTAGTTAGAATCTATTATTATGGCCTTTCTTTGGATAAAAAAACAATGCAATTCTCTAATGTAGTAGTTTTTTCTGTATATTGAATTAAATTCGATATCCATAA
This sequence comes from Rhysida immarginata, assembly GCA_023313115.1. Taxonomy (NCBI): domain Eukaryota; kingdom Metazoa; phylum Arthropoda; class Chilopoda; order Scolopendromorpha; family Scolopendridae; genus Rhysida; species Rhysida immarginata. The sequence goes on from JAHWFO010115002.1 coordinate 266,176, forward strand.
GAATCTCTTTAATTCGGGAACTTTCTACGATATAGGTGTCAAAAGAATAATTGAAAATAAAAGGTACTTACATAGTAATCTATAGGGGCAAATAACCTTCATCTATAAAGCTCTCTTTGGCTTGCTATGTAAGGTTTATATTGCAATTTCGTATTTGAGTGATTCATATTAGAAGCAGTCTGTTGCAATTAAAATAGTCGTCTAATATTTTTGATTCCATTGCTCGTGAAATCATTTGACTGCATTTTTCCACTGATAGCAATATTGAAATTTTTCTTCTATCGTGAAGAGTCGCCTTTCTGTAAAATTTTAACATTCTCGTTCGGTTCACATTAATGTATGTATATGTTTTTTACTCAGATCAGTAATGCAGTTATTTTGAATGTACCAATATAAAATTTTAATTTCAATTTTAATTTTAATTTCAAATCAAAAATTCGATGTTATTGACTTTTCTGCGTATTTAGCTTGTATCTGAAGATACTATTGCAACTTCAGTAAATTTGAAATGACAATCCCATTCGAAACTAAAAGAGCGTCATCATTTGATTAACTTACGGTATTTCACAAAATTTAAAGTAATATTAAAACAAATTTGCGAAGATGCTTTTTGTATCTTCCGCTATGCCATATTTAGATATGTTTTCACAGTGCGATAGAAATAATACAGAATAATTTTGTCAATCGATTTCGAGACAGATTCATCATTGCATCATTCAAAACACTTATGGTAGGTCAACCCTAGTCAAAATTTTAAACTGAGAATAGCACGTATATATAGTCTTTTCTTTAATATGTCTTAGTTTTGCTCGTTTCCGAATCTATTTATTTTATATCAAAGAATAATTGAAAAGATGTAGATGTTTAGGTTAATTATTGATTTAAGGAGTTTAAATGATTAATTTAAATTTAAATGAGTTTAGTCTCCTATTTAATGGGGAAAAATCGTAAAATTAATAAAAACAAAAAAATTAATAATAAATAAAGTCACCAATCTTGAAAAACGATGAAGGAACTTGTGAGATGGACGAAAACTCAAAGGATGTAGTCTATTGCAGATGTTGTTGATAGTAGAAATAAAACCAGTCTATTGAGGATGTAGATGAAGTCTTGTGAAGATAATGTTGATAGGGGAAAACGATAATTTTGAAGGAAGTGTCGGTTTTTAAATACAGATGAAATTTTGAAGAGGGTGATCCAAATATTTGTGATAAAATTTATATAAAAAAACGTTTTCGAGAATATTTCTCATCTTCAGTTGGATTAAATATTTTTTGAATGTTTAGGTTAGGTTAGGTTAGGTTAGGTTAGGTTAGGTTAGGTTAGGTTAGGTTGGTTTAGGTCTTTGAGACAACAACAACACAAAAATCGATCATCGCCATTGTCAATGCAAGAAATGGATTGAATAAACAGAGGATTGTCCCATTTTAATTGCCACCTAATTTATCCGATTTCTACAGAAGCATGTTAAGGATTTCCTGTAAGACTAATAAAAGCAGGCATATTAAAAGAAGAATTACTGATGCTCTTCTATCGTTGATGCAGCGATGTAGAGTAGGCATGGGAGTAAAATACATATAGAATTTATATCCTTCGTGCAATAATTCATATGAATATTAACTAAATTATATTGGAAAAACTATAATAGCGTTTATTTTTATGCAACAAACTGCACAAAGCCGTCTTTTAAGTTTGTTTTTATTATAAAGTGAGAATAAAAAAAATACATCTAGAATTAAGAGTTATTACACTAATCTTTGAAATTAAAACGAATATAGTGATTTTTTTTATTTCACTTTAATTTACTTTCATTAGGTTAAGTTTCTCTCTTTGACTTGACTTCCCTACCCGTGCGCATTTTCATTTTTCCTTTAAATAAAGTATACTCTAATTTCATGTGACACTCAGTAAATGGTTAATATATTTTACGGTGCTGAGTTTTAAATCGTAATACTTGTCAGTGACACCAATAAAATTTTTTTGTTTAGGTAGGGTGGAAAGCTAAGCAGCTAAACAAAAAAACAAGCTAAACCCAAGTCAGCCTTTCATTCATAACTCTGTAACCAATGAGATCACCTCAAAAAAGGCTATTCTTTTAAATTTGTTTAAAAATATGCATAGAAGAAGAGTATATAGAAGATTTGGATAACGTTGTTTCAATTTCAACTATATGAAATTAATTATTTTCATAATCAACAGCAACAAATGTAAATAATTCGAAACTGTAAGCATTATTTTATGGAATAGTAAAATGAAAATTTTCATATTATATCGGTGGATTTCTCAAACGATGGTGGCTATGTTAATTTACTATGTTAAACTCATTTTTCTGAAGCTTTTTCCAAATGTAGACAAGAATGTTGTAATGTCGACATATGATACTTAATTGTTAGTTTTCTTTTAAGGATATTATAATGATAAGCCTTTAAAAGAATGTTCTTTTTATACCAACCATATGTTCCATGGTTAATTTTTTTTAAATCCATTGCTTGGTGAAAATTTTTATTTATCTTTTTTTTTTTTGTTTTTTTTTAAACTGGCAAAAGAAGAAATAAAATCTATGATTTGTTAGGTTTGGTTTCTTAGGTTTTAAGGCGCGCCAACATTTTCACACTTTTCAGATAACTGACATGATAATAGGGACAGGAATGTCTTAATCTTAACGTCTTATTAATGTCTCAAATAACATATTGTTAGAAATAATATGTTAATAGTATCTTAATATAATTCTGAGACAAATGTAAATATCCATGCCCACGACGAGATTCGAACCTACAATCAGACGAACTCGAAACCTAACAAGCCTAGGCCATAGTTAATTTGAAATCTTGCGCAGATTATAAACCGAAGACCTTGTTTCTTTTCACTTTATAAATCAAATTTATTAAGATCTGTGAATAACTTAGCTATATAGCAGTTTGTAGCATTTCAAATAGGAACTATATTTAAAAACAACAACTCAATATTGTAGGCGTCAGGGGGAAAAAAAAGCTTCTGGAATGATTAATTTTTCAAATATGGCCGGAAATTGGAGTTATTTCCAGGAATATTACAAGTAATACCTGAAAAGTCAGAACGTTTTCAAATTATTTCACCTTCATAATTTTTTAAAGTGCCCATTTTATACGGTGGACTAGAGGTTTGTTTCTTTATGATTTAGATATTTTACATTCAAATTTATATTCATTTTATACGATAAAAGTCGAAATAATAAAGATTATTTTTGCTTTAATTTAGCATCAAACATTATTAGATAAAAAATATGGTAACTTATTTATTAATTTTAATCATATCTCGAAATTTATTGCCCATAGGAAATTATTAGTAAAATGTAAATCATTTTAGCGTAATACTTTTTTAATGAAAGTTCTACACAAAATATAGAATGAGAAAAAATTATACAGTTGGTGATTTCACTTAAGCATGAAAAATTTTACTTTTTATGTACAATTAACGTTGCTTAAAGCCAGACCTAGAATATTTTAAAGCCGTGTAATATTTTATAGAGTTTAGAATAATATTATTAATGATGACCAGAAATAAAGATTCTTTAACCACAACTAAAATTCAATCATAGCTATCTATTTTTGGTTTAGTTGGTTAAAGAGTCTTTATTTCTGGTCATTTTTATTATTATTATCCACATTCCTATTTCAATTTTGGTTAGAAGTCATATTTGTAGCATTCTTACTGTATACATCTGTGCCTTTCTTCCCAAATTATTATCAAAAATATTATTGTTTATTATATTATATACAAAGAAATCGGTTTCTATTTTTTGTTTATTTCATTTATTGTCAACACTCTTCAAATAAAATCTTGTAAAATTTATAGTAATAAATATTTTTGATAAATAAAATTGGAGAAAATTTCTTCCCTTCCCATTTTAAAATGATAGAACTACAAAATTTAAGAAACACGATTGGATTGCGACAAATGTATGTTAATTCCAAAACACCTTTTGGTTGTTAAACCATTAAATTATGAGACTTAAAGAAACCGAACCCAAGTCCTTTAACTTAACTGACGATGGTTTAAAAACAGAAACACGTTTTAGAGATAAAAACAAATTAGTTGCAATTTTGATCACTGGTCATTATTATTCTTAATTTTACTGTGCAACATCGAAAAATTTAATCTAAAAGATTGCGTTTATTATTGCATTGCTTTAAAATAATTTTTAAAGGCGGCCGTCTATTCGATATGATTGGATCTCTTAGAATGAACACTACCCTACAAAATTATTTGAGTATACAAGGATATCGTACTGCGGAAATTGGAGAAATCAATATCGTATCAAAAGAAATTGCGTGCTTATTATATATACAAGAAATTACATAGATTCAATGCACGTTTCAATTTTTTTGAAGATTGGGTTTTTTCCCCGAAATTTTTTGCGCTGGCATTGTAATTTAATTAAGTTAACAGCATTTAGCAAATAAATGAACTTTAAAGAAAGCTGGAAAGCTTCCATTTCCACTATCAAAGTTCAATAATATTATTAAGTCTAATACGTATTATAGAATATAGTAAGTTTCAGAGGTATGAAAAATCCATTAATAAATTATCTACTGATGTAATGGGATCTTATGTTCAATTGCAATGGTTCCTACCTACTTTGAGAAGCAAAGCTTCCTGTTTATCTAGATCGTTGAATTGATTTTAATTAAAGGATTCTTTTAAATAATATACACTATCTATATTTAATATGAATTATTTAATATGCTGATTCACCTGTATGTTTGTCTCCTAATTTCTCATCTAAATAGTCGTCGTTGTCATCTTGGATGTCGATGTCTTCGAGGTCGGCCGTCGATGTCGTGTCGACCTGGCCTTCGAAAAAAGCCGATCCCCTCTTGGGGTGGAAACCCGGCGTAACATGCGCTCGAGACATTGTATTCGGTTGGATGAACGAACTCGATAGGAGGACGTGCTCACGAGGATCATTGTACATGAATTGCCGACTGTTGAGTTCATCGAATGAGCAAGCGCTGAGGGGGGACTGCGGCGGAGGGGTAGCCGTGCTCAGGTCCATCGGCTGAGGGCTCACGGTCGACGAGTGGCGCAAGAGTCCCATCGGGAGGTGAACCATCGACAAGGGCAAGGAGGTCGCGTCCGGCGACTCTGAGCCGACAGTTCTCGTCGGTCTCGTCAGTATGTCGGAGATAGAGAAAGGGATTCGATTTCCAGCAACACATTCGTTCTCCAATGTTGTAACAGATCGGGGTTCCATTATACTCGTTAAAAGTAGACAAGTTCACACCAACAGTTTAATGAAAGGAGAAATTGTCGTTGCAGTGTTTACCGTAAAGAAAACAGTTAAAGGTGAATTTGACATGAAAATGGCTCGGGTAGTTTCATTTTCTCCTTAACAAAATTCTTTTTCCGTCCAAAGTTAAAAACATAAAATCAACAGATACCATAAAGACGCCCTGTAAAGAAAAGTGTGCGGTTGGCCTCTCGCTAATCACTTCATTGCTTCTCGCGAGGAGAACACGCTCTGAGTGCGCAGCTGCCTCATCACCAGGGGTCCTGCGAGAGGATGAAGGAGGGTCCGAAACAGGAGTAGAAATGAAAAAAAGTCACACGATCACGAGGGAGGTAGGGGAGGATGCAAAGGAGAAAACGATTCGCAAATGTTAGTTTGTTAAAACGCGATGTCTAGGAAATGGATGATAGATTTACGAAACGAGGCTTTCAAGGGAGGGGGTGGGAAATGGCGATAATTGTAATGAAAAGTAGCGAAATCTGCTGCTCGAGCGATTCACGCGACTAGGGGAGCACAGGGTACGGGTGGGGGTGAGAATTAGGGGTGGGGGAGATGAGGTGGAGCCGCGAGCACGAGCCCAACTATCATTTATACCGCTTCATTAACTGGTTGAGCTGCGAGGGTGGAGCCAAGTGTGGAATGCGGCTGTGATTGCGTGGCAACGGCGAGTGACGTTCATTCCATTCACCCCCTCCCTCCCATTCTTCACCCTATCGTCGTGGCGCGAGCTCAACGAGCACTGATTGACCACTTGGCTGCGTCTCGCTCTCTCTTTCCCTCTATCTGTCGGTTGTCATGGCGACACGCGTATACCCGATAACATGAAAATGCGTATTAAACTGCACATAGGAAACCAATCAACGATTTAAGGAAAGCTATTACCTATTTTTCCCCCTCGCTCAGACCATTAGATCAATTAATTGTTCAATCAGATACCAGGTAGATCTTCTTTCATTACGAATAAAAATGAATTTTTTTCAAGGACTCGAGGAAAAATTTTTTTTGTTGTTCATTTTAATCTGATCATTATGGGAGAAGAAAAAATTGAAATGTGTTAAAAAATTTAAACTCTTAATTCAGTTGTCAAAATGATATTAGGAGACTGCAACCGTCTTATGTTCTGGATTAAAAAAAACATTTTTAGATACAAATATTACTAAACCACCAGTTTAGATAACGTATAATAGATTTTGAATTGATAAATTGTTATTCTTTGCTCTTGTCAATAAATTCACAAATGCCGAAAACAAAGGCCTCCACTCCATGGTCAGTAAAGTAAACAGAACTAAATGTGAATGCAACTATTGACGAATATGAATGCTTGCCTTAAATATCTGTTTGGAAGCAGAAATTCTGTATTTTTTATTAAGATCGAGTGGAATTAGAACTACAGTAATTAAGGAGGACATTATAATTAGGTTCCTATTCGGACAGTAACAAGCATAAAATTTTTAAAATTAAAATCATTTAATATCAGGAGAGAAACTTCACTAAGCTACAAATTAAATAAGATTCATTAAGATAAGTTGTCATTTTCTAATTTTCGTGTTGTAATTTAGGTTTAGCTATTTCTCCTTACCCGAAATTAATTCGTGATTTTTATTACAATAAAAAATTATCAAAAAAAATAGGACATGGCTGCTTTATGGTTTATTTACTTATATAGAACAGCAAGAAAGATATAAGTAATACTATAATAAAAATATATAAATTTTAACGAAATTTCATATTTCGGTAGGCTACATTTCGCTCATAGTAAATTGAATGCATTTTTCATATTTTTATAAACTCCATAATCAAAAATTAGGCAGATGAAAATATCAAAATTTTTGCAATAATAAACTACAACTGTATCCATTAGACAATTTTAGACATGGCATCACTTTAGATATTCCGTTAAACGAACTTTGTTCTCGTTTTTAATTATTTGCCTGACCATTATCTTAATTTGCATGACAGTTGTTTAATAAATTTATGATTATTAGAATGGAAAGAAATTTAACAATTCTTTAGAATTATATCTTTTTCTTAGTTGAAAGAATTTTAATTTTCAAAATATGGATAATTCAAGTAAGCCATTACCTGAGACAAGCATTTAAAGAAAAACGGAATTAATAATAAAAATATAAGATAGCCAAAATGGTGGACACTAAGATAACAACAAAAGAAAAAAGAAACCACTATCCCACATAATTAAATTTTATAAAATAAAAACTCATATGTACATTTCGGAGCTCTCTGTCTCCTTCATCAGTGATAAACAATAAGGTAATAGAGAGCCGAAATGTTGTTTCTCACTGATGGAAGAGACAAAGAGCTCCGAAGTGTACGTATGAGTTTTTATTTTATAAAATTCATTTATGTGGCTTAGTGGTTTCATTTCTTCCTTTATTGTTATTAAAGGTATTATTAATATTTGACGTTATATGATTTAAATCTCTTGCTCCTTTATTATCACTTTAGAAACTCCATTATAATTTTCTAAAATAAACTAAAGAGGATGCTTTTAGTAGAAGTTAGTGAAATAAACTTCATTTACTCCCATTAAATAGCATTACGTACGTAACAGTCACAATGGTGTTTACGAACACGGTGAACAAACTTTTAGGAGTGGTAGAGGACCTTATTTTGAATACATTTTGCCACTAACTGGGAGTCGCAAATGAATCCTTGATACATAAAAAATTGTCAAACATCATATACACACCGGCTGCCAGACGGTCTGAGGCTTCCTTGTAATATTGTCTCTCTCGTTAATGTATTTCCTGAAAACGGAGAAATTAGAAAACTAGATACTGATGTCACAACTTATTTAATAACTAAATACTACATGTTTGTAAAATTACAAAAGGTGTTCAAACTGCTGACCATGAGCAGCAATGCATGCCTCACAGTGTCTTGTCATTGAATTTTTGACACGACCAAAAATTCTGCAGCGTCTCTTTCATGGTCACTTGCATTCACAATTAGCGCTATTAGCTCCTCTTCAGAATCCACAGGAGTATCGTACACCACATTCTTCATTTATCGTAAAGGGTTTAGGGCTCATAGTCAATAATTTGAGCACCTTTTGTAATTTTACAAACATGGAATATTTGGTTATTAAAAACGTTGTGACAATCAATATCAAGTTTACTAATTTCTCATTTTTCTGGAAAAACATAAGCGAGAGAGACAATATTACGAACAAATCTCATTTGTGACCCCCAGTTTATTGCCAAAGTACTCTGAGTGGCCAGTTTATTAGGAACACTCCCTAATACTGCATTGTGCTACCCCTGGCAGCTATAACAGCACGAATTCGCCGTGGTTTGGATTCAATTAGCCGCTAGAAGCATTGTTCCGTGATGTTTGTCCATGCGGATGCAACAGTTGCTCCCAGTTGATTTTATTGGGTGGTGGTGGATGCATGCCTCGAATAACCCGTTCCAGCTCATCCCAAAGATGTTCGATTGGGTTCAAATCCCGGGACCGTGTTGTGGCCAGAGGAGTAAGTTGAATTAATTATCGTGCTACTGGAACCATTCCATGACGATACGAACCTTGTGATACGGAGCATTATCCACCTGGAAGTATCCTTCCGATGGGGGAAACATAGTAGCCGTGAAGGGATGAACGTGGTAGGCAAAAATGTTCAGGTAGCCCTGACCATTAAAGCGTTCTTTAAAATGTATCAGCGAACCAAGAGTATGCCAGGAAAACATTCCCCAGACCATTACAGAGCCTCCATCAGCCTGAACAGTGGATACCAGACAGGAGAGGTCCATCGCTTCGTGCTGTTGTCTCCAAATTCTGCATTGGCCATCTGCATGGTCCAATAGGAAACAGAATTCATTCTTCCAGTCGTCGACGGTCCAGTGTTGGTGATCACGGGCAAATTGGAAACGTTTTTTTGCGGGTTTGCGTGGAGATCAAAGTACTCGGATTGGCCGTCGGCTGCTGTAGCCCATCCTTTCCAATGTATGGCGTATAGTACGTTCAGAAATGTTATTTTGCGGTCCCGTGTATACTGCACGATTAGTTGACGAGTCGTGATGTTTCTGTTAGTACAAACAAGCGTTCCCATGCTACGCTCATCATTTGGATCGACGAATCGTTTGCGACCACAGGCTTGTCTCTGGCTGGTTGGTTTTGGTTGTTTAACCATTCCTGGTAAACCCTTGAGATGTTTGGTCGGGAAAAGCCTAGAAAACGTGCGGTTTCGGAAATATTCATTTCACCTCACCGGGCACCAACTATCATCTCGCGCTCGAAGTCGATGAGATCCATTGTTTTCCCCATGATGACGGTCAAACCACTTGCACTTGACAAGCGTGCTCTCGTTTATATTGGTGTGACCAACTGCTACGTGGGCAAGATGGTATAAAAGCTTCTACGTCAAGGGCAAGAAAAACTTGAGTCTAAAGTATCTGGTGAAGCCCCGCAGTGGTGAGGCACGTCAAGAAGAGTTTAGATAAAGTCCCGGTATATCATCTGTTTTTCGTATTTTTCGTAGAATGGATAGTCCCTTTGTTGTGTGTTGTATTGATTGAGTTATTATTTAACCAATTGGGAGTTATAATTTAATTTTTTGAGATTGTTCTCTTTACCTAAAGCGTAATTATCCCGGGCAACGCCGGGTACCTCTGCTAGTTCAAAATATAGTTTCTACACAGAGTTTGTATGTTAAACACAGAGATCGTAAATCAAACAATTGACACAGCTTTTTTTATTCACATATATAATTCTTCTACCTTTAATATTAGTCTATATTTTGGTCCAAAATCTGTTGTTCACAGAATTAGCTGGAAAACATTTTGGAATTAAGATGGTTCACAGAATAACGATCATATATTAAATCCAAAAATTGTATGTAAAGAATAAGGCATTCATAGCATTTTTAATGTAATTTAATTTCACATGCCCATCATAAGCTTTTTAAAAAACTGTAAAGCTGGGAAAAAGACAAATCCATTGATTTGAAATTAGGAAGACCGGGGCAGGTTGATACAGGGGTAGGTTTATACATTCACTATAGTCCACTTACCGTTGGTCGGAGCGCACTGCCTTCGAGTCGAAGAGAAGCGTTACAACCGCCATGTACTCTCAAAACAGTCGGGGGTCAGTCGCGTGTAAGATCAGTGAAATAGACAATTTTTTCTAATTTTTCCTCTGGTAAATTTTTGCCCTTATGTATTGGCAGTTATAGGATTTGTACCGTTAGATCATCATAACTCATTTTTGCTTATCTTGCTAGACTGTTCTATTGCGGTTTTTTAAATTATGGAATTGATTGTTAATCTTATGAACAAAACGTAGAGGCTTAGTTGTATTCAAAACATGGCGATGAGACATGTTTACACAGGAAACATGCGGCAGATTTACACACTGTTTGAGGCCATATAAAAAGACAAAACCTGGAGAACAATGGATACAATGCACATAATGTAAGAGTTGGGTACATGATCACTATATTACAACAGGTAATTCAGTATATATTGTATCCTGTAAATTTTTATTTGGTAATATTTGTATTTGTATCCTGCAATTGAAATGTGTGTATCCTGACTCATTTGTACTCACTGAATTAAACGAAGTAATAAATATTGCAGTTGTTTGAATTTTACTTCTAATAAAGCTTACATTTATATTAAATGTGTGGAAACATACCCTAAGCATTGTGTAATCCTGCCCCGGCTTATTCAAAGTGAGAATGCCTCAAAAAATACTTTTAATTTGAGAATAATATAAATTTAAGGTAATTTAAAGGCACCGTACTTTAGCTTAAAGTTTAACTAATGAATGGATATGAAAATTGAGTGAAATAGATTTATTATTAAAAATGCAAAAATAATAATTAAAAAAGTGTATAATCCTGCCCCAGTCTCCCTCCTTTAAGTAAGATATCTAAAACTAGCTTTCTAAATAAGGCGAAAAAATTTAAGCACCGTCTGTACACAGTACATTCACGTTCGCTGAAAACTGAAGACACTAGAAGAATCAATGCGAAGAAACGTTTAGAATGGTGTACAGGTCACTGAAACTGGATATAGAACAACGGAGACTTGTTTTATGAAGCGACGAATCTAGGTACACATTTTGCCAACTTATGTATGGATCTTGGTGCGCACAAAGTTCAGAGAAGGTAGGATCTTGGTATCGATTTTATCGATGAAGACAAAGATATAGAGAGTGGGTCTGCAGACATTCCTATTCTATTATTTGATGGTCTTGAAGAATCCGAAGTCAGAATTTCAAAAATTCAAAATTTTTTAGTGCACAAGTAAACTTTTGGGGGCAGCGGTCCTATGGAGACAGAGTCTATGCGTGTGTATTGAAAAATATTGGATTTTTGAAATTCTGACTTCGGATTCTTAAAGACCATTAAAAAGTAGAATAGGAATGCCTGTAAAATTCACTCTCTATCTCTTTGTCTTCATCGATAAAATTGGGTTAAAAACTTTAAAAGTTCCACACTTTCAGGGCCTCTATCTCCTAAACGGTTGGATCAATTGAAAAAACACCAAGAATAAAACATTTCTCGAATATTGTGTACAATCTAAATATACCATTAAAAATAGGGGTTCCTATTTAAGATTTCATAGTTACCCCCTCCCCCCCAGCCCCCATCACAAGGGAGGGGGGTAATTTTTTAACTAATGAATTTTCCCCGCGAAATAATTCACTTTTAATTTTGGACATCTTTTCGTGCAATGCTTAGCTTACGAGATATTCAGTTGTCTCAAGATAAATGCCTCAACTTGTATATGAATTACTAGCAGAGACACCCGGCGTTGCCCGAGATAATTATAGTTGTAGGTTAAACAGAACAACCTCATAAAGTTAAATACTAAAATTGTTTTCAGTAATTCTACAATTTCCTTCTATAGACGAAGCAGTTGTTCAGATGTTTCCGATGCCCAGATAACTTTTTGTCATCTCTGCCCAATATTCATTCATTTCTTCGCTGGCATTTCGATAGATATGAATTATTGTTATAATCCTTCGAAAGATTATTATTGGACATAATACCATATAGTTGTTGGTATGAAGAGTTGAGTTCATGTATGCTTTGTCATCGGTTATGTCGCCAACTGTAGCTCGAACGAAGGGACTGCCTCCTCTGTCATCTTTCAATCTTTCTCAATAGTCTGCTAACTCTCCATTATCTCCAATTACGGATCATTATTAAATATTTCCAAGAAAACGTTAACTTCTAAGAAAAGCCCGAACAACAGGAATTCTACATATTGTTACAAAGTCAATTTTATTTTATAATTCTCAGAGGTGGGTTGTAACCATCATTCATAATGAACTTACTTATATTGCACACTTTGCCCGGGCTTTACTTACCCTCTTGTTTAGCTATCTCAGATTAAAATGTTATCCATTTTCACCCCCAGGGAGCATCAGTGGATAGTTTAGACCAGGGCCGTCCAACTCGTGCACTTCGTCCGCGTGCAACATAAAATGCTCGCGGATAAAGCTCACGGGCAAAGCCGAGAAGATAGTCCAAAACTCAGGAGGGGAGTGGGTATAGTTTTCCTATGCAGTGTTGCCAGACTTTAGAGGACGATTGCATTAAATGAGGCATTATTTCTTTTGTTACTGATACTTGCTTTTTTTCGTCTCGCATAACATGGCGCACATTCCTAAAAAGCATAAATTCGCTGAATCAGTATTTAAACCGCAGTGGGAGAATATAGGTTTTTTTCCATTGTTCACAGATCGGATTCGACATGCTTAATATGTAATCATGTCCTGTCGGGGGAAAAAATATAATTCTACCTGACATCGAGAAAATTGTCACATTAAAATGAAGGAAATAAAATGGTAAGCTGCCTCGTTTTTGTTTTTTTTTTACAATGTCGAATTGATAATTCGCAACTCCACTTTAAGGAATTGATCAACATAATGTGCAATAGGGGGGTAAGAAAGATTACCCGCGTGCACAGGCGCTGCCCGCGGACAGAAATCTTGGACAGCCCTGCTTTCGACCTTTCTTTTAAAATCATGAACGTTTGGCAAAAGTGTGCACGAAACTGTAAATCTACCCATTTGGGTGAAAATCATGGACGTCTTGGCCTTGACGTAGAAGCTCTTATACCCACCTGCTCTGTGTTCAGATGTTTCCAATGCCCGGATTGCTTTTTATCTTTCTGTTGCAAATTTCACTGATCAATACTCGTTCTTTCTCTTACTTTTGCCAAAGGCACAAATTTTCGCCATTCGTCTGGACGTTTTTAGGGAGCTCAAGGGAGACCCGTGTGATTCCTTATCCTCCTCGATAAACACTGTCTTATTCTATGCCCTGTCATTGCATAATCATATTTATGTTCGTTGTTAATAATTTGTTACCCCCTCCCTAAAAAATGTTAATATGGTTAATTATGTAGTGCCACACCAGTAAATTTGTTACGTTTGTAGTGCCACACCAGTTAATGTGTTAACAAACTTTCAAGCCCCCTTTCCCCCTCTTAGGGGTTGAATTTCGAAAAAACCCTTCTTAGTGCTCACTTACATTTTGTAAAGAACCTTTGTACAAAATTTCAAGTTTCTAGGCCTTATGGTTTGGGCTGTGCGTTGATCACTCACTCACTCAATCAGTTTCTTCTTTTATACAAGGTGTTTCATAATTGGTGTCCCGTCTTTAGGTCCAAATAACGACTCAAGGGGAACAGATTGGGGGAAAATGAATATTGATTATTTGGTTTTAATGTCCCGTAATTCACAATAAAAACATTTCGCGTCTCTGGGAGTGAAGGGGTAAATTTTGAAAATTTTAATTTTGTAGGGGTAGGGGTTAGACCCAATGTATTATTTAGAAAGTTGTAGAGCATCATGTAAAATGTGGGTTTAGCAAAAAACCCGGTGAAAAAATCTCATCCCCTGCCCTTTATCGGGTTTTTTCACCAATTATGAAACACCCTGTATATATAGAAGAGAGAAACCATAAAAATATATTTATCCGGATTTTCCACAATATTTTATAACTTTATTATAATTAATTTATTGTTTTGTTGCCTTTTGTTACATATTTTTGTTTTAATAGTTGCCTCTTTGCCATTTTTCCCATTACATTTATTAGTCTTGCAATACACTAATTAAAGATAATTAGATCCTCAGTGATTATTAATTAATAGTTGGTCAACACCAACGAAGTTTGCTGCAGTTTGCATCTCACACATTGCCTAAAACAAACTCGACAATGTATAAAATTATTTTCTTTTATATACAGGGTGTCCCAAATTGATATACAGGGTGAATACAAAAGTCTGAACCCCCCTTTAATTTTTTGAACCGAAGCAGATATGTCAATTTTGATGAATCCAACGAATAGGAAGTTGTGGATGGCCTATCCCATGGTGCACTTTTCATCATCCCAAATATGCAAATTAGGACACATTCAAAATTTATCTCAAAAACCGTAAGGGATAGAGAGAAAAACCCAATTGCAAACTTGTTCAGCATAAAAAAATAAACAAAACAAAAAAGAATCATCCAAATCGGACCAACCAATCACCCACAAACAAGTTACTTCAAACAGTTTAAAAAAAAGTTAATCAACAAAATGCTCGATGTGATGACCGTAGGCACCATAACACAATTGGGCACGGAACCTAACTGACGCCAAAACATCGGCAAGCATGGCTGGTGTCACTCCTCGGCACGCTTCCTGGATTCGTTGAACCAGATCCTCCAGTGATGCGGGCTGCGTAGCATAAACCTTGTCCTTCAGGTATCCCCACAAGAAAAAGTCAAGTGGTGTAAAATCAGGGGAGCGGGATGGCCAACGAACTGGTCCTCCTCTGCCAATCAATTGTTGTCCAAACATCTCACTTAGACGCTCGCGAACGACCAACCCGTAATGTGGAGGATCTCCATCATGCTGAAACTACGTGCGCTGATACGAGGCCAATGGCAAATTGTTAATGAAGTCTGTGACTACCATGTTGAGAATTTCAGCCCGGTAGCGTTCTGCAGTGAGTGTTCTATCGTAAAAATACGGTCCAACCACAGTGTCATTGTACAACCCACACCACACATTGATTCTCCAGTTCACTTGATCAGTTGCTTTTCGCACACATCGTGGGTTTTCGTCTGCCCAATGATGATAGTTGTGCCTGTTGATAACTCCATCCCTGGTGAACTGGGCTTCATCTGTCCACATCACCTCATGAAAGAATATATATAAAAAAAAAATAGTGATAGCAGATATTGGTCTAGTGGCACGTGCACGTGTATTTCTCATGAATGAATATAACGCATAAATAACGATAGTGTGAATTGTTTAGTAGTACGTGTTTTAATGGTTCCAAATGGTACAATTGAAACTTCAATGCTAAGATATAGCATGTAATATATAAAACAACTCGTGACAACGTGACATGAGTGAATATAACCAGTAAATAATGATAGTGGGAATTGGTTAAGTAGCAGGTGTCCTAATGGTACCATGTGATATCATATGATATCATATGGTACTGCTTGAACTTTTAATGCTGAGATATGGCATGTCGTATATCAAACAACTCGTAACAACGTGTTATGAGTGAATATAACGCGTAAATAATGATAGTCTGAATTGTTTAGTAGTACATGTTTTAATCGTGCTATATGTTACCTTTGGAAACTGGCAGTGCTAAGATGTGGCGTGTAATATATCAACCAACTCTTTACGAGTTGTTAGACCTATTGTTAACCATAGCTTATTTGTATCAAGAGCATATTGCTGTTAGGCTTAATAGTATCTAAAACTAAATGCTGTGAGACATATTGCTAATTAGTAGTAGTTAATCGCTTGCTTCAATAGTAGATGGTAACATAGAAACACTTTAGCAATTAAATATGAAAAAATAATATATGCTTGCACATAATGCTTCACCAATTGAGGCTCACTTCGTTTAACATTATGTGGGAATGCCTACAAATTAAAAAAAATTTATTTATTCAAATATATAAAGAATAACTTCACTCTCCATTTAACCTTTCAGTTCTTCAAGTTTATTTGTTTAAATTCTCTCTATACATTTGTTTACATAAATAGTAATTTACAATTTAGTTTTCATATTTATATATTTTGACGTAGAACTACGTCTATCAGGGGTGCAGCCGAGGAAAAATTCAGACGCGATTTTTCGTTCAAAAAGTGATGCACGTATCTCAGTCTATATCTTTCTATCACTATATCCTACAACTATGGTCATTATCTCGTTGGAAAGAGGAAGGTTGAGTCTTGAATAATAAGCAAAAATTTCACCAAATGAGCCACTGGGTCAAAAGTTACAGCAAGTTAAAGTTAAGTGAATTTTATGCTCGCCATCGTAATAACGGAGTGGCGCTGCTGCAGCATATACGTGTGCGGCGTTTATTGGAACTAATTGGAGCTAACTATGGCCTACGAGAAAAAGCCTGTGCATTTAATATAAAGAAGGCCTGTGCATTAGGTATAAAAACATGGAAACACGAGCGTTTTAAGATAATATCATGAAATCCTGTCATCTGCCGGCGAAATCAGTACATCATCATTTATATAAGATCAGCGACGGTGGACGTTGTCACAACAAAGAAAAAAATCCAACAGTGGGTTATTTCCCGATTATACAAACGGGTGGGTTCGCTTCTAGTTTTCTATTAAAAATATGTTGTAAAATAATAAAATATATATTATTTTAAACTGGTTAATTATTTTAAGAAATGAACTTTGAAGTTTTGTTAATTTCTTAAAACAAAACAATAAATCTGACTAAAATAATATGTTTTCAAACATGTTGGTCTTAGTTGTTTGTTTTCAAACATGTTCAAAAATGTTCTTGTTTTCTGGATTAAAGAAATACACCGACAGCTGCAAGCAAATAGATGAAGAGTTTGAGGTGGATGCATGATATTGATGGGCGATTTTAATATGGATGCCAAACGAAATGAAGGAGCATTTGAATTTATGAAACATCATTTCAATTTAGACATAGTCCCGACTAACTACCCAAGTACATTGGGAAATACTTACATTATCTGTCATTTACTAGAAATATAATTCCGAAACTTTTGTCATGTGTTTGATACTTTTCATATCACAGACCCATTCTTCACAAAATTGTAATGTAATTGAATATAGTAACTTTTTTTTTTAATTTTGTTCTTTTTTTCGCCAAAAATGCACACTAACGGTAACCAATAATAACATACAGTAGTAGTTCTACGCCTTAAAAATCCGCGGCTTTGGCAGTGCCGTGTTTGTTGTCCCGCATTCGATTGTGACCACAGACGCGAGTAAGGAGTATAGACACTATGTTTACTCGACATTTCGAGAGGCTCGATACTCGTGCTTATATTTCATACTTCAGTTATTCTAAGCCCTTATTCAGTATTACCGATGTACATGATTCTGTAGAATCGTCCATTGATAAATAAATAAAAGGTTTATGTACTGTATAAAATATTTATTTATTTGTTGCATCTAAAAACATTATCATGATTCAATGTTTCGGGTTGCAGATTCGAAACTAAGTCATTTTTTTTTGTTTTGTTTGTTTTTTTATGCTGAACAAGTTTGCAATTGGGTTTTTTTCTCTATCCCTTACGGTTTTTGAGATAAATTTTGAATGTGTCCTAATTTGCATATTTGGGATGATGAAAAGTGCACCATGGGATAGGCCACCCACAACTTCCTATTCATTGGATTCATCAAAATTGACATATCTGCTTCGGTTCAAAAAATAAAAGGGGGATTCAGACTTTTGTATTCACCTTGTATACACTCTTTTGAAATGTTATAACTCAGCAAAAGAAATGAGATAGAAATATAAGGTTTGTTGTATTTTATTCCTTAAAGTTCCTTAAGCCCGTACAAGTTCAAAATGTCCACCTTCTGGGTCGTCCTCATTTAGTGCGTGGACAAGTCGCGGAATGTAAGGCTTCCATTTTTAACCTCGCAAAAATCGATGAACACTGGATTTGGCGATACCAATTTCACGAGAGCATTGCCTCACTGATTTCTTTGGGGAACGTGCAAAAACCTCCATGACCGCATCAACACTCTCGTTATCAGTGGAACTTCTCTTTCTTCCGCACCGACTTTCAACACATCTTTCTCCGTTCCTTCGGCTTCAAACTTGTCTCGGAGTTTTGTTATTATTACTCTTGTTGGTGTATCAAATTCAACCCTCCAACGACGTGGAACCTCAACAACATTCTCCACTTTCTAATAACACTTCAGTATCCACTTACGTTCATCGTATGAAAGTCTCACCGCCATTTTGGTTTATAAACAAATGAACAACAATGAACGTGTTGCTATGCTTTTCGAGCGCCGTCTGGATCACACACAACAAACCTTATATTTCTGTCTCATTTCGTTGCTGAGCTATAACGTTTCAAAGAGTGTATACATCAATTTGGGACACTGTGTTCCTTTGAACGGGTTAAGCTATGTATTTAATTGGGTGGGGCCCCCCCCGCTTCCCACTTTGCCTATTTCAGAGGGCTTGAATATTATGAGAATTCTAAAGCAGTGCGGGATGTAAAGTATATTTAAAATTGTTTTGAACTTAAAAACGCCAATTTAAAAATGTGCTTAAGGAATGAAATAGAAATAACAAAAATTTTAATATCATAAATAGATTTCAAAAATAAATGTATTTAAAAACTCGATTTTATGGCATAAAGGACTGATAGCGCGAGCAGATGATAATTCGATTACCATCTACTATACAGGGTGTTTCAAAATGTATAATCCAAAATTTACACCAGGTAGGAGGCAAGAAGGTGAACAGATTTGTTAATTCATGAGGGATCGGAACTCAATCATTGCCAAGGTAACGTCAAGGCAGGTTGCAAGTCACATTGCTGCTGGAACCATCGCACGAAGTCCAAACGAGGTTGGTGATCACTGATGCCTAAGGCCTGGACCCTCTGATAATCATATGGATGCAAGTGATGTGCGTGGGCAATCCGCCACACAGTCGAATGATCACACCCAGTTGACGAGCAAGAGCACGTGAACTCAAAGTTGGCTCATTTGTTAGACGATGTAGTATTTCATCTTCGATGTCAGGAGTTCTCAATGACCTTGGTCGACCGACATGATGTGCAGCTTAGAATGCACCACATTCTCGTAGTTTGTTATGTATTCGGATAAATGTTTGATGATAGAGCACAACTCGATTCGGATAGCGTACTTGGTACAGCCTAGTGGCGCCCCTGCTGTTACCCCCAGCTGCACCATACATTAGGCGCATGTCTGTTAGCACTTGAGCAGTGTATCTGTCCATAACTCAAACATAAACACACGCGTTCCTTGCCAAAGAATTGTAACCTGTTTGTGATGTGCCATCATTTGCATGCTTTATCACTTGTCATTTGCTCCCCATTAACTTGACAATGGATGAGTTCCGACCTCTCATGTATTAATATAAACTATTCACCTTACTGCCTTATACCTGTCTGTGAAATTTGGATTATATCTTTTGAAACACCCTGTATAATACTATCAAATATCGCACATTAATTTTTATTAATGCGAAAATCCAAAAATATATATTATAACGAGCTCTAAATTTAATAGGAATTTAGTATCGACCGTTACATGCCAAATAAACTGCATAACTGAATTAAATAATTTAGAATAAGCAATTAAATATAAATCAGTAACTTGTGTTGTACCGATCTTTGAAGAAAACTGTTCGTTACAGGAAAAATCCGAAATAATCATTAGTATTTTGAATTATTTTTTCTTTTATTTTTGAAACTTCATTTAAATGCCCGAGAAATGCCATACGTTAATATTTATATACAGTATAAAAATGAATTAATTTTTCTTTGCGCTTTAGTTTTCAGCAAAGGATAGCTTAATTTACAGTAGCATATTTAAACTTGTAATATTAGAATCATACAGGGTGTTTCATAATTGGTGTCCCGTCTTTAGGTCCAAATAACGACTCAAGGGGAACAGATTGGGGGAAAATAAGTATTGATTATTTGGTTTTAATGCCCCCTAATTCAGAATAAAAACATTTCGCGTCCCTGGCGGTGAAGGGGTAAATTTTGAAAATTTTAATTTTGTAGGGGTAGGGGTTAGACCCCATGTGCTATTTAGAAAGTTGTAGGGCGTCATGTAAAATGTGGGTTTAGCAAAAAACCCGGTGAAAAAATCTCATCCCCTGCCCTTTATCGAGTGGGTAAAGTGAAAGGTATGGCTAGCTAATGTAGACAAAAACAGAAAAACTCATTAGAAACTTATTAGAACTTTATTACTTATTAGAACTTAATTAGCTTTTCAGGGTAACGACTCATTCATTCCCATTCATTTTCAAATGTACTGTTTTCTAATAAGTTTCTAATGAGTTTTTCTGTTTTTGTCTACATTAGCTAGCCATACCTTTCACTTTACCCACTCGATAAAGGGCAGGGGATGAGATTTTTTCACCGGGTTTTTTGCTAAACCCACATTTTACAATTTTCTAAAAACACATGGGGTCCAACCCCTACCCTACAAAATTAAAATTTTCAAAATTTACCCCTTCACCCCAGGGACGCGAAATGTTCTTATTCTGAATTAGGGGACATTAAAACCAAATAATCAATATTCATTTTCCCCCCACCTGTTCCCCTTGAGCCGTTATCTGGACCTAAAGACGGGACACCAATTATGAAACACCCTGTATATTATCTTTGCTATAAAATTATAAAATTAATCTCTAATTGCATTTTAACAAAATAGACAATAATTTTTCACATAGCAATATAAAATAAACACATTCTTTTCAACGAATATTGAAAATCTAAAGTAACATGGCTGAAATTAATTTGAGTAGAGTGTAAATATAATTTATTTGTGAGTTTAAAAACATTAGATTCATTAAGCTGCAAGTTTTCGTTCAGAGGCTATCAGCAGGATATATGTAGAACTTTTAAACGTATTACTTAAGAGTCTAAATTCTTTTAACCAGTATATTGTGAGAACTAACTATTATCACTAGCAACATAACCACTGTTAACACATTAGATTTTATATTGTTTTTTTCAGAGAAATGTAATCAAATCCAATTGTTTTCATGATAGACTCTACGGCTCCTTTAATAGAACATTAAACACGGTGTGCTGTTGAAAACTCTCTTAAAATAATATTTCTTTTTTTCATAAAAATGCCATTTTTTAATATTATTTTTTTCTGGATATTGTTTACAAAACGATTAACAACTACAAAGAGGAAGTATAAAAGCTGAGCACCTGTCATAAATAGGTTGAACAAATCGATTTTTTTTTATTTTAAAGATTTGAAAGCTTTAATATCGATCAGTACTGTAACTCTTGTTACAGTATGCTATTGCAATAAAATTTTGAAAGCTTTTCATTACAGAGTTTGTGAGAATTAATTATAGAAACTACGAGATTCACCTGAAATTGCTATATTAAGAAATATAAATATTTTCACCAATCTCATAAGCCAAAGAGATTATTGATTCGATACAAAAAAGCAACAGACACAGCATCACTCCACGAAATAAATAAACTCGTCTATATAACTAGAAGTAACTCGTAGTAAATAAGTTCATTAGCAGATTACGTTGATTTAAACAAAACTCGCTATAAAGTTATTCGCCCACACGATTAATAAGATATCCTAGTATGTAATGGAGCTGTTCCTCTGTAACGAGCCTTTATTGAAATTAAGACCGTGTCAACAAGTAAATTACTGTTTCTCCGATTTTGCTCTTAGTTTTTGTGAGTTTAAGTTAAGAAAGCGAATCAAAAAGGATATCAATATCAAATGTCTCTTTATAGATAAATATTTAAAATACGATGTTGGCCATAAAAATTGCTACACAGTCTTTTCATAGTGGAAATTACTAAACCATCACAGGCGGATAGATGGTACAAGTGAGTAGTGTATGAAGGGTCACTATGGAGTAAAGCCTCCTTCCTCATATTCTGATCATGGAGCAATTAACATGGAGGCGAACCTGGACGAAATTTTTCGTACTTCCGTTATTTAGCGACAACTGGTGTATACCATATAAACCACAAATCCTACGAATCTAAAACTATGTGTAAGTAAACTATTTTTTCTCGAGGGGCTGACCTCATTTTAAAACTGAAACTTCCATGATCGTACCGAACACTTGGGGGAGGGTTAAGTTTATTATCATTGGATAGCTTTTTTAAAAATATTAAACACGTATTTTTTTATTTTTTATATGATGCGTATTTTTCGAGTTATTTTGTTTTGTCAGGTTAAATGAGACGCCCTGTAAATATTTTTTGTATAGTAATATTTCTTTAAAGTTCAAATGAATATTTTGTAATATTTTTTATAGGTTAATAAAATGAAATTTGCAATAACTTTGTATCATTATTTATATAAATATTGTTTATTAAAAACACCTAATATGCAAATTAATTAAGATTAATATGAATTTTATTTTTATGGAAAAATTTATAAGATTCTTAAAAACATTTACATATACATAAAAATTGCCTTATTTGGTAATTCTCTGTCATCATTAAAATTGCTATTGGTGAATATTTTGGTTCGATAACCTTCAATCCGTGACAGTAAGTTTTCTCAATTATGGATACAACTCAAGATTTAGACACTTTTTTGGTGAAGTGGATCTTGTGTTTCCGTTTTCTTCGGGCAATAAGTTGCCATAGCCCCAAAGGTTTATATCTACTTATTTATTTATACACGTAGTAGAACACTTCTTTGCTATCCTAGTAGATTGAGTTGAGTCTCCAAAAGCATCGAATCCCACTAGGGTCGAGAGGAAAACGACGCTCTTGATCAGAACACGTCTACTCAGTCGCCATCTTGAAACAGTGCCCCATTAAATTTAACCAAAAATCAAATACAACTACATGTACAAGGTCTTTATAATTAAAGCTCCATTTTGACATGGCCATAAAAAAAATTACTGGACCAAAAGCTATAATACTTGGTAATATTATACAAGAAGGCATGGGAACGCAGTAATCCGATGTAACCTGCTTTCAGTAAATGGTGGAGGCCACATTCAACACGTAACTAATTTTAGTAACGATTAAAGACTTGTTAACCTGTGTCTTCGTGTCTAATTTCGTATGCGAATATTGCATAGAGCGCCATTCCATGCTGGTGGTGACCTTTTGAACTAATTTTTTTTTGGTGGGTATGAACTTCCCATGCCGTCTTGTATAATATTACCAAGTATTATAGCTTTTGGTCCAGTAGTTTTTTTTATGGCCATGTCAAAATGGAACTCTAATTATAAAGACCCTGTATTATCTTGCCTCATCCATCATATTCACAGGACTTCTCCTCCACTGATTCCAATTTTCAAGCATCTGGATAAGAATTTTTGCGGGAGAAATTCTTCATAGACCAAGTTACTGACAAGAATGCCTTTCTTGATGACAGGGCGTCGGAATTTTTATGCTATTTGGATAAACGAATTTATTTCTCGTTGGCAAAAATATGTTGATAATATTGTTGCTAATTACAATTAAAAAGTTAAGTTCGAGATGATTTATAATCAACTAGATCAAAAACAGACATTTGAACTGATGCTCAATTTTTCTTTGTATGACAGAAAATATAATTAAGTACGTCTTTCGCCATCTCCTTCATTTTCAACAATACAAAGTTATTTGTTTCACTATTCACTGTTCCCAACAACCTTTTGACAATTTGATAATTTTTAATTTTGACTTCTTTTAGTTTTAGTTTTAGTTAGGTTCCCGGGTGGGTAATGACGACTGCTGTAAGATAGTCACAGCAGCAGGGACTGACGGCTTTACTTGCCCTTCGAAGCACGAGGGGGGGGGGGGACGATCGTATGTCGCTAATGGTCACTCATCCAGTAACTAGCCATGTCTGATGTTGTTTAACTTCATCACAGAAGTGGCGTATTCAGTGAAAGTTTACCAGGCTACGGCCTCACCCTTATTATTAATTTATTTATTAATCATGACTAGTATCGCCTGTGTTCGAAATTCGCCAATTGTGTAAACGATGAATTGTAGCTACGAATAAATCTCTCACCTCAATTGAATCGACGAATCTCACGCGAATTGAATTGAATTCTCACTGATGGAAATAGGACGCCATCTATCGGTATCTGTCGGTATCTATACCAACCAATCAGTATAGGTTTTTAATTAATATCTCGGCTAATTGTGGTTGCAGAGACTTTTTTATTATCTGCGCTTCTATGGCACAGTACCTTTCGAATGAAATAAGTTTCATTCCCCTCATTTTATAATAAAATACCCCAAAAATGTTCCCCAATTTCAACGTTCACAGATTTTTAAAATCAGTTCATTACAAAAAGACACCAAGATAAGTCAA
Source organism: Rhysida immarginata (assembly GCA_023313115.1). Classification (NCBI taxonomy): domain Eukaryota; kingdom Metazoa; phylum Arthropoda; class Chilopoda; order Scolopendromorpha; family Scolopendridae; genus Rhysida; species Rhysida immarginata. The sequence goes on from JAHWFO010115002.1 coordinate 290,748, forward strand.
AAACTGACTTGAAGAGGTTTAAAATCTGCAAGTTCTTTCCTTAACAAGTGATTTGAAGAAGTAAAATTATGAAAAAAAAGGAAATTTATCAGTTTGATGAGCGTTTCGAATACGTGAGATTCTTATTCTCTCTTTACTTTGTCTTACTATAATGATTTTATTCTTACAAATAGATGTGTACATAATTAAAAGTAAATCAATTCTGGAGACTTGATGAATGAAGCTTAGGATTACTGGGATAACTGTTAATAGGATAAGGTTATGACTGGGAAATGCAATAATTTGCCCACAAGTTAGGCTCATATACAAAACTAAATAGGGCAATTTAAATAAAAATAATATTTAAACTAGGCAATCTGAGCGAAATTGTAAACTTATAAACAAATCCTCCAATTCCTGCGCGGAGATACAACTGTCTTTCCTTTGTGGCAGTAATTGTTATTATAAGGGTACATGATGGTACCACGAGACGTTTTCAACTCATCAAAGCAGAAGTTATAATATAAATATTCAATATCCATATCCCCTAAGCCATCTTTTATAAGGTCTTGCCGATCCTCGGAACGTATAATGAAGCTCACCAAATTCGGAAACGAATTTCTTCATTTCGTTGGCGTTTTTTGTCTTTATTCCAAATATGCATCAACAATCTGTGTAACGAAAGGAAAACTGGGCGTATCAATTTCCGATTATAAGCAAAATTAAGAATCTTTAAAAATTGATTTGGAAATTTAAGCGGTTATACTCATTTTAGTGTATAAATGTCTTTGTTTACTTTTTTTCTTTTCCGTCGTTTATTCGCTTTCGGGTCATTTTCATTTCTCCTGCGATTTCTCATTTACTCAGTAAATGAAGAGTCTTTGCTTCATTCACGCCTTTAGTTCTGAATTCTCTCCAATACGGACTGGAAATCTTCATTAAAGGCTGAAGAATCTTTAATGAGCTCCATATTAAAACCTAAAATAAACAAATATAAAATAAAGAAAAAGAAAATTAAAATTACAAAAAAAATAAAAATAAACAATTATTTTTTATCTATTTTTGAAAGGGTTAAAAATACAAATGGATTTGGCCACAAAATAATTTGGACACTTTTCGAATACTTACATACACTATTGCGATTAACTAGTAACAACGGACGTTCCACTACCATCGTAACAGCCAGCAGAACATTGTGGTTAAAACCATTTTTATTTAATGCTAGATCTCTGCTTGCATGTGCACCTTACTCCTTCGAAACTACTGACTTTAGTCTGTGCGCATATAAATTCAGGGTATCCCAAAGTTATATATCGTGCCATTTATTTACGCCAAGGGTTTAAAGCTAATGTCCACTATCAATAAATCTGCAATTGAGTGGATTTTGTAAAAGCGGGAACCACTTGGGGATGACATTGTTGGACAAACTGGTATGATTTGTTTCAAATGTCAGTTATCAAGGCTCGCATTATTTTGTTATGAATCAACAGATTTCGCCACATTAGAGGGTTTCAGGGTCAACTACGTGGTCAATTTCCAAGGAAACTCATGCCATTATGGAAATATTAAAACTAAATAGAATAATTACCTTAGGCTGTGGATGGAAAGACTGTGAATAGGAAACACAAGAACAAACCTTTGCCGAAAAGTAACTGAAAAGTAAACTGAGTGGCCGAAAGTCATGGGAAGAATGTGTATGACTCCCGAATGTTGCGGCCAGAAGCGGCATATGTCGCTAGTGTAGACACAACAGAACATGGCAGCACGTCGCGAGCTAACGGACTTTGAACGTAGAATGATAATCGGTGTAAGACGCACGAATCATAGCAATCGGAGATTATACAAGAATTCGGGTTTCAAAGATCAACAGGTTCTACGGTGGATCTTCAATATCGCAGAGACAATGTTTTTACACTCGTAAACCGCCGCACAGAACCATACAGGGGATCCTTGGGCTACTGTGAGTCAGATCACCATCGATTTGAATGTGGGACAACAGGAACCCATTTCTTTCAAACAATGTGGATATTCTTTCATATCATCTGCATCCCTTTCTGGAATTAGAGTGCCAGGACAATGCAACATCTCACCGCTCTTTGGTTGAACGCAGATGGTTTGATGAACATTCCAGTGAACACTTTCACGACCTCCAAATCACCCGATCTTAACCCAATCGAGCATTTATGGGATGTTAAAGATACCAGTGTACAATCGATGAACCCAGCATCAACTACACAAGAACAATTGTGGGTAGCACTTCAAGATGCGTGCGTCAATATCTGTCCAGAATGATTCCAGCACCTCGTAAAGTCGACTTCTTGACGTGTTACTGCAGTTTTGTTTTAATTAAAAACGATGAATCCGAGAGTAATTGTTTAATTTCTACAATAAATTTTATGAATCTGGCAAACTTTTCGTCTCTTCAAATTGACTTGTTAACCGTGAAAGAAATATTCGTGAGACAGTTAGCCTGCCTAAGTAAAAATTACGGATTTCAGTGAAACTTATATGACGTTTTTTAACGTTTTCAAGGGAATTTTTAAACAGAGCATTCCCTTGACTGCGGCATGAAGAACGTTTTACACTGAGGTGCCAAAAGTCATGGGAGCGTCGTATGCAAATTTTCAGGTCTCGTTTGCATTACGTAAAAAAAGTGTATAAATAGGCAGAGCTTTCAATTCGAATTTTAGCAGTCGTCTGCAACGTCTTGTAACGTGATTATGGCTACACGACGAACATTATTAGAGTTGAACGCGGAATGATAGTTGGAGTTAGACGCTTGGATATTCCATTTCTGAAATAGTGCAAGCATTCAACATTTCTCGGACCATAGTGTCAAGGGTGTACAGAGAACACTTTATTTTAGACCTTACCTCCCCTATCATGGACAGCGCAGTGGCCGAGCACGGTTGCTAAATCAACACCTCCTAGAAAGAAAGCTTTCCAACTGAAACGTCATACATTGTTACATCATCATAAGTTGGCCAATTTTAGGGCTTATTATTGGTAGAAATACGATTAACAATGGTCGAATTATGATGATGTAACAATGTATGACGTTTCAGTTGGAAGGCTTTTTTTCTAGGATGTGTTGACAGAATGGTCCTTCGTAACAGACACACGTCACTACGTCAATATGGGCGTATTAGAAACGTGTTTATGAGGTCAGTGCAGCGAAATTTGGCACTGATGGGATATGGCAACAGAAGACCGAGAAGAATTCCTTTACTCACAGCAAGTCATTAGAGGCTGTCTCGCATTGGACCTTAGATGACTGGAAACACATAGCTTGGTCCGATGAGTCACGATTCAAGTTGGTGCAAGCTGATTGTAGGATTCGAGTTTGGCATAGATCCAAGTTGTCATGAAGACAATGTGCAAGCTAGTGGTGGCTCCATCATTGTGTGGGGCCCTCTGATAAAATTGGATCTATCATCGACTGTGAATTGTTATGTCCAGCTGCGTGGTGACCATTTGCAGGCCGTCATGGCCTTCGTGTACCCTAACAAGGATGGGATGTTCCTAAAGGACAATGCGCCATGTCACTGAGCCAATATTACTCGCGATTGGTTTGAGGAGCATTCTGAACAATTCAACGAATGAATTGGCCGACTAAATCGCCACATAGGTATCCCATCGAACATATTTGTGATATTACTCAACGTGGTATCCCATTCGTGCACCTGCAACACGCACGTAATTATGGGCGGTTATCGAGACTGCATAACTGAACATCTCTTCAGTGAACTTCCGCCGATTGGTAGAGTCCGTGACACGTCGAATATTGACACTGAAAAGTAAAAATTACACCATTTCCAAAATTGCACAAATGCTCAAATGTTCTAGATGCATGGTTTATAATGCCATTAATCATGTTCAAAGAGAAAAATCAGTGGAAAATAAAATCAGAAAAACTCCACCACGATATTGAATTTTTGAATAGACATTCAAAAGGAGATCCTACACGATATTGAATTGACATTCCAGGATTTTTGGCACTTCATTGTTTATCTGGATAGTTTAATGAAATGTATAATACGTTTTCTCTGAATGTTGCTGCAAAATTGTTTCAATACAATTTCATAAACGGTGTATCTTTCTATTCTATAAACAACCTCGTTTATTCTGCAACGACAGACGACACAGAACTGTTATAAAAACAAAAAATTTAGAACAATGAAAAAAGAATGAGTTTATTGGGTAAAAAATATATTAATTTATAATGTGATGCCGCAAAAAAATAGCATGATTTATTGAAGATATACAAGAAGCTCAATTTCGTTGATGTTGTATATAACGTTAAATTTATATATGTAGAACGAGAAGAAACATCTTAAACTTCACAAAAAAAATTCAATGCTACTTCAAAAAATGAAAGAGTTCTGAAGTTTCGAATAGAAAATATAACAGTTGTTATGTGTCTTCAGGTGGAATCTTCGTTGTTAAATAAAATTTAAATTCCACAAAAATATGGCATGGTAGTTAGAAAAAATTATCAAAATTTATCTCGTATATCCATTTGTCGTCCAAAGTAATTGACTTTAAACTGCGGCGCATACGCATGATGCAATTTATTAGCGCTGTATCAAAAAATATAATTCACATTTCCTTGTTATTATGTAGAATAATGGCCAGCTTTTTTATACTTTTCCCTATAGTTCATCGGTTCGACAAACGGCTATACCGTCATAAACAAATTTATGGTGGTATCAAAAGCTTTTTTAAGTTTGCAAAAGAACATGGAGCGGAGAGTTTTTATTTATGGTTCTGTTTCAAGCTCATTATTATCACTAGTGATGGTAAAATGAAAATAGCTCCCCATGCATGGCAATTAAAAGTCGAGTATCTCTAATGAATTCCAATTTTAAAAAAAAAGTGCTAAATAATTTTTTAAATGTTTCTTGGTCGAAAAGAATCTTAGGTATTCAGAGTATTTTAATTCCTAATATTAAAAAAATGCTCTTTTATTACTTCATTTATAATTGTAATGAGAGCAGTTTATTTCCTGTGCTGAAATTCTTAATTATCCAATCGATTTTGTATATACAAATTTCCTCTATCAATAAAAAGCGATATAAGCAAATGAAATTTAAAACCGACCATGATGACTCATGAGGCAATTGTTCATCTACTAAGCGTGTTTAATGTAATGCTAATTTATCTTGTTGTTTTCTTAAGTAGAGCCGATATTTAGACGTGACCTCTTCATCTGTGTAATGGGACCCTCTTAAGTTTTGTCGAACCCCCACCATTCCGATGGGTTTCTGCGTTGACCACCTAGCACGAGCATTTTCTAGCTTGGTGGTCTCCGCCCCCATCACACCCCACCCCCACATAACATTCACCATGTCTGAAACCTTCTGATAAGGGGTTAACATTCGCCCGTTTGGGAAGAGCTCTTCGGCAACTATCGCCAGCAAAAAAAAAAAAAAAGAAAAAATATTTTCATCACATTAATAGAATTTAGGTTTGAATATTTTTTTAAATTTATATAGAGCTTATTTGAATGATTCGCTATAAATATATAGAAATAATATAAATTTTAAGCTAACAAACTCAAATAAAATTCTAAAGCAGCAAGTAAAAAAAAATAAAAGAAAAATAAAATAAGAAAAATAAAAATAGTTGTAATTTTTCTTAATTTTTTTTAGTTCTTAGCAGAAAGCCAGTGCAAGAACTTGATTAAAAAATCATTTTGTTAAACTAAAGGAAGAAGCGAAACTATGACCCTCTAATTTCTCAATTTCTTTAAACATTCTTACAAATACAGTTTATGTCTCGGATGGGTTTCTTTGTGATAACAGGTTTTCCTCTCAATTAATTTTTTTTATTATCAATATGAAATTTAACATATGTATTTGATAGCGCGAGAGGCATTTTAATTTCGAATTTATTTGTGAACAGAAATTCACGTATATATAAGAATTATTTTTCTGTCTTTCATATCTTTAACATAATTTTAAAGCATCTACTTAAATGACACTTGCAGACATGTTGCAGGATTTCGAAAGCAAAGTTGAGGCGATAGCATTTCAATTTTGTTTTCCTCTTGAGAAACAATAACACTGGAGAAGCTTTTAAATCTATTACCATTGTGGGGAGAATGAAAAGAAAAAGAAGAAGGAACGAGAGAGCTTTACCCTCCTCGTTGTTCGAGGTAGAATTACCACTTGACTCTTCTGTTGGAGGGGAGGTGAAGCTGGGGACACAAGAGCACCACATCTAGTTTACTCGTAACTTGATAATAAGTGGTTTTCTTCAATAACTGCACAGATGCTCCTCCGGAAAACGTGGATCCCAATGTACTCACCACAGCAACAAAACACTTTACTCCGTTCTGTGGGGTAGAGTCTCTTTTTACCTCCTTAACATCCTCTGAAAGAAAAGAAGCATTTACGATAAGGAAAGTTAAAAAAAAACCCACTCTGGAAATAAATTACTTTCAATTTTTATTTAATTAATAATTTTCAAAGATGCTTGAATGGTATTGACAATTGAAAACCTGGAGAAAACTCAATGCAAAAATATCTTTAAAACAAACAAAATTTCCAAGAATATAAAAATGTCATATATACATTGTTAGTTAACATTTTTACCATCATTGTTATTTTCAAAATTATCTCCAATTCGTAGCCAACGAGAAAGACAGGCCCCGGCCAACGTCTCCGCACCAGGGTTGCCAACTTACCGGTTTTTAGATGGAAATACTTATTGTTGGATATTGTTATAATACAAGCTAAACAATGCACAAATGTAATAATTATTACACGGTTGGCAACGCTGCTCCGCACTGAAACATCATGCATTGTTACATCATCATACTTCCTACTTTCTTAACCGTATTTCTACCAATAATAAGCCCTAAATTTAGTCGACTTATGATGATGTAACAATGTATGACGTTTCAGTGCCGAGGCTTTCTTTATAGGAGGCGTTGCCCCGGCGCACAGTGGCACGGTTGTAAAAATATCGACTTAAAATTATAATTCAACTTTTTTTTTTACATTTTAACATAGAAATTGGTGTATTGTTACAAATATATGAATAAATAATTAAAATTTAAAAATAAATTATGTATTAGCAAAAAAAATTTAGGCCTAATAAAATAAAAATCAACTAAAAAGCAAACAAGCCAATGAATTTTATAAAACTACACTAATTAACTAATAAAATTGTTATTATTATTATTATTATTATTATTATTATTATTATTATTACTTAAAAATAATATTAAAATGAAAAAAATTTTTATGAGTTTTTTTAAAGATTATAACACAAGTAAGCACTTTTTACAATGTATCTGTTAACGAAATTTTTAATATAATCTTTACTATCAAATAAAAAAATCAAATCACCTTTATCTTGATCAAGAATTATTTTTCTGAAATTAACTAAATTTTATAAAATAGAAAAACATGATTACTTAAACATATCAAACGCGCATTGAATTAATTATTTTCCTATTACAATAACATATTATATTATCATAATTATTATTTATCGTTAATTTCTGACAAATTTAATTAAACAAACAATTTAAATATTAATAATACAATTGTGACAGTAAATGTTACTAAAGCGAAAAAACAACCGTTCATTTAAAATGTAATAATATAACGGATATAAATAACATTATGTAACCACTTCACAACAAATATAAACGCTTGTAACTCGCGAATGAATGAAAATGGGTGAATGGTGGTGAGTAATATTAAAGTTCATAAGCCATATAATTATTTGACATTAAAATAATTCGTTTATGTGCCGGTATGTCGCAGTATGAGTTATTTGATTTTCTCCCATGCACGCCCTGTGGCAAACTCATCATTCAATCCTTTATAGCAGCAATACGGATGGCCAAAATTAATTAATATTTCACAGAAATAGTGCCCAAATCATGCTCTTTAATGTGCAACAAAAATCAAAAAAAATAATTTTGAGTCGATTTTTTCTTAAACGTGCCATTGTGCGGCGCGGAAAAGTCTTCTGATCATAGTAGTCCGGCTAACAATCCAACCTTCATTGTTTCCAACAAACGAAAAAATCCGAGACGGAAACAATGAAAGTTACATTGTTACTCGGACTTGTATGGTCAGGTGACTTTTCCGCGCCGGGGCCTGTCTTTCTCGTTGGCTACGCTCAAATTCCATTTACATGGTTTTTCTAAATGGAAAGACAATTATTTACATGGAATCTTTTGGATTCCATGCGTCAATCTAAGCAAAAAAGTTTCTTATCGTCTAAAATCCAAAATTTAGGTTCTAAAAAAATCGCGTAGGGAAGGATTTAATTGCTGAGATGTATTTATGAACTTTCTGCAGTAGCAGTTCATTTAATGATTAAAATTTAATGCAACGAGAAAACGTGGACAATTGTTGAGATTACGTGACGTTTGCCGCCAGGATTTTAGCGTTTTGAACATTTTTGCATAAGCAGCTTTAAGTTTGTCATAATGCAAAGGATCATGCTAGGTACTTATTGTTCTTCCATTTAGAACACAACCTATACATGTATAAAAACCTCTGATGATCTAAGTATCGAAACGCGTAGGGCAATAAATTATATGTTCCTGCTATATGGACATTGCATTTATTTCAACTAACCCATAGCAGCAGAAAATATAAGGAATCCAAAAGCATTCGTATTTGAAACTTTTTCAACAATTCAAATTATTTGGAAAAAGCTCTCTATAAATGAGCAAAATCCAAATTTAAGCTAAGTATTCATTTTTTATGTTTAAAATGCATGTTTCCCCCCCTAGTCTTTCAAAGAAAATATTTTAGGCTTGTTGAAAAAGAATTATAAGCAAGAAAATCGATTTAATGCATACTTCTCATCCAAATACTGGCCAATATAATTTTTTGACATATAACACATACCAAATAGAATCAATCAGAAAAGATGATAATTTTTGAAATTCCTGAAATATGAAATTGTTATTAAAAATATACATTTCTGAATTTGTAGCTAGATTCAGAGAGGTTGTAGACAAAGAAATTCAAGTTTTTCAAATAAATTTCGTGAATTTCCAAAATTTGAATTGAAGTGAAGAAAAAGACTTGAAAACGCTAATATCTATTTATCATATCCAACAAATAATTTATGCAAGAAATTGCCAACAGAATGGGATGAGATGAGAAAACAATTATTTTTCCATATACACCATTTACTTTTTATAAGTCACACTAAGTTTTTGAAGGATAAAAGATACCTATAGATTATAAATAATTGTGAGTGGAAATCAGTACAGTGTATATTTTTAAGACGCTAAATTAAACACTATTAAAATCTATGAACTAAGAATACAAGAACATGCAATCTTAACCAGAAAATGACAATAATTCGAACCAAAACAATAATACTAGTAGATTTTATTATTTAATAGGTATCAGCTAATAATAGGCACCGATAAAGTGCTTTTGAAATCTAAGCGTTTTCTTAATATCTGCACGAATGAGTATCATTTTACAAGTTTTATTCTTTGCTTTGACCATAATGGAAAGAATTACGTCATTGGTTTTGAGTTTCAGGAAGCTTAGCCCTTCATGCATGACGTATTTCCGGGGTGTTATCACATTAGTCAAAAGCATCGATTTCCGTGGAGGATCGGTGACAAAACATACTCCTATATGCTTTTCCTTTAATTCATTAATACATGAAAATTGTTATTTTACAAAAATATTGTTACAAACTGTTTTGCTATTACCGAGCGTTGTACGTTTTCTAGTAAAACGAACTTTTTATTTTTATTTGTGATATACTTGTAAATATTAGATCCAGTACCGTTGTACGTTTTTTACATTTATTTTCATAAAACTTTTTAGAATTACATTTTATTGATTTCAGACAGAAATTTCTATGAATATTTTTTTACTCTACGAATATTTAATGGTGATTTATTATTAAGTACCGAAATGTGCTTTATGCTATCAGTGTGGGGAAACGTGTCTGTCTGTCGATCTGTCTGTACGTCCGTCCGTTCGTCGGTCCGTAACTCTAACTCGTCCGAGGCTATGAAAGATTTTCAAAATCTGTTTTTGTCAGTCAATGAATATAGTTTATGGTACGAACCAATCACAAATATTATCTAAATCTATTCATTGGCACGTGCAAAAATGGTATCTCTATTTTCCCACCTAGCAATTTTCAATGGGAAGTTATACTAAGTAATATATCACACAAATCGTAATGACGAGATAAAAGCGGTTATTCATTACTATTTTCGTCAGTCGATGAATATGGAACATGGCATGAACCAATCACAACTATTAACTAAATCGGTTCAATAGCACGTGCACAAATGGTACCTTCACGACCTCACCTAGCAATTTTCAATGGAGAGATATATTAAGTAATATATCAAACAAATTGTAATGATAAGATAGAAGCGGATATTAATTACCATTTTCGACAACTGATAAATATGGTTCCGGGAATTAACCATTTTAAAAATGGTTGTAATCGAAACAATGGATGGCACGTGCTGTAATTGTACCCTTATGGCACCCTCAAACAGTTTCAATAATAATAAATGGCATGTAATAATATATCAAACAACTTGGAATGATATGTCATGAAGAAATATAACGTAAAATTAATGATAATCCAAATTGGTTCAAAGGTACGTGGTTTAATAATGTCATTATGGTCCATTAGAAACTTACTATGTTAACATAGGGCGGGGAAAAATATGGTTCCGCGAATGGTTTATTTAACCTTTCGGTATTTGGTTATGTCATTCCTTAATGATTTATTAAATATGGAAAGGTGCTTTATGCTATCAGTGTAAGGAAACGTGTCTGTCTGTCTGTCTGTCCGTAACTCTAACTAATCCAAGGCTATGAAAGATTTTCAAAATCTGTTTTCGTCAGTCGTTGATTATGGTCCATGGCACAAACCAATAGTAAATATTATCTAAATCGGTTCATTAGCACTTGCACAAATGGTATTTTTACGACCCCACTTAGCAATTTTCAGTGGGAAGATATATTAAGTACGAGGGCGTATTGAAAAGTAATGCCTCCATGGCTGTAACTTTTTTATTTGTTAACCGATTTTCAAAATTCTTTTTGTATCTTATACTCACATTTGTCCTCTATGTAATGCATTATTCACTTTTCAACATAGTCCCCATCCCTTTCCACACATTGCGCCAACGCGTGACTAACTGGGTAAACCCGTCGGAGAGGAATTCCGGAGTTGTTGTCGACACCAGGATTGAATGGCAGCTTTGGACCCTCTTCTGGAGTATGATAACGTCCGCCCGCACACGAGTCGCCACACACAAGAGGCGTTGCAGCGCCTACAGTTCAAAGAAGAATGACTGAAGTTCAAAGATGAAAGACTTTGCACCTTGCCACTTTCACCGCTTCCCAAAGAATAAAGAGCCCCTTAAGGGACATGAGTTGGTTCTGACGGCGAGGTAAACGCTGCCATTCAATCCTGGTGTCGACAATAACTCCGGAATTCCTCTCCGATGGGTTCACCCAACAAGTCACGCGTTGGCGCAATGGATGGAAAGCGATGGGGACTATGTCGAAAAGTGAATAGTGCATTACATAGAGGACAAATGTGAGTACAAGATACAAAAAGAATTTTGAAAATCGGTTAACAAATAAAAAAGTTACAGCCATGGAGGCATTACTTTTCAAAACGCCCTCGTAATATATCAAACAAATCGTAATGACGAGATAGAGTCGGATATTAATTACTATTTTCGCCAATTGGTAAATGTGGTTCTGGGAATGAACCATTTTGAAAATGATTGTAATCGAAACAATGGCACGTGCTCTAATCGTACCCTTATGACACCCTCAAAAATTTTCAATAAGATATGGCATGTAATATATCAATCAAATTGGAATGATGTGTCATGAATTAATATAATGTAAAATTAATGATAGTAAAAATTGGTTCCAAGGAACCTGGTTTACTGGAACCATTAAGGTTCATTGGAACTTTCACTACTAAAATATGGCATGTAATATATCAAATAACTTGGAATGGTGTGTCATAAATGAATATAAGGTAAAATTAATGATAATCCAAATTGGTTCAAAGGTACATGGTTTAATGGTGTGATTATGGTCCATTAGAAACTTACAATGTTAACATAGGGCGGATAAAAATATGGTTGTGCGAATGGTTTAGTTTAGCCTTTCGGTACTAGGTTATGTCATTCCTTAATAGTTTATTAAGCACCAAAAGGAGCTTTATGCTATCCGTGTGGGGAAACGTGTCTGTCTGTCTGTCTGTCCGGCTGTATGTCTGTCTGTCTGTCCGTAACCCTAACTCCTCCGAGGCTATGAAAGATTTTCAAAATTTGTTTTCGTCAGTCGTTTAATATGGTTCATGACACGAACCAATTACAAATATCTAAATCGGCTCATTGTTACGTGCACAAATGGTACCTCTATTTTTCCACCTAGCAATTTTCAATGATCAGATATATTAAGTAATATATCAAACAAATCGTAATGGATTTTAATTACTATTTTCGACAATTGATAAATAAAGTTCCGCGAATGAACCATTTTAAAAATGGTTATAATCGAAACAATGGCACGTGCTCTAATGGTACCCTTACGACACCTTCAAAAATTTTCAATGATAAGATATGACATGAATTATACAAAAATAACACTGGTCAACAAAATTTTAAAAAGTTCATGCTTCCGAGATAAAAATAGTCATTCCTTAACGAATTCAATGTGCTGAACACGAATACAACTAAGAAAAAGCTGAATTGGCTATGGTTTCTTAGTAATGTGTACGAATTATTTGAGAAGAATGTATATATGTAAATATTACAATACATATTAAGAATATCTTAATCATTTTCGGCCTCTCGTTTGTAAGCCTCGTGGGGAGCATGTCTGATGATTTCGTGACCCCCAAAAAAACCCCTCTTTAATTTTGGGTTCACCTGAGTTTAAGGAATTTTTCCTACGGGTGCTTGAGTGCTGATCCGTTCTTATCCATGGCTTTTACCAATTTTTTTTACAAGGTTGAACTTGATTTGTAAAGGAGGAATGATTTTGTGTGGTTCTGCTAATGGTGGAGGTTATACATTCGTTTCTCCTAATTTAAAAGATGCTATTACACAAAGGAGATACGTCAACATCTCTGCAACAAGAGCCAATCAAGTTTTTTCAATGTGATTTTCGTGTTCAGCACGTTAAATTCATTCAGGATTGGGTACTTTCACCTAAGAAGCAATTTTGTTGTTGCCCAGTGTAATTGGAATGATGTGTCATCTATATATATATAAAGAAGGATGTTTGTGGGTGGGTTTGTTTGTTTCTTATACAAATCTACAGTTTTATTCCGATCTTGATGAAATTTTGCATACTTGAACTTCAAAGCATGAGGAAGATCACTGTCTACCTCAGATTTCGAAAAAATAATAAATATTGATAAAAAAAAGTCGATATTCATGGTTATGGCAAGTCATATTAATGAGAAATATCTCATGACCAACAATGCAAGGCAAAGTTTGTGCAATATAGATAAGTTTCAATTTGTAACAATACATAGAATTCTTGTTATTGAGGCTTTTCTTAGAACTGACAGTTCTCAGTACTTAACAATTTCTTGAAAATCTTTAAAAATGATCAGTAACTGGAGATAATGAGAGTTAGCAGACTATTGAGAAAGAGTGGAAAAACCACAGAGGAAGCATTACCTTACCTCCGTGTTGTATTGAGCAAATGAATAGAAGAATCGGCGACCACTAGACTACACAAAGTGATGAATGGCAAAGTTTTGCTTCAAGACATCGAGAGTAGAGTGGGAATTGCAACAACATCAAGTGTACATATAAAGTAAGATTACGTGAGTAAGAAATTATTTAGACTAGCAGTGGCATCCTTGGAGAGGTCCATCCATTGTGAGTCTTTAAAAACAAATTTTTCGAATTTATATTAAGATTTTTTACTGTATTAATTCTAAGCGTTTTCATGTATTTATTTTTAAGATATTGCAAAAATGTAATCAAAAATATTTAATAATGAGCATAGAATACGATGCAGTGACAGGCTATGAATAAGGCAGCGTCTATTGAGGAGGAAAAGGAGTCACACGAGTCTCTCTTGACCTCCCTATCAAACATCCAGACGAGTAGCAAAAAATTATGTGCCTGGAAAGGAAAGAAAAATAACGAGTATTGGTCAGATTAACTCTGGAGCTAAAATAGAAAAATCTATACGGGCATTGGAAACATCTAAACAACGGGAGTTTCGAACACAGCAAGAGGGTATAAGAGTTTCTACGTCAAGGGTAAGAAAAACTTGGGTCTAAAGTATCGAGATGGATATCAAGAAGTAAATAAAGTCCCGGTATATATCCTAGAATTCCTGTTTTTATTATTTTTCTTAGAATGGATAGCCTCTTCGCTCTTTGTTATATTGATTGGGTTATTATTTAACTAATTTGGAATTATAATTTAACTTCTGGAGATTGTTCTGCCTACCTGCAAGTATAATTATCCCAGGCAAAGCCGGGTCCTCTGCTAATGAATGAATATAACGTAAAATTATTGATAGTCGAAATGGGTTCAACGGCTCCTGGTTTAGTGGAACCATTATGGTTCATTGGAACTTTCAATGCTAATATTTGGCATGTAATATATCAAACAACTTCAAATGATGTGTCATGAATAAATATAACATAAAGTTAATGATAATCCAAATTGGTTCAAAGGTACGTGGTTTAATGGTGTGATTATGGTCCATTAGAAACTTACAATGTTAACATAGGGCGGATAAAAATATGGTTCCGCCTTCAAATTCTTCTGGAGGGTTGTCATTTCATTAAGTTTTAGTTTCCATCTGTGTTTACTGATAAGTTTGTCAATGCACTTGTCATTGAAACCATTTGCCTCCGCAGCTTCTCTGATGAAGTTGAATTCTTTCTCTCTTGCTTGTGCCTCCTGGTTCTTCACATTGTAAGTAAAAACAGCCCCAGAGGTTTATTATTCTATTTATTTACAATCCACATTATTGAAGTTGTTCTCAACAATGGTTTGAACAAGAGCAAAAACATTAGCGCTCATTCTGAATACCTTAGTGTTGTAGACATTGCAGAGAATATCTGTAAAAGTCTTGCTGTCAAGTGTTCATCTTAGGAAAAGATACTTCTGAGCCTAAAAGATGACGTTCTGCCAGACCGAAATCCACAAATTCTGTAGATGATAGGCAAATCTTCCGATTAGCTTCTCTTCAGGAAACGTCAATTCGGAAATTTAACAAGAATTAAGCATCAACATCTCCAAAAGCACCATACACTGAAGATTACAGATGAAAAGTAATCTGAAATGTAAGCCAATGATCAGGAAACCACCAGTGACTGTGATACACCTGATTGCATGACTGCAATGGACAAAAAGTAACACATATCTTGGACTGACGAATGGATAGCATGCCTTTTCAGTGACGAAAATAGGTTTAATTTGGACGGTCTTAACGGGTGGAAGTATTGCTGGCATGATTTGCAGACCCAAGATCGAAACCTTTAGAAGTAGACAACAAAGAGAAGGAGCGGTTATTGTATGGACATATTTCGGCTTCGGTCAAAAAAAAAAACGGAATCTCAAACATTGCCGTTTTAAGTGATCGCAAAAATGCAGAATAATATCAGCACACACAAAAAGATTATCTTCTTTCTGTCGCTGAAGAAAATGCTGGTAAAGACTGGATTTTGCAATAAGATAACGCTTTCTAACATGGGTGCAGCTCAACTTTGAATGGATACAAGCACATAATGTGAATATTAATGAGTGAGCAGTGAGATGTCCGGACCTAAATCCTATTGAGAACTTATAGGAGATTCCAGCAAGAGATGTTTATGCCCAGAGACAGTTTAGTAGCTGTGAAGAACTAAATAAGCAAATCATTGACAGCTGGTATAACATAGATCCTATAGTCATTTATACATAAATTAAAAGTTTGCCGAATCGTGTTTTTCATGTGATTTAATCTTATTAAAAAATAAAAGATTATCAATATTCAATTTTTAGTGAACGTATTTTTTGTTTATTTACATTTTGGGAAATAAATTTTGTTTGTTTTTGAGAAATATCAATAAAATGTTACAGAATTTTTCCATAAAATCAAACGATATTTTGTTCGGACATTTATAAAAATATTATAGCTTTGATAAAAAATTGATTAAGCAAATTATAAATTAAGTTTTTCTTGAATGATTACTTAGATGATTTATACTTTTGGGACGCACTATATTACACGTGCTTAAGATGTGCTCCTTAAGCCTGAATACAAGCACGACACCTGCGAATCATAAATACGAACAATAAGCAACGTTATTTCAAATTTGATTGTCCGTATCAGTTATCCGTAGTAGTAACTATTCAGGAGTACTGATGTCAACAAGCAAGTGATTGTCATTTGTTAATTGACTGTATTTTAAGCTTTTAATGGTAACTACAGGAATGGATTTGCTACCGCACTAATATAACTTCGAGCTATTATAATTCTGTACCTAATTGGAGTACGACCTATGTTCTTATGATTGCTCAACCTGCACATCCCAACAAAAGACCGATTTTATTTTTACACTCGATATGAATCATCCTGTATTCTTTATCTTGCCAGATACGATCCCAGATAGAAAGTGCTGTCAATTTTTAAAACAGTTCATCTGTCAATATAAAAATTACTGCTAATAAACATAGCCGCTTCGCCGCACTCTTACGTGATTATATAAATTAATTTTTTCAAATCCATAAAGGGAAGAAAATTAAATCTTTTAAATTTTTGCTTGTTATTGGACGAAATTATTTACTGTCTGTTACCCTAATCTTTTCTATAAACTGTTTTGTGACATTTTAAGTATTAAATTACAAAATATATTTTAATTGACAGAACTGTTTATATATCGTAGAACAAAGCTCAACCTTAGAACTTAAATTTTCAAAATCTTTCTTGCGTTTTCTCCATTTAGGAGGTTTTTCACTAATAGAAAACGTTCCTGGATTTCAAGAACAATTAATGCGATGGTTTTCCTTTGCCTTCCGTAGTAAAGTACAAACACAAACAACCATGCCGCACGGGGACGCAGACTTCAAGGTGTCGAGATTTCGGGTTGCGGGTTCAAAATATACAAACAAATTTTTTATGTATTGAGTTGATGCATAAGTCGTAAGTTTTTATTTGGCATGACACAGGGTAAAAACAACTTACGCATCAACCTCAAAGAATAAATTGCATGGAAGATTTAGCTTGAGCTTCCAAGATCTTTTCATTTCTCTTATAAAAATTAGAATAAACTTATTAAAGATGATGATTAAATAACGTAATGTAATTAAATAATGTAATCTTCATATACAAATATGAGTTAACGTTCAATGAGAAGTGAATTAAAAATTTCATAATTGGTCTAATACCTGATGGATTATTAAAGCTACTTTTCTAAAAAGGAAATAATACTGCTTTACTTTAAAGAAAATTCAGGAACTTATTATGATGTAAATATTTATTTTCAAAGTTTCCTCTGTTTCTCTTCAGGCTTTATCTTGGCTAGCATCGCTTTTTCGTCTTCTATCGCTTAAGTATGTGAGAAGCGTTTTTATTTCCGTTTCCATTCTTCATCGCCGTTTGCGTTTCCAAGAAAAAACCTTTTCGACACTCCAGAAAAACTTACAACATTCTGTTGCTTCAGAATGAAAGAACCGAACCAGATCTATATTTTTTTTATTTGTCAAATAGCAATGTGATGGGAATTTTAAGATAGACGAAGAGTAGGGATGTCGGGGGCAAAGCAAGTAATGCCTGCTTCGGAGCGAAATGTGTGTTAGATTCCGGTCTCAATCACCGCGAGTTAAACAAACAAACACGAGTTGATGCAGTTGCCGCTACTACGCATGTGCTATTCGCATGTCATCGCGTGTTGCCCGTTAAGCCCTCGCAATCGCCATCCTTTAACTACTCCCCTCTCAACGTCTCCTCTCCCTTTCCACTCTACGCCATTGGAATCATCTGCTCACTTATGTTTTTACAAGCTATTTTTATCAGATACAACAACGAACTCGGTTTCTATATATTGAAAGAGTGAGAGAGAGAGAGAGACTCTCCTACAGTGGACTGGCTATCTTAATTCGTCCTGGAGCACGCACTTCCATTTACTTCAAGCGTTATGCAATTACTGCAATTTACGTCGTCAATTGTAGATTTTTTGGAACTGAAGCCAGCGAATACGGTTCAATAACATTTCGCGATAATGATGAAATTTGACCACAAGGGGACCATTGCTATTAAATGTAGTATACAAATATCACAATATAACTTCCGGTTTAAATTTAGATTTCTCATTGAAACCTTAATTCGCATTAGATATATAGAAAACATTTAGCTATGAGTAAAGTCTTGAAGCAATGTAAACATTTTATTGATTGTCTTGCAGATTTAATGTTTAATTCCTTACAGTTCATATTTAGGATAAATTTCAACCCATATTCAAAATAGCTAAATTATTTAGAGTACATGATAAAATGGTTGAATGTATTTATTTATTTCTAAAAGACCCGTGAAGAAGACGGAAGATCAAGTGCGACCCATCTGCTGTGAAATAAGGAAGAGTAATTTGATAATTACTATCTTGGATAATTATCATCTTTTAATTATTCGGACCAAAGAAATGTTTTAAATTACTGTGTAAATAAAAAGTTCTTATAGGTAGATATGAAAGGAGAAAAATAAGGATAAGCAAAAACAGGGAACGGGAAACGAGATTTGCAGCAGCGAATGGAATTGCAGTGGCCTTTAAGAAGTATAGTGAAAGGATTAAATAAAAATTTAGAAAAAAGTTATTTGGGATTTTTTGAGTAAACAACAAATTTGATAACAGCATGGCAATCTACCTGGCAAATTAAGAAATGGAAAAAAATTGACATCTTATGGCCGACCAAGATAATTGAAAAAGTATTGTAAATATTCACCAAGAAACCATTTCTGAATCTTAAGAAGCCTATTTTGATTTTACGTCGTTTAATATTGAGCCAACAATTATTAAATTAATCAATATACAGGGTCGAGTCACTGAATTATGACCGCCACGTAGGTTTATGTAAACATGTTCTGCCCTTTCACAGGGGGGAGGGAGGTGGATAAACCTGCATGTTAAAAGACATATAAAGGTGGTTTCAGAGGAACAGTTCGTACAGCAATAGTCGCCGTCATGGGCAGAGCACGCGACCTAATATCTTGAAAAAGGTATGATCATCGGGTATCGTGCAATAGGCAGCAGCATTTCGGAAACCGAAGCTGTCGTGAACTGTTCGCTTAGTGCCGCAGTGAAGGTGTACAATGATTGGAAGATTGGACAAGATGTGCATTCCAGGCGTGCAAATTGCAGGGGACTACGTGCCGTTAATGAACGGGGTGAGAGGCGCTTGCGACGGCTACTTAAGAGTGATCGACGCACTACCGTCGATACATTGACAGCCCAAATGAACGAGGAATCCACCAGAAAGCTATCGAGAACAACTGTGCAACGCATATCGTTGCGTCTTGGCCTTACAGCAGACGTCTGGTTCCAGCACCCATATTGACATTATACATCGCAAGAAACGACGTGCGTTTGCATTGCAGTACAAACATTGGACCCGAGACCAGTGGGAAAATATCCGTATGAGATATCCGAAAACAAACAGCGAAACCATTGTTGGGCGGCAACAGGCTAGAGTAGTCAGTGTTATTGTCTGGGGCATGTTTTCGTAGCATGTTTTAGGTCAATTACTTCCTCTGGAAGATACCGTCAATAACTGTGCATACCTATCCATCGTTGCCGACCAGGTGCATCCTTACATGGCAACTCTATATCCTGCGAATGATGGCATCGTCAACAGGATAATGCCACATGCCATCTGGCCAAAATTTGCCGTGCATGGTTCGAGGAGCATGAGGATGAGTTCCACTTACTACCTTGGCCTCCAAACACCCCAGATCTCAATCCTTGCGAAAATCTGTGGGACATTTGGATTGACACGTCAGGCAGCGAGACGCTCCACCCTGAAATTTTCATGAGTAATGTGATGCTTTGCTGTTCGCATGGACACAGATAGTATGAGGGATATGACTTCTGGCACAGGACCCCAATTCAAATATTGTCGTCTGGAGGCCGGAGCCATCCTCTTTCTCTGTGCCAACCATGACACAAGTAATTGGCTGATCACTACTTACTTACTTACTTACTTTTCAAACCCGCTTATCCGTTAGGGTCGCGGGGGCAGCAGCCCTATGGAGGATCTCCAGCGATCGCGATCTTCCGCCATCAGGCGCATGTCCTCCCTGGTAATATCCAAGCGACTCGAACCCAGATTCTCCAGGTAGTCTAGCCACCTGGTTCTAGGCCGACCCCTTGGTCTCTTACCCACCGGCTTGGAAAATAACAACTGCCTAGGAAGACTAGTTTGCGGCATCCGAATCACGTGGCCATACCAGCTCAACTGAGACCTCTCAATGCGGAGAAGTAGCGGCTCAACACCTAAAGATTCCCTTATTGTATTGCTGTACACTCTATCTAGTAGGGTAACACCTGCAACACCTCTCAGAAATCTCATTTCGGCCGCTTGTACCCGCGATCGCACTCTTTCGGTCATTACCCAAGCCTCATGACCATAGGTGAGAATGGGGACAAAGATGGATTTGAAGACGGAGAGCTTAGCTTTGTTACTCAGCTCGCGTTTCGTTACCACGGATCGCCACAGTTCACGTCTGACACAGCTTGCTGCACCGATCCGAGCATCCAATTCTTTCTCCTGCCGTCCATCACTCGTGAATGCAATCCCGAGATACTTGAATTTCTCCACCTGTCTCAATGAGGCTCCACTAACATGGAGAGCGCACTGAGCAGGCTGTCTTGAAAGGACCAGAACCTCGGTTTTAGCCACACTGATCTTCATCCCAGCTTCTTCACATTTGGCTGCAAGCCGGTCTAGTGCATGCTGAAGGTTCGTGCGAGAAGACCCAAGGAGGACAAGGTCGTCAGCAAAGAGCAACCTCTCCACCAGGCAGTCGCCCACACAAACACGCTCATCGCCTCGGCTGCCCCTGTCTATCCAGTCCATAAAGATAATGAACAAGATGGGCGACAGTACGCACCCTTGGCGGAGTCCAACACCCACGGTGAACGGTCTTGACTTAATGCCATTTATCCGGACACACATCTCAGAGCTTTCGTACAGAGACATGATAGCAACCAGTAATTGCCCATCCACTCCATACTCTTGCAACACTTGCCAGAGCTTCTCCCGAGGAACCCTGTCATATGCTTTTTCGAGGTCCACAAAGCAAGCGTAGACCTCTTTTGCATACTCCCAGGATTTCTCAAAGATTTGCCTTAGAGCAAAGATGTGATCCGTCGTGCTTCGGCCAGGTCGGAAACCACACTGCTCCCCTGACAGTTTGGAGTCGACTATTTCCCGACTTCTCTTCTCCAGACACTTAGCGTACACTTTCCCAGGAATGCTGAGCAAAGAGATGCCTCGATAGTTGTTGCAATCTCTCTGGTCTCCCTTTTTGAAGATAGGGATCACAGTTCCTGTCTGCCATTGCTTAGGGGCCTGTCCAGATATCCAAGCAACCTGACACACTCGAGTCAGCCACAGGATACCATCCTGATTTAAGGCCTTTAACATCTCGGACCGGATTTCATCATCACCTGCAGCTTTGCCAGTCTTCAGGGACTTAATTGCCCATCTGACTTCTGTTTCAGTGATACTACCGTGACTATTCTCCGCTCCAAGGTGCATCTCGTATGTCTCAGTTGTTGTCGTCACCGGATTAAGAAGAGATGCAAAGTATTCCTTCCACCTATGCAATACGCTCTCCTCCGTTTTCAGAAGCCTCCCATCTGAACTCTTAATAGTTTGTGATGAAAGAGACTTCTTTCCACGGAGGCGGCGCACGGTCTGCCAGAACACCTTGTTTGCCGAACCATAGTCTGCCTCCAATTTCTCCCCGAACTTCTCCCAGGTCTTGGCTTTAGCTGTTGATACTGTCTTTGCTGCTGCTTTTCGCGCCTCAGTGTACCGCACTCGGCTCGAAGTTGACTTATTTGCAAGCCATAGCAAATAGGCTTCCTTCTTTGCCTTGACAGCTTCTTGGACTTCACCGTTCCACCACGCAGTCCTTTTCTCACCGCCCTGCGCCACACTCAGCCGCTTACGACCACAGCACAATGCAGCCGAAGTAATCACAGCAGTTTTAAACAACTGCCACTCCTCTTCAACAGTACCACGATCACTGGGAAGTTCTTTGAAACTTGAAGATATGTTATCTGCAAAGGTCTTCCTCACAGCTCTATCCTCCAGTGCCTCCCATTTGATGCGCCAAGTTTGTCTGAACCTAGTATTTCGCTTGGTTGGCATGGATTCAGAGAACCGCAAAGTGCAGACAACAAGGTGGTGATCAGTTGATAGTTCTGCCCCTCTTCTCACACGAGTATCCAACACTGATCGGAATAAGTCAGCTGAAACAATTACAAAATCAATCAGTGACTTCTGGTCCATTGCATCCCTGTACCAGGTATACTTATGGACATCCCTGTGCTGGAAGAAGGTGTTTGTGATGGAAAGTCCATTGTTGCAACAGAGATCCAACAAGCACCTCCCATTCGCATTTAAATCGGGGTCACCATTCCTCCCAATCACGCCTTTCCACGTTT
Organism: Rhysida immarginata; assembly: GCA_023313115.1. Taxonomy (NCBI): domain Eukaryota; kingdom Metazoa; phylum Arthropoda; class Chilopoda; order Scolopendromorpha; family Scolopendridae; genus Rhysida; species Rhysida immarginata. Next base: position 313,407 of record JAHWFO010115002.1, read on the forward strand.
GGTCATCAGCCCCTACGTGTGCATTGAAGTCGCCCATCAGGATGACAGAATCTGCACTCCCTCTCCTGCTAAGAGCAGCATCAACTTCATCTAGAAAAAGTGGGTACTCTGTGACTGCATTCGGAGCATATGCAACGAATAGAGAGAGAGACCGTTTCCCTATCTGAAGTCTCAGGAGACACAGTCTTCCACCTAAGGGGGTCCAATCTGCAACATAATCTGCCAGCCGGGGACTTGTGAGTATCCCCACTCCCGCCTGGGCAGTCATGTTAGGGTCGACACCAGAGTAGAAAAGCTTCCACCCTCCTTCTAAGTCCACAGTTCCAGAACCCGGACTGATTGGTTGGTGAGGCGAAGACAATCGTCAAAACTACCAAAATTATCTTGAAACTCCCATAATTGTTCAAAAAATTTCTGGAAAATAAATCCTGCATAGGATTGATGTCCAGAACAAGTATATGACACCATCACAATGAGGCATCCCGAACCTCAAACTAGAGGATCATGGAGTAACTGTTGTGTTATCTCTCCCTGAACTGGACGCAAGGACTCTGAGAAACAGGTAATGGTTTTTATACATTGGCCTGTCTGAGATCCAAGCTAAGGTTTTAGGGAAACCTCCTGATAAGTCACCGCCAGATGCTGAGGTGCTTCCAAGCAAATCTTCAGCATAAAAAACTGGCTGTTGCCAACCTCAGCAATATCTTTCTGGCTAAGGACATCCACATCGCTTTGATTCAGGATCCTTGGATTTTCAAGGGCGGAATTAGAGGTTTGTCCAACTGTGGAGGTAAGCTAATATATGATTATACTTGTTTATCTCCCCGAGCCTGTTTTTTGATTAAAAATAATATCAACGCCCTACCCATGTACCAACTGTGTTCTAGAAATTTGGCCGTGCGAAAATTAACCTTCGTATAAATGGTAAAGCTCGTGACATTATTTTTGTCTTGGGCTACTTTCCTTTCGAGGAGACCTCACCCATTAACGATGATATACGGAAAATATGGGAAACATCGACTACCCACAATGTGCAGATCGTTTTTGGATGTGAGGCAGCACCGACACAAATCTCAGAGGTAAATTTCTTTTCGATTTTATTTTAGAGAATAACCTAGATATCTTTAATCAAGGTAATAAACCAACCTTCATCAGCGGTAAGAAGGGAGGTTATTGACGTTACATTTGGTTCTTCCAAATTGAGTAAATGGATTAGCAGATGGTATGCTGATGAGAAACCATCTTTGGCTGATCATCAGCACATCTACTTCACCTTTCATACTGGTGAAGACTGGGACAGAACTTTTAGGGATCCCAAGCGGACCAATTAGGTTCAATATCGGGAGGATGTATGTTCTGCGATTTCCAATCTTCCCATCCGAATTAAGGATACTTTTGACTTGAAGCTTTGTGTAAATGGTTTGCAGCAGGATCTAAATAAATCATATCATAAAAACAGTCCTCTGAAGAGGAAGAGATGTAGAAAATGGCACGTTTATAAATCTGTCCTCGCTGATTACAACAAGGCTGTTAGAACGGCTAAACGTATTTCATGGAGAAAGTTCTGGAAATCAGTCCAAAAGACTGAGGAAAAAGCTAGACTCTATAATTGTTTAAAGAGTGACAGACCAATTATGGTTGACACTCTTAAAAATGTAAATGGCACCAGAAACAGTAAAGAAATCCTTGAGACTTTAATAAAACTCATTTCCCGGGCGCTAGGCTCATCAGGCCACTGGATCCTGTTCATATTGATTTTCTGGATAGGACCTCACGGGCAGGCTGGGCCATTTCCGGTGAAGTATTACTCGCTGTAAGATCATATGGGCAATTAAATCCCTTGAACCCTACAAGTCACCCGGACCGGATGAGATCATTCCGGCACTACTCCAACAAGCTTCACCAGTCCTGTGTTTAATCTTTAGGGCTACGACCATGTCAAGAGCTTTCGATCCATCAGTTTATGCTCCTTTATGCTTAAGTGCTTTGAGAAGATTATAATTATTGATGGATGGATCAGAGATGATATTGGGACTAATAGTCCCATTCAAGCTAATCAATTTACCTATCAATCCGGAAAATCCACTGAGGTAGCTTTGCACCATCTGGTGGGTAAAATCGAGAAAATTCTGGAGTACAAAGAGAAAACTGACATTGAGGGAGCGTTTGATAACACTTCCTATAACTCTATTGCTACAGCTGAATGTGCTAAAGCAATTTTTCCTCTGATTCGTGAATGGATTATCGTTTCCAATCTATTGGGTGAGGAAATTGTTGCGCGGCCCTCCAGGGGTTGTCCGCAGAGTGCCTGTTCTTCCCCCACCCCCCTGCTATGGAACCTGGTGTTGGACGACCTCATTTCTTTTCTCAATGATCAAGGTGTTTATGCCCAAGGTTACGCAAATGATATTGTCATCCACGTTTCCGAGATTGACAAATTCACCGCTTTGGATCTAATGTAATCTGGTTTGCATAAACTTCAATCCTGGTGTAATGACCGGAATTTAACGGTTAATCCCTTGAAAACCACTCTTGTACCCTTTACTAATCGTAGAGAAAACTATTCCTCCTGATCGGATACCAACTTTGTTTGGTGATAAGATCATTATGAAGAAGGAAGTCAAATACTCGATAGCAGGTTGACTTGGAACCAGCACCTTGAACATAAAATTAATCAAGTTATTTATTTTATTCATTTATTTATTTAATTAAATTTAAATTACAGGTAAACTCCCCGGGGGCCAGTATGGTCAACATCTGACCGACAAAGAGGCCCCAAGAGGAGCTAAGCCAAAAACAAATCTGGACTTAAAGTAATAAGGTTAAACAACAAATAACAAATTAGCAAATAACAATCGTCTAAATCAAAAATAGCCAAAAAAAAATGAAACTCCTATTGGACATTCGAAAATAGTTGGACTTTTTTGTTGTCGCAGAGCCCTTGGTAAATTCTGGGGCCTCACTTCTAAACTTCCCTCTGTTTTTATAAACTTCTTTTTTATGAAATAAAACATTTTTAATTAGGTGATCTTTTGTCTTTTTTTGCACTTGCAATGGGGCGTTGCAGAAACATACCAAGTTTTACCTCATTCTCAGAGTTGATTTATGAAATTTGCTTAACTTTTGGACACGTGCATAGATATAATGACAAACTAAATTATGATTTCTCTTAATGTATATGATTTAAAATGCGCAGAAGGAGTGTAAATTAACGTTCACTGATTTAGTCAGATGTATTCATTTTAACACGGTATTCATTAAAGCTGATCTGCAGATCAATTCCAAATATTATGCAGTTTATCAAAACTGACAGCACATGACTTATGATATATCTGACCGGAATCTTTAATCATTAAGATTCCCATCCCGTACATTATTTAAACTACATGCCGGATCAACATGAAAGGCAAGATGTGGTTAATAATAATTATTCTGAAGTAGGAAAAACTTTTAATTGTTTCCTTAACACGTGCAATATTTTAATGATTTCATAACTATTTTTTAGTTCACCTGCAATAGGAAATATTGTTAAATATCTATATAATATTTTCAAAGCAAATAATGTGACTTTTTTGATCATTGGCGGCTCTCACCAGGTAATAAGTAAAGATAAGCTTTTCCTTCTTGACATCTACCCGCTTTAGTGTACGTGATATTTTTAACGATTTTTTCGGTGCTTAAATCTTTATTGGAGCGAGTCATTCAGCCACTGTTTATTTGTCCACCGTTTTTACAGTCCACACAGAGTTGTGTATATGTTGCTCTCGTGCACGTTGTGGGTCTTTGAAGAGGGTTATTTGCAATTTTAAGAGGAAAAATTACCACCTACTCAATGGTTATTTTTGAACAGATTCAGTCAGCCAGCCGAAAGTAGAATTCTCAAGATGTTATTCATGATATATTATTTATTATTATTATTATTATTATTATTATTATTATTATTATAAATATGGCTTAACTTAATTAAATACGTCTGGATAAAAATATTCATTAATTAACTGTGCTATTATAAGTTTAAAAGTAAGCATCTAAGGTTTCCTCTTTAGCCTGAATCGTAAAGAAATAAATTTGCAATTAAGAAATTAAATAATTGTATTCTATAATTATATAAATTGATAATTTCAAAACAAATACAAAACGAATATGCAATGCATCCTATCAAAGGCTTTTTAGCCATCAAAGCGAAATGTTCAGTTGTTTATAAGAATAAATTAATTGCATTTTCACTTTCGAATTGGTCTTATTTCCAGTAAAAAGACTTAATTCAATAAAATTTAACTTAAATTTAATTCTTCTGCAACTGGCAATAAAATTAAATCTTCCACTCATAATATTAAAATTACCTTTAGTAAAGTTTTAATCAGCGCAGGAGATTTAAAGAATGCTCATAAACTTCAGCAGCTTAAGTGTAATAAATGGCATTTTTGCCGCTGCGAATTGTAAGAACGCTAATGGTATTTGAAGTTAAAGAACAAATGGAATTCTTCAGATATTATTCTATTTTAAATACGAGGTGCAAGCCAAATGTTCCCGGATAGATATCGTACCACCTCCTGTATCATTAAGGAACTAGTCCAGAATTTATTATCGCCATGGACAACCGTTCTCCTTGTTACGAAATTGTATTTTGCGAAAGTGTATTCAAGCTATTTCGCGATCGATGTTACTAATTTGCGTGAATAAAGTACGTCAAAAACTATGCAACAGGAATATATATATTTTTATGACATCCAGAGCTTCTAAACAAGGAATTTGTAATTTGTTCCTACACGGGCATATTTGAATAAGGTGTTCTATTGGTGTGTCTTAGAGAACAGATTTGACGGAAATATTCTGAGATGCAGAACAACAAATCTTGGATGTTGCATTACGACAACGCACCAGTCCATTCATCATTAGTTATGCGCCAATTATGACTTCCACAAATACGACTGTCGTTTCTAACCCCTTTTACTTATCTTTATGTTCGCCATCCCAAACAGGTGGCCGAGAGGGCTAGGGCGTGGGCTTTCTAGTTCTCGAGTCCGCCTGGCTGTGGGTTCGAATCCCGCCGTGGGCATGGATGTTTGTATTTGTTCCGGGCTGCGTACAGATATAACTTGTGTAAAAGGCGCAAAATGACCTAAGTAGTCGACGCCTTGATTTCTAGACCCCCCCCCCCCTCCATCCCAAACTTTAATGCAGAAGATGAGATAAAGAGGGTAACGCAAGATACAGTGAAGGTAGAGTCGGTGCATTAATGCAGCAGGAGATTACTTCGAAAAAGATTAAATCAATTGAGTTATTATGTAAGATTACAATTTTAATAGATAAATTCCGGAAAACATTGGCTCGCACCTCCTATTGATGACATTGTGTGTTACTCCATAAATAAATTATTCTATCAAGGTATTTATAATAGATAAATAATTATTTAATTAATTTGCGTTGACAGAAGCTAATGACTAGATCGCTTTTATTTAAAATAGATATAAGCAGGAAGACTTAAATCTAAATCTATGGTTTTCTCCTCATAAAAATGAACCTCTCTGCAGTTAGCATTTATTAATCTAAAGTTTGATTAGCGATCATAGGTATTACGCAAAACATAACAGATGGATCGTTTTCTATTAAATTGTCTGAATGCATTTTCCTTCTGTTCCCACGACTTTTCGAACTAATTCCGATTCGTTCCACCGTAAATGGAATATCGTTTCCCACGAACGAAATCAACAAACATTCGTTGAAATTCGCATTATCCAACGATATAAAAAGGAACTGAAATGAAAATACGTGCGGGAGAATCGAACGCTCAGCGCCGCTATTAACGATCTCCTCGCGCCTTTTTAATTTGCCTAAAACACAAACAGGCTTCACTACCTGACGAAAAGAATGAAGTGCAAATTACCGAATTAAGCCATGCTTCCGGCTGGCCATTCAGTAGTCGGTTCAGGAACCCGATGCCAGAGGACGCTGACAGACAAGCCTCGCTCGTTGTTCGTTTTGATTGATTATTGAGAGGCGCATGCGCCGCTGTTAACCGTTATCGATCTTTTCGTGCAGTCATGGATTGGTTGGAACCTGACGCCGTTGTAGTTTTTTATCGATAATGAATGTGATATGGTGTGGGTTTTTTTTTCCTTTGGCGTCTATTGTTAAACTTTATTTGCTTGCTTTTCTTTTATTGAGGCGGCAGCGCGATTTTTCATAAATGTGAGAAGAAATTTAATATGCAAGAGTTCACATCCGCTGAAGAGGTCAATTAGAAATCAAGCTCGTTTTGATGACTTTTTAACGATTTATTTCAAATTTCAGGTGTTGCGTTTCTCGTCAATATATTCATTATTATAAATTTTCATTCAACTGAAGCGAAAACAAATGCTTTATTATAAAAACTCTTCCTTGTGATAATTTTCAAGGGCAATTTTATAACAGGAAATGCATAGGTATTTACTATGTTAGGAATTCTTATTTGTGATTACCCGGTTTTGTTTATAAAAATTCATGGTCAACTATGGCCCTCTAGCAGTTCTAGCCAGCTTTGCTCTGTTGGAATTCTTTGTACAGCTGAGCGAGTTTTACGTAGTGCTGGAGAAAAAATGTGTAGAATAATATATGTGGCTTCGAAAGTGGGAGGAAATAGAATGAAAATGAAACAATGCTTTAATCTGATGTTTCATCATCCCTGACTATGGCTGTTGGTTTTCTATTTCGAAAACGGCGCTGAAGTCTTGTCTTTCGTTGCGTGGCCGACTCCGCTTCATCAATTGTTCAATAGGCGGTCTCAATTTCTGTCATGGGGCTTGCTTTTCCTCTTCTTGGGTGGCGGTGAATCTACATGATTGTTTGTGCTCTGTGTGCTCTGCAATTCCAACAATCCAAGTTGGGTTATTCGTTACTCGGTAATCTGTTGTTCAATTCGTACTTGCTCTCGATGTCTTGAAGCAAAACTTGGCACATTCATCACTTACAAGGAAACCCCACATAGCCTAATCGCTTTAACAATGCAGTCCTTGTAAGGCAATGTATGCTGAATTTTTTTCGTTTTCGCGGTTTATTTTGAAAAAACACAATTTCGCACTCTTATTTTGCAAGCATCTATAGTAGCTTCAGATGAGTAACATATTTCAATTTGGTGGAAATCTGTGACATACATGTTCGAGGGTAATATCGATTAGTTTATTGACACGTGAAAACAACGCTTACAAAAGCTGCTCAAAGTGTCCACCAGCCATTTCGATAAATGAATTGGATTGTCACAACACTGACTTCAGTATATTGTCAAAGAGTGCTGGTATTTCACGGACTTTTTCGCTGGGGACTGCAATGGTAGTGACATGTGTGCAGTAACGAGTGCGGGATTGTTAGAATTGTGGGTAAACAAAACAACCTGAAGAGTTAAATTATAGACGAAGCTTATTGGTTTTCAGTAATTCTATAATTTCCTGCTGTAGACGAGGCCTCCGATGTTCAGATGTTTCTGACGCCCGGATAACTTTTTGTCTTCTCTGGCCAATACTCGTTCTTTTCTTTGATGGCAGTGGATGTACATGATCGTTTATGTGTGTGGTCTGCAATCCCAACAATCTGAGTGGGGTTATTCACTATTTGGTAATCTGTTGTTGCAATTCGTACTCTGCTCTCAATGTCTTGAAGCAAAACTTAGCACATTCATCACTTAGTGTAGGCCGTTTCTTTTGTTGACACACGTGCATGGGAACTTCGATGACCACAGGGTTACTCACCACTTGCTCAGTTCCTTAATTGTCTGCTAACTCTCCATTATCTCCAATTACTGTTCATTTTTAAAGAACTATCATTTCCAAGAAAAGCCCGAACAACAAGAATTCTATGCGTTGTTACAAATTCAATTTTGTTTCTTAATTCGCAGAGGTGGGATAGAATCTTCATTACATGCGATATTTTTAATGCACAAATTTATCTTGAATTGTTGGTCTCACTATATTCAAGGTAAACGTGTGCATTATGAGAAGACAGACGCCAAAGTGTAGAGACAAAAGCTGCTGCGATATCCGCACTTCGCACCGTTCCGCAAACTGGCTTCGCAGGGTGTTTCCAAGCATTATATAGACGTTGGCAAAAGTATGTTACTGCCCAAGGACAGTATTTTGAAGGAAATGTTGTTAAATGTTTGTTTTTTTTCTGTATGCAGAAATAAAAATTAATTCCGGGAACTTTTTGAAGCTATTAGTATAACTCCTGAGAAATTTTACTAGTCATCCCTTTCAAGGAGATTTGGTTGTTTAGTAACTCCATGGTCATTGTGGTGGTGCTTCCGTAAGTGCGGAGGTGATTCAGTTTTTCATCGTCATCGGATAAGGACTGAAAAAAAAAACACAAAAATATTCCAGGTGTCCAAATTATCTCACCTTGCCTGATCAATCCACCGATAGGGGAAACTCACATCAAGGTTATTCCGGACTTTTGTAAGGTAGTGATGAGATACGTCATCTCGCAGGAATTGAAGGTCATCTTCCTGTAATCACGGAAAAGAAAAATTCTGTAATCTACTCAGATACATGTTACCGATAATGATACACTTCTACAAAAAAGGGGCCTCAGAATCGGTGCGAGACAAAAATGAGAAGGACTAGTTGCTCTCACAGTACGCACACATCATAAAATAAGCTAATCTAGTAATTGCTCAACTTTCAGGTTGCCGGATGTGTTGCTCTTGATTTCCTGGTAACCAAAAACCAACAGTCTGTTTCAATCAATTGTGTAGGGCGCATTAACTTAGTTAGTTCTAGTGGTTGCTAACAGTCTAGTTGTCGATAACTAGTCGACAGTGCATAAAGTGTAACTGGAATACTTGAATTAGTGAGTGTCACGTATCAGTGGAAGGTATGGTAAAGACAGAAGTAAGGATACGCAATTAACACTAATAAATATGATTTATTCGATATAAATAAAGGAATACTTGATACTTCGACTTGAAGCAAATAAATATTAATTGTATTACACCAAAAGTCAGGACCTGAAGGTCGGTAGAATAGTTCACGGGTAAGTAATATTTAGTACTGGCGCACCAAGCCGTAAACTAGGTGAAACACAATAGCACCCCTTCAATGAAAGGAATTCGCACTTAATTAGCGAAAAAGAGAATTTAAATCAAGGTAGATAGTCAGTACATAAAGATGAGCAGGCGCAACGGTAGTCGGAAGTCTTGACCAATGTTCTTAGATAAATGGAGTACTAAACTACACATAACAGTATACGAGACTGCCTGCCACACAAGGAACACTGTATACGTTGCGTAAAAGCAGTTTTAATTAATAACCGTTTAAATGAAAGTACTGACGGTATTATTCTTGAAGAGCACCGGCTTTCGCTCGGAGAAATGCAATCCTCCACAATTTAATTTAGAAGCTCAATTAAATTTTATTAAAGAGTCTTTAGTAAAACTGCGGTGCGAAAAAAATAGCAGATGACGCGAAACGTCACAAAGTCAGCTCAGAAACAAAGGGTTGGCTTACCACAATAATCGCCTTTCGAAATTGCCGTTATTTGAACGTTAAGAATCGCTGAATCGGTCCTTCGATACAGCCGAGATCGCCCACGCACACAACAAGTCCATGAAATCCAAACGGGAAAATTCCGAAGGATGGCGCAATAGCCATGGAAATCCTCTTCGTTTCCTTGCAGCGTAGAAATTTCCCTCGTGGAAAAAACTGAAGTGCACTAAATGCTCATAGTGCAAGTAAAGACATCGATATGCGGGAACTGAGATGTTCGCATGTAGAAATCTCCTTCCTCGCTTCGAAGGCGTAATTTCGTTAACGCTAACAGTTTTTTCAAAGCGTTTTCTTGTTCCATCTTGATGGATTGCGTTCCTAGATTCTGTAGATTTTTCCGGAAACGGAATTGTCAAATCTCTCGAGACTTCCGCCCCGCTTCCGCGCACGGTCGTTTCCATTCTCTCGCCTCGGGTTGATCGCGTCGGCTGGCTTCCTTCTCCGCCGAGACGCCCGAGCATCCTCATTTGATGTGACGGCCGTTTTTGTTGGATAAACGTATCTCGTTTTATGATGCTTAAAAACGGACCGTGACAGTGAGTAAGCAAAAAAGACATGCGCAGGGTTAATAAGTATTGGGCAAAGTTAACAAAGATCAGAATTGAAAGTAGGGTAAGTCTAGGAAAGATGGCCAACCACTCACCCGCTAACCGATAGCACTCGTGCTAATTTTAAAATTCATCGCTAAAGAACGCTGCCGATCATATGGTTCAAAGCATTAGCCACGGCTGCCAACGTGTAAACGGCTGGTTCATGCTGGCGCGCTCTAATCATAAGTATTTCTCAATTTTTTATTTTAAGAGTTGCTGAAAATTTACTCACGTGAAAGATCTTTCTTACACATAAAAGAGCAAGTGGTCTGTATCTACTTCAATGATCAGGATAAATCCTTCCACCCTTTAACCGATTTTGTTACCGATGGCTGCTGGAAATGTTTTTGGTTTGGCCCAGTGGCCATTTCTCCTCGACGAATAGGAGAGATGGCCCATTTTTTCTAAGAGAGATGGCGCTCTCAACATACTTTTGTAATACTAGCGGTAACATAACTTCTTTGTGGTAACTTCATCTGAAGTTCCGCAACGATTATTCATAATAGAATAATAATATCCTGGTTCGAATAGTTTACGTAAAAGTTATGTGATCGTACAGTTGTTTAATTTGCAAAGAAACTTAAAAAACAATTCACTGATTCGTCAGAAAATACAGAAAATACAATATTTATTTAAGAAATAAAAAATGATATTTATTAACAAAAATTATGATCCTTCAAGGGAAAGGTGATAAATAAAAAGAAAGGGAATCTGATGCCAAACTTAAAACTGCAATTCAGCCTAATTCTTTACTACTAAGTATCATAAAGACACAATTGAAAAGCATCATGAAAGCACTTAACACAAATTATATAGGTTTTATATTAAGGCTATATTACCTTTTACCTATAACACTCCAAAAACTGTCACTTATGACTCATTAAATAAAACAAAAATACATAATTGACTTGTTGCCTGAACACTTTATAGATACCGCACAAGCGTATCAAACTAACCTAATGCATAAGCATTCTGCAACTTTTAGTCAATAAATCATAACTTATATATTTCAAAGAGGTCACGGCACTATCACTTAAAGTGTGCTGCTCCTAAAATGAGAAATGACCCTAAGACATATAAGCATCGGTCATACTCATAACGAATGTGTAAACATTCAAGAAAATATTGGTTCTATGACCCCCCCCCCCCCAAAAAAAAAAATGAAAGAATTGCTCTCAGTTCTAAGTTGACGATGAAAAATAACAGTTTAAAAGGGAAATAAAAATAAAGGAAATACAAAATTTAAAGTTAAATGACTCCCCAGCCGAAAAGGAATTACATCAACAGCTCAACACTAAAGCAAAATGTTCAAAGGATACAAATTTCACATAAAACAGTATTATTTAGAGCTTAACAATAAACTGTTTTCCAAAGATAAATATATAGTTCAGAAAACTGCAAACTGCAAACAAAAGTTCCCTCGGCTTCCAGCTGCATAGAATGATTTGAAGAAAGCAGACAGTCCAATCATGGAAAGAGAAATGGAATGTACGATGAAAAGTAGAATCCAACTTATAAGATGTAAGATGAAGCTACACCATTTTGGCTACGTTGATTAGGCCTCCAGTCAAAAGGTTCATGGCTGGGCTGGAATTAGAAAAGTGATGAGCTGCTGGTGAAATCGTCTGATGAAGTGACATCGGCGAACTCGTGTAGCCAAGGTTAAACACCACGGCCAACCAAAGCAAAACCCTTGGCCGATGCGCTTAACAAAGATGTGCAGTGGCAGATAATATCACATGGGAAGCATTTAACAAAATTGTTCCCGGAAATACAAAAATATTTTGGAAAAAAAAAAAATTATAATAAGTTTTGAAAATCGTAGGACCATGTGGTGGAGAAGGAATTACTCAAAATTCGTTCTTCACCACATCTTCATTTCAAAGAACAATTTTTCTAAGATGTTTTACTTTTCAAATTTAAAATGTCCAAAATGTCCATTATTGTAAAGTTTTTTATCTTTATTGCCTAGTTTTTCTTCAGATAGGTCAATCAAATTAATAAATCGAGTAAGAAAATTTTTTTATTTTAAATATGCTAATTAAACCTGTTAATGTGTTATTTTTGTCTAGTTCTTTCAGTTAACCTAAATTACGTTGGAATTCTTTTAATACTTACTTTGTAATTTCTGAAACAAATTTAAGCATAGCTATCTCTCCCTCTGGGCAAGACAGATGAACCCAGAGGAAAGACAAATATCGGAGAATTCGGGATAGGCGAATGTAACGAGAGAGACAGAAACTCGTGGAATTCTGTGCTGCCCACGACCTGTGTGTCCTAAATACCTTCATGCAACACCTTATTAGGAGAATGTACACGTGGCAGTCGCCCGATGGAAGAACTAGGAATCAGATTGACTAAGTTTAATTCTACTAAACGCTGGAGAACGTCAACAAGGGATATTAAAACGTATCACGGAATGGACTGTGATACGGACCACAACGCACTAGTGATGGAGGCACGCCTAAAACTCCGACGCCCAAAACAACGGACGAAAATCGACAAAAGATGGCATCTCCGTAACGACCATAAATATATACAAGGCGCGTGCACCAAAGCAACAGAATTACTGGAGGAAGAGCTGGAAATATAGACATCAAATGAAATTTGGCTGAGACTGAAGACCGGTTTGGATGAAGTTGCAGCCGGCTGCTCTAGACCTGAAATAAGATAGTTTACTGGATCCAAACAGACACATGGCAACTTATAGAACAACGGAAGGCCTTAAAAGTAAAACAATCAGAGTCTCATATCACACGACATCAATCTTCAAGTGCAGAACAAGCTAAGGAAAGACAAAGAATCATTCCTAAACAATCTTTGTGCACATGTTGAAAAACATCTCGAAACAAGCCATCCCCGCGAGGAGTTTACCAAATTCAAACAGATTTCCAGAAATTTTACTTCGAAGCAGCTATCGGTAAGGGATGTGAACGGCCAACTTCTGACCACTTGGGACGACGTAGTTAACCGATGGCGCAACTACTGCCAAGGTCTCATGAGGGCACCCGATTTGGATAATCCTCCTCAATCGGAGGAAAACCACTTTGAAGGCCTGGCAGGGAACTACCTTGAGAACCATCTTGAATGTCTGGCAGTCCTGGGATCAGAAATAATCTACGATGAGGTCATAGCCGCGCTCAAAAAACTGCGGCCTTATAAATAGCCAGGAATCGATGGCATCATGGCAGAAATGTTACAAATCCCAGATGGCAATCTAAACAGGGTTCTATTTTATCCTGTGCAACAAGATATGGAACAGTAGACAGTGGTCCGAAGGATGGTCTTCCTCAATATACATTCCACTTCATAAAAAGGAGCTAAGGACATCTGTTCCAACTACGGGACTATAGCTCTTATCCCTCACGTCAGCAAGATCCTCCTGAACGTCCTTCATGAACGGTTAAAGACCTGCTTACACCCCCAGATCCCAGAGGAATAGGGTGGCTTCATACCTGGAAGAGGAACACGGGAACAGATCATACTCATGCCCCAAATCTTCGAGAAGCCCTACGAATACGACAGAACACTTTTTGCATGCCTTCTGGACTGCAGTAAGGCATTCGTTACTATTCAGTGGAACTATCTGTGGGAAACGCTCCACAAAAGCGGCGTGCCAGTTCACTTCACAACACTCATCAGTAACTTATACTTCTCGAACCATTCCTTCGTACGGATAGGCGACCTAGTCTCGACCGAATTCTGCATCGGACAGAGCATACGCCAAGGATGTAATATATCTCCCATCCTATTCTAGATATGTGGCGAAACCATAATCAGGAAGGTATGGAAGAGTACGAAGGCAGCATCAGCATTGGCGGCAGATGAATAACGAATCTGTGTTATGCAGATGATACCGCCCTGTTCGCATGCGCGGAAGAAGGCATGGCAATAGTTAACAGAAATAAAAATTAACCTTATGATTTTGTGGGCGTAATTATAAAGATGGAAGGAAACCAGATTCACTATTCCATAAAATAACCATTTAATAAGTACAGGGTGACCCAAAAAAACGGTAATTTTTTAAATGCGTAGTGGCAGCCTCGAGCAGGTGGCAGCACTGTGGGACAGTGACCTTGAGCAAGTAAACATTTTGCCATTTTAGTAACCTTGGGTCAGTGGAACGGGCAACAGCGTGCGTTAGCCATAAAAATGTTTTTAGCCGTGTGATCTCAAGATTCGGTAACGTTCCCTGGCCCCTTAGATCGCCAGATTTGTCCGTTTGTGATTTTTTCTTGCGGGGCTATCTCAAGAGTAAAGTGTACACGACTCGACCAAGAACTCTGGATGAGTTAAAACAGAGAATTCAGGAAGAAATTCACAGTATCCCAGCTGAGATGTTGCAGGGGTCAGTGAGGAATCTCAACAGCAGATTTCAAGAATGCATTCGTACAGGAGGACGCCATAAAAATGATAAATTCCATTAATGTTTCGTAAATGGCAAGTATACAGGTTTCAATTACTATGAATAAAATGTTATTTTTCCATCACTCTTGGTTTTATTAGATTGTTAAAAAGTTCCCATTTTTTTGCGGGGACCCTGTATAAATATATACATTTCGGCCACTGAATGTATACATTTATAAACCCCATGACTCCTATTCAAAAGAGTGCAAATGTCTTCTGGAATTAATAGGATAAAAACTACGTTCTACCCGGAGGGGGAGGAGGGGGGGGGGGTCAAGATAAAAGCCACGTAGACTACATAGAGGATTGTCCCGTTTTGAGGACACATAATTATTGTATAAGCATAATTATTTTGGACAAAATTGTTATGCTTTGTTTTCAACTACTAATAAACAAATTTTTATTTGTAATAAACACAAATTTATTCATTTGTAATTATTCATTTATTCCAAAATAAACTTTTGTTGTGAACTTTTTTTTGGTGTCCCACTTTCAGCTGTTGATATTATGGGGTCACCCTAGGGGGGGGGGGGGGGGGCCCAAGGCAAAAAAGGCCAAAATGGGACTACGTATATAATGAAAGCTCACTTATCTCTACTACTATTTTTTGTTTTTATAGGGTTATGTTACCCCTTCTCGCCACTATAGTTATTCTTCGGTTTCGTTTACTTCTTTTCCCTGTTGCGCCATCTGTTGCTGGTAATTGTATTACTACATGCATGCAGTTCTTTCCTTGAAGTAGCTCGCCACTTTTTCATCCCTTTCTTTGCACTATGCGAAGTCAAAGCTAATATTCTTATTTTTATACAGAGAAAATTAAATTTACCTTATAAAAAAATTTGTGTAAAAAATACTTATGTTTTTTTTTTCTTTTTACTTAGTATCAACTTATCGAAAGAACTGAGGGAGCCGTTTTCATGAATATGCTAAATTTTTATTTCCTTGGAGGAGGTTTAAATAGCAGTTTTAAATCATTCAGTTTTAAACTGGGAATTTTTTATAATCATTGGAGATAGGAAAAAATTAGAGATTGGTCATCGTCTTTTCTTACTAGAGAGACTTCAAGTTTGAAGGGCTCATAAATAACAGCAATTAATAAAATTAGAAAGCTAACACAAGATTGGGTTGTTAAAAATTGAAATGTCAGCTTAATAAATTAAAGAAACACCTATACGCAACGCATATGAAACCAGAGAGGAAAAGACACTAGAACTTTGTGATTCCGAGGAAAAGCCCCCGAGATTACAATTAGAAGTGTTCCTGGCTGTAGGCGATATCAATATATCCATAGTGTAAGCGATATCGATATCCCACAAAAAATTACCTTTCGAAAATTACTTTTTCTCCTTAACTACACATTTTTTAACATTAACGGAACCGTTCAGAGTCAATGATCAAACTGCACTTTCATCAAGGGCCCAAGCCTTTGATTTGATGCTTACTTCTCTATATTTCCTTAATGATTAAACTATATAAAAAACAAAAATGATATTGGTAGTTTGGCTCCAGCGGGCTGTCTTTGATAGTGCATCATTAGAAGTAGAGTCACATGCACCAGCGACGCATTTTCTTAAACGGCTTCGCAAATATATTGCTTCCGCTGGATTTAAATATTTTTAAGCATTTCTTGGACTTCGCTTAATTTCTTGAAAGTTTTTCAAAAAAAAAAATTTAAACACCTAGCTGCGGTGATTTTAGCGTAACCCTGTTACCGGTGCCATCGTATATCGACACAAAAAGCAGTATTCGTATGTCAACTATTGACAATAAAGTTATCAGATAAAATATAGACAAATTATATTTATAAATATTGATATAGCTACACGGTCTCTCTAAACTCCACGTACCAACTTTGAGGGGAAACCGAACATCTTGATTAACTTTCGATTTTCGAACGTATAATCGATGCCCGTATCCGGAAGACTGTCAACATTACCCCAAACCAATGTGGCTAAAAGTACAGGGAGAAGAAAGAACAGTGCACATTGCTTTCCTGGACCTAGAGAAAGCTTTCGATAGGGTGCCTCACGATCTTATCTGGCACTCCCTCAGATCGCATGGAGTCCCTGAAATATACATCGAGTGGATAAAACTTCTATATAAAGTGGCTGGCTTATCACCATCCTTCTCAATCACTGCCGGAGTACACCAGGGATCATCCCTGTGGCCTCTCCTCTTCATCCTTTGTATGGACATTATCACTGCCGACCTTCAGTCACCTCAGCCCTGGTCAATCCTATATGCCGATGATGTTCTCCTGGCGAACGAAGACAGAGAAAAGGTCTAAGAGAACACCCAACTCTGGAAAACCCGTCTGGAGGGATATGGCTTGCGCCTTAACACAGAGAAGACCGAATACCTGGAGGGGGGGGGGGCTCAAACTGAAGCACCATCAGCATTGATGGTGAAGAGTTGAAGAAGACGGAAGAATTTCGGTACCTTGGTTCGGTCATCAGCTACGACGCAACTATCACCCTTGACGGCCGTACGCGAATAAAGGTGGCCTGGATGAAGTGGCGCAAGGTTACTGGGGTCCTCTGTGACAAAAGAATGCCAGATCGCTTCAAGGCGAAGATATACAGAACTGTGGTCCATCCTGTAGCCCTGTATGGCTCCGAATATTGGTCGGTCTCGGCCGTGCATGAACAGGATCTCAACACAATGGAGATGCGTATGCTCCGATGGAGCCTGGAAATCACAAGATGGGACCATGGGAAGGATTTAACTTACGGAAGCGATTAGGAGTGGCCCCGATCAAGGACACATCTTGAATCCCGCCTAGGGTAGACTTCAATGGCAGAAGCGAAGACTACATATTCCTAAAGCTCAGACAAGGTTGGGAGTAAATAGCAAGTGCAATTCAATATTTTAATGATGTGAGAATACTTATAAAATTCAATGAAATGCATACTGGTAAATTCATATAGGTGAAAATTAATCGTTGAAGTATTATACATTTGCGTACAATGGTTATAAGATGATACTAGTTTTCTACTTACAGCAACAGTTTTATTAAAATCATCGTGCAAATCTTAATGCAACATGGACCATTTCAAAATCATATGATGGTTAGACAACAAATTGAAACAATTTAGTTCAAATAGAATAAATCAAAATTAGGAATCTGTGGAAGTTCTTAAGAGAACATAGTAGTAAGACTTGTTAACAGAATAAATACTTACATCAGGATCATCTCTATCAGACTTAATTCAGGGAGCTCTTCCGAATTCAGTGTGGTTCTGATGGCGTCACTCCCTCCTCCAAGGAGTTCCATCCGTACCAGATGATCAAAATCCTTAGTAATGTTTTTTATACTCGTAAATTGTAAAACCTATATATATTAGCAATAGTAGAGCATAAATAATGAAGCAAAATTAAAATTAGTCCTTTACTTAATAGCATCGTACGCACAGCTAAATTTACATAATTTCGTATATTAAGTAAAAATTTCCAATATTGCAGCAAAATAAGAGACATATTTCAAACTTTGAGCACCAATGAGCACCAATTAGTCATACAAGTTAGCATCAATATGTTCGGAGACTATACTGATTTCTTCAATCAGGCTTGGAAGAGGGGAATTATTACCGTAGCGTAGAGGCATATATGAAATATAATAAGGAGGAAGCACCTCCGTAGTGCGGGATTTTTCCAAAGAATGAGCGAGTTGTTCTTTCCAAAGGATTTTTTCAAAGAACTGTAGTTGTTCGCGTTCGAGAGAAGCAGAAATGGCGTTTGAAGAACAATGTTTACGGAAATCGCCGACAGAAACATTGCACATGTTGCAGCGGGTGTATGGTGAGAGTGCAATATGTCATGCGAAAGTGTTTTCTTGGAGTTTCCGATTTAAGGAAGACCGTGAATTCATATAAGACGATACGCGGACTGGATGACCATCAACAGCAGTTAGGTGAACAAGGAGAGGTGCACACCAGAAAGCACAGGACTCTGGAAATGCAAGGATTGGGCACTGCAATATGATAATACTCCCGCACATCATTCTTTCATGGTGCAGGCTGCACTGGCCAAAATGAAAGCGTCAACCCTTCCTTATCTTCTCTACTCATCCTTCTCGCCTCATTCGAGTTTTACCTCTTCTCCTGTCTGAAAAACGAACTCATAGGACGCCGTTTCAAGAGTGCATCTGTGTTTCAGGAAGCAGCGACGGCAGCCCTGAAGACCATCTCCTCCAAAGGAGTCCAGGAATATTTTCAGCAACTGTACTTGCGTTGGTAGAAGTGCATAGTTGCAGAAGGGGGAGTACTTTGAAGGTGATTATACAGGGTGATTCAGTCAATTACGTAAGATTCTAATGGTTTATTACTCAGGGACTAATAAACATAGGAATATCATGTAGATCTTACAATACACATTAAACATTGCAAATTTTTAAGGAACCCCCACAGAAAGAAGTCTCAGGGGTTAAGGTCAGGACTGGTCGGTGGCCAGCTGAATCCGTGAGGAGGTTTGGAAAACGGTTGGAGATGACCTTGTTATTGAATTGATGGGTCAATTCTGTGGGGGTTCCTTAAGGAGAAGGGTTCAGCACACGCCACCGCCCCATGGAAAAGGTCCGTCAGGCAATCATTGGTTGATAATGAGATGCGAGGCGCAGTGCTGCAAAAATTCATCCTCAGGCTTCGTGGTCTTGTACAGATGAATGGAGCACACATCGAGCATGTTGTTCATGAGGTGTGAAATTCCTATGTGTAATGTGTATTGTAAGATCTATATGGCATTCCTATGTTTATTTATTCCTGACTAATAAACCATTAGAATCGTACGTAATTGACTGATTCACCATGTATGTAATACTTGATAACAGTAAATCATATCTGTCAGATAGGCCAGTCTCCGAACTTATTGATCGTATTCCGTATAAATCCTCAAATGCAGAATGTAACAGCACCTTTTACGAGGGTAGCACAGAAAGTAATGCACCACAATTTTTTTTTCAACAATTATTTATTGAACACAATGAAACTTATACACACGAAACAATGTTTCTTCTACATTCCCTATTTTTCCACATAATCTTCGTCCCGTTCTATGGCCTTCCTCCAGCGAGACACAAGGACGTGTATGCCCTGTCGTTACCAGTCCTTGTTCTGTTCACGCATCATGTCTTCACTGTGCGAATCATGTCTTCGTCATCCTCAAAATGTCTTCCACGAATGGCATTCTTCAACGGTCCAAACAAGTGAAAGTCTGAGGGCGCTAGGTCAGGGCTGTAGGTGGATGGGGTAACACTGTCCAACCCTGTTTCGTGATGTGTTTCGACGTTGTCAAACTGGTGTGAGAGCGAGCGTTATCGTGTTGAAGCAAACAATCAGCAAACAAATAACAGTTGGGTTATTATGGCGTCCAAGTCGCTGGATCGGCCTCGGTGGCTCAGCGGTTGCGTGATCCCCTCTGATGCCCGAGTACGCGGGTTCGATTCCGGCCGAGGACGAGGACGATTTTTCAGGAGGAAATCCTGAGATCACGCACTTCCTTCGGAAGGGAAGTAAAGTCGTTGGTCCCGTGTAGTAAAGCCGGCTGCACGTTAAAGAACCCTTGCGAGGCAAAAGTTGCGGCCCCTATAACGCCGTCCTGAAATGGCCATAGCAGTTGAAAAGGACGTTAATACCAAACAAACCAACCAAACCAAGTCGCTGGAAGCGCTTCTTGAGTTTGGTTAATGTATTCACATATGCCTCAGAATTAATGGTGCTGCCTCTTGGCATCACATCAATGAGTAAGACGCCATCACAGTCCCAAAACAGTGATCATGACCTTACTAGCAGAAGCAGTTGCTTTGAATTTTTTCTTCTGTGGAGACTGCGGATGACGCCATTCCACCGACTGTCGTTTTGTTTCGGGCTCAAAATGGTGCACCCAGGTTTCATCAGCTGTCACAATCCGGGACAAGAAGGCTTCCCCCTCAGCTTCATAACGTTGCAGCAACTCAGAAGAAATGTTTTTTCTCCGAGCTTTGTGTTCCTCCGTAAGACAGCGCGGAACCCATCACGTTTCTGTGTAATCAAGAGCACGGATGATTTTACCCACACTTCCTTTGCTGATTGACAGCTCCAGCGCCAACTGCCGAATCGTTCTGCGTCGGTCCTGACGAATGAGCGCATCAGCACGCTGCATCTTGTCAGGTGTGACAGCCGAGGATGGCAGCCCCGACCGCGGCAAATCTTGGAGCTCCGCCGAACCGCTTTCTGATGGCCTCACCCTCTGTACCCAGCGACTAACCGTATTTCTGTCGACTGCTCATGCTCCATAAACTGAACATAAACGTTTGTGAATGTTTCCAAGCGTTTCTTGCTCCGCAGTGAGAAATTCAATGATGACACGCTGCTTGTAACGTACATCACTTACAGACGCCATGTTGTTCCATTGCTACACGTACGCTATCTGTCGGAAGCACTCCGAAAATTTCAAAGAGTGCATATCTCAAATTTCGCATTCGTACCATTGTTGGGGACGGTGAAAAAGATTGCGGTGCATTAGTTTCTGGGCTACCCTCGTAAATGGTGCTGTTACAGTCTGCAATTGAGGATTTATACGGCCGATATTGTGTTTTCATAAGAATTCATGCGTAAGTTAACACTACCAGCATGTAAAAATTAATTTAGGAAGAATAAATATCGTTTGTAGTTGCTCAATTTGACTCTTATGCAGGGTGTCTCATTAAAGTGAACCAATAGCCAACTTCTATAATAATAATCTGACAACGTACTTTCAATGGAAGAATTATTGTACTTTTATGTATATTCCATTTACAAATAAACGACGCCCTTTTCGAATATGGAAGTCAACATTGAAATGTGAAATAGAAACCCCTATTTTTAATGGTATTTTCAGATTGTATATATCATTTGAGACATGTTTTATTCTCCATGTTTTTCCAATTGATCCAACAGTTTAGCCGTTTAGGAGATAGATGCAGTGAATGTAGCGTGTTTGGATTTAAAGAAAAGGCAAATAACAGAAATTGTTCATCAATTTAAACGAAAATGCAGTAATTCAAAACAATGGTTGTTATAATAAATGTTCAACCTTTGTTTTCGTTTAAATTGATGAACAATTTCTGTTTTTTGCCTTTTCTTTAAATCCAAACACTCCACACTTTTACTGCCTCTATCTCTTAAACGGGTGAATCAATTGAAAGAATAAAACATTTCTCAAACGTTGTGTACCATCTGAAAATGCTATTGTGTATCTTGAAAATAGGGGTTTCCATTGCACATTTCAAAGTTGACTTCCATATTCGAAAATGGCGTCTTTTTTTTGTTTTTGGAAATGGAGTACACAAAAGTACAATAATTCTTCCATTTAAAATACTCTGTCAGATTTGTATTTTAGAAGTTTTATTCTGCTCACTTTCGGTGAGACACCCTGTATATCAGATCATTTAAAAAGATCTAGCGTATTTCTGCACCCTGGCTCATTTCTACAGGATTTGCATCCTCACACTTACTCCTTTGAGAAGAGTTCTAAATAAATTGTTTCATCGCAGTAACAAACAGTAACTGAAAACCTACAATGGTGACTACTGAAAATTGAGCAGCATTGCTTTTTGATTACAAACTAGGCCACAATGCAACTGAGGCATGCCAAAATGTATGTCAAGCGTATGGACAGGATGTCAACAAGAAAAGCTCAGATTCGTTTTCGAAATTCCAGCACGGCGAAGAATTGCTCGAAGATAGCCCAAATGTATTAGAAATGTATTAGAAAGCCCATGTAACAATCTCAGCCCATTACAGTATTAAAATTAAGCTTCCTCAACCGCAATGATGACTGTTATGTTCATCTCCAGTGAGAAAACTGCTAGTGGTATGATCCCAATCCTTCTTATACGCAGGGTCAGCCGTTACCTTTGGGGGACCTAGGCTAACACAGCTTTTTAATTTAAATTGGGTTTGTTTTTTTTTTACCTTGGAAAAGGGCCTTCGGCGGCAGCCCAAAATAGCCATGCCTAAATCTGGGCCTGCCTAGATGTAAAAATTTCCTATCAATTAAACGCGAGTGGTCCTAATACATATAAGCGTCCTAGGCTGGCAATATCAGCGGCTGTTTTCATAATTTTAAAGTTTCAAATCTTTTTTTTTTTTTTTTTTTTTTTTTTTTTTTTTACTTCGGAATTCAAATATTATTTTCTTTACTTATGATCAGAAAAACCTTTATGATGTAGCGGCGGCTGGTGCCCTCCGACGCCTAACGGCTGCAATTCTAACTCAATATATTCAAACAAAACAACAGTGATAAATATATGCTTGTTGCATTTCTATCATTTTGTTCGGGAAAACTCAGATTTTTTATGTAAAAATAGATATAATTTTATTTGTAATTAATTATTCTAATTTTTCTATTCTTTAAGTTTTTTTTTACTGTTTTTGCAGACAGTGATTGTTGAGTATACATTGTTTTAATAAATGTTAATTAAAAAATCTCCACGTGATTATCACTGTCTGCAGCTAGTTGTCCCTCGCGAATAATTTTCGTAATCACGAGGATGTGTGTCCCACTATTGTTGATGTTCTTTCCGTGGTTACTGTTTTTTTTTTTATTTCAGATAGACCACTTCCAGCTTCTGGCTTGACCAGTCGTCCCTCCTTCTGATCCTCCACGTCCTTACTAGCCTGAGCATGGCGTTCAACTTCCATTTATCATTTTCATTCCAATGCTCTGCAAATTACTCCTACCCTGCCGTTCGATGTTTAGTGTTCTTATTGAATTTCTCACTTTCTCGCGGCAGCCATGATTCTTTACCGAGCAGCATTGTTTTGCGGGTTTACCCATAAGGTAATAATGAAATTTCTTTTAATGCTATTTCAACAATAACGCGCATAAGGGACGCCATGCTGCACATTTCAATTCTTATTCCCCATTAATAATTAATTATTATTTTGCAGTCCTTCTTTAGACATTAAATGGGAATTTGAAATTTCTTTTCCTTATTCTTTATAAGGAATTGGTCTGTCTCAATTCTTTTTTATATTTAATCTCAATTCGCTCAATGTAGCGATTAATATTTCTCGTTACAGTGTTTTGCTGTATTTAACATACATTTAAGTATTTCTTTATTTTATTCCGAGAAATATTTTCTTTTGTAATTGAGATCGCAATGCCTATTCCTCAATTAAATCATATTGTATAGAATATTCTTTTGTACAGAATTTTTGTATTTTATAAATAAATATCGCAATTTTTAAACCAAAATAAGTCTTTTAACGAGTCACGTTTACTCTTAAGTTTTGGGGTCCTTTCTTTTAAAGTACCCCCCATTAAATTCTGTTTATTTTGCTTCCCCCTCTGAACATATGGTAGCAGAGGTTCGTGGTTTCTTTCTTGTATTTTAATACAATATGGAGGAATCGTACTTTGAAGAGGGTCGTTCCCTCCCTAGGCCAACGAGTGACAATTATATTCAATGGACGTATCGAGTTTTAACCTTTCTCGAAACCAAAAGGCTAACCAAATATGTCCAAGAAAAGATCTCTCTCCCTACAGAAGCATCAGCCAGCTCATCCATGCGCCTTGATTGGGCAAGAGTACGGCATTACCTCCTGAGTATGGTGAGTGATGATATTGCCATCTTGCTTCAAGATGACAATCCCTATACATTGTGGGAAGCAATTAAGCGTCGATATGGAAGGCCGGATTCAGTGACACAGGCTGAAATAATGCGGCGTCTCTCAGCCTTGCGTTTCTTAGACGCTGATGATCCGAATGCCTATGTAGCAAGAGCGCTACAAATCCCTGCTCAGGCTGGAGCCGAGTCCCTGGTTCTGGATGATAAAATTTTGATTGACCATATGGTAGCAGGTCTACCCTCAACTTATACTCCATTGAGATTCGCGGTCCAATCAAACCCATCAATGTCAATTTAAACCTTCCTGAGTCAACTAAATTTGGTTTTTAAGGACCACACCACACTAAATTCCTCAATAGGTGTAGCCTCGTGTGCCACCTCTGTTTCTTCCCCGCGTCCACATCCAAATGCCAGTCGAACAAATGACGTAACATGCCATAATTGTGGAGGCCGAGGACACGTAAAAACGGCTTGTCCGTCCAAAATTTATCCCACTACTGCAGGTCCAGCTACTTCACACACCGCGATACCCCCTCGTTCGCAGGATCCTGCATCAACAAAGCGCATGCCTCGTGCATGAGCTTCACGTCCTAAGCGTAAGGCTCGCAAGTCGGGTACAAAAGGACAAAGCAAGAAACCTGCAGCCAACTGTGTTGGTGTTCCAAACAAGGATTGGATAGTTGACACGGGCAGCTCATTTCACGTAATTAAAGAAAAACAGTTCTTTGATTCTTTTCAAAGCTGTCATAAGCGGATACATACTGCAGACCCTAAGAAAACGATTGCTGCCATCGGTACTGGTGCGGCAAGCTTGTTATTAGATTCAGGAGCAGTTTTAAAACTCCATGATGCGCTTTATGCCCCAAACGCGCGCCTTAATCTTGTCTCCATGAGTCAATTATCAAAGCAGGGTTACAGTCTTCTTTTCGGCCCAACTGGTTATTCCATTACTTCACCCAAGGGCACGACCACCGCTGCGCAGGAGGGCGTGGAGGACCTCCCGTTCGTTCCCGTGGTCTCAAATATACATTCAGTTTCCAGAACGGACCCCCCATTACTTTCAATGGCTGTCACTTATAGTGACATTCACAATGCATTGGGCCATCCGTCCTCAAAAAAACTCACCGCAGCCGTGAAACACCATAGCATGCGCGGTCTTGAAGTTTTGCCGCCATTAATTGATGACCAACCATGTGTTGCATGCCTTCAGGTCGATTATGCAATGCCCCTCACAACATTGTACAAGGTCAGCGGTCAACACGTCCCTTCACGTGGATACAGTGGGACCAATGCCTACCACTTCTATTCATGGAAACAAATTCCTGTTAGTAGCCGTCGATGATTTCTCACGAAAAACTTTCGTTTGTGCTACTCCGACAAATAGTGAAGTGCCAAAAGCGTTAATAGACTTAATACTAAAGCTACAAAAAGCTCTAGAGGACAAAATCTGGCGTATATACGTTCCGATAATGGAACAGAATTCACCAATGCGGAGCTAAGTGAGTTCTGCGATGGAATTCGAGTTTTGCGATGGAATTCGAGTTTTTCTTGCATCGTCAAAAGTTCCGCACCGATTCTGGGACCATGCTGCGACTACGGCAGTTTTTAATCAGGATTCTTTGCCTAGACGAGGTCAAACTAAGTCCCCTGAAGAGATATGGTCCAAAAAGAAACCGACCATCAAATATTGAGCTCCTTTCGGTTGCCTGGTATACTATTATATACCCAAGTCGCACCGATCAAAATTTGACGCTCGCGCCAAAAGTGGTGTTTTTATGGGATACTCCGCTTCATCTCCTGGGTACCTTATTTATGCGCTCAATGAGAGCAAGTTTTTACGAGCACGTACCGTTCGTTTCTTTCCTAAGGTATTTCCAGAGTTAACAAGAAGATCAGATCCATCATCTGTTCCTCTGGTATTTCCAATTCACATGGAACCCCCAGTCTTTGAAGCACCACAGCCTGAACCACATATCATTCAGAGCGTACCGCCAATCTCACCCACTTTAACATTAGACGAGACAAAAATGCAGATCCTATCTGAAACTGAGGACACGCTAGTGGTCACACCTCCATCAGAAACCACATCGATAGAAGTTGCTCCAGTTTGTTCGTCTAAATCACCAGTGAACCAACCATCCGTTGAAGTCTCACAACCGGTATTACGACGTTCACAAAGATGAAAAGAGAAGGCAGAAAAACAACGTGCCGCCTTATGTCATCCTGACTTTACTGACTCCGTCTTGCTAATCACTCCGCCAATAACACCCCAGTTTTATGAACAAGCACTCGCTTCTCCCCAAAATCATCAATGATAAGAGGCCATGCAAGATGAATTGAATTCACTCATGCTTCATCATGTCTGGGATTTAGAGCTTCCACCACCAAATGTCAAAATTTTAAAGAGCAAATGGATCTACCGCATCAAATACAATCCTGATGGTTCGGTGTCCAGATTCAAGGCAAGGTTGGTAGCTATCGGCTCGTTACAAGTCTACGGGAGCCAGTATGAGTTAACTTTCTCACCTGTCATCAGAATGGAATCCCTCCGCTTACTGTTTGCCATAGCTGCAAATACAGGTATGTCACTGCGCCAGTATGACGTCAAATGTGCATATCTTCACCACACCATATATCTATCGTCACCCAAGGGATTATCAACGCCAGTTAATCACGTCTGCAAATTGCGTAAATCACTTTACGGCCTCAAACAAAGTGGAAGATGCTGGTACGTAAAATTGTGTCAGCTTCTTACCCGATTAAAATTCACTCCATCCAGAGCAGACGATTGTTTTTTCTACTACACCAATGCTGGGTGCACCATTCTCTTAACAGTCTACGTGGATGACATCGTGGCAGCAACAACAAATGTCTCCATCCTAACCTTCATCATGGACAAAGTGAAACAAGAAATCGACCTCGTGGAGTTAGGAGTGGTAAAGCATCTGCCAGGTATGAATGTGTAAAAGTGAACGGTTCAATTCATCTGTCACAGACACATTATATCAAGCAAATCCTGCATGATTATGGCCTTTAAGACATCAAACCAAAGACCATGCCACTATGCCCTCGTGTAAACCTTCATGATACTGCGGATTCACAACCGGTCGATTCTACCAATTACCAATCTCTTCTCGGTTCCTTAATGTATGTAATGACTTGCACGCGGCCGGATATAGCTTATGCAATTACTAGGCTGTCGACATATGCTAAATCGCCTACACATTTGCATATGACTGCTCTTAAGGGCGTCGCTTCTTATCTTAAACACACCTGCGACACATCACTCGTTTTTACCCCAACTACGGGTCCTTTGTGCGCACTCGCTGAAGCTAGCTGGTGTGTGGAATTTTCACCCCACAGAGTAAAGGATACTCTGGAATTTTGATCAAAATGGGGAAAAATACCATAACCTGGTGATCTAAGAAGCAAAGTTTAGTCGCCCGGAGCAGCTGTGAAGCCGAAATAATCGCTATAAATGAATGCGTGAAGTCACTGAAATGTCTTTGGGACCTCATATCCGAGTTAGGACAAGGGGAGTTTGTTTCTTTTCCCACAATCATTTATACTAACTCAACGTCTGCCATAGCATGTCTGGGAGCATTAGAATCGAAGAGTAGGACAAGACACATCTTGAGATTGCATAATTTCATCGTGCGAGAAATTAATCTTCAGAATGTGATTCTTACCTACTGTTCTTCCCCCGACATGCTGGCAGACGCACTAACTAAACCTTTACCTGCCCCTGCTTTACGCAGATTCCTGGATTTGTTACCTTTATCTGAGCAGGATAAGTAATTATTTATATTAAATTACTTAACTCATTGGTTTGCTGGCCTACACGAGGGCATTTACAAAGTTTATCTTGTTCCTTTAAACTTCATAATTGCAAAGTTATTTACTTCGCGGGATGAGAGGGGTTTCTAAACGCAATATTTTTTGTTAAATGACTTTAGCTTTAAAATCACAAAATGATATTTTTTGGGCTTGTTCTTATCTTATGTGAAGGCAGTAACCACATTGTTTTTTTACTACATGATATGTATTTTTTTTTACATTTATTAACGTATTGTACGTTTAATATACATTTTAATTATGGTATACCAAAATGCAAAATATACTTTTTTTTGTCTTCTTTTGCTAAAAAAAAGCAAAACATGCTGTGTGCGCACACAAAAATGAAAGGAAATAATAAAGGCATAAATGTTTTTTTGTTTATTGTAACTTAGACAATTTTTTTTTTGAATCTGTATATGTAACGTCAGTACCTAAACTTCTATCTGTACAAATGACCGTTATTTTTTTTTGTGTTCAAGAAAATTACAGGGGGCTTTGTTCGGGAAAACTCAGATTTTTTATGTAAAAATAGATATAATTTTATTTGTAATTAATTATTCTAATTTTTCTATTCTTTAAGTTTTTTTTACTGTTTTTGCAGACAGTGATTGTTGAGTATAAATTGTTTTAATAAATGTTAATTAAAAAATCTCCACGTGATTATCACTGTCTGCAGCTAGTTGTCCCTCGCGAATAATTTTCGTAATCACGAGGATGTGTGTCCCACTATTGTTGATGTTCTTTCCGTGGTTACTGTTTTTTTTTTTATTTCAGATAGACCACTTCCAGCTTCTGGCTTGACCAGTCGTCCCTCCTTCTGATCCTCCACGTCCTTACTAGCCTGAGCATGGCGTTCAACTTCCATTTATCATTTTCATTCCAATGCTCTGCAAATTACTCCTACCCTGCCGTTCGATGTTTAGTTTCTTATTGAATTTCTCACTTTCTCGCGGCAGCCATGATTCTTTACCGAGCAGCATTGTTTTGCGGGTTTACCCATAAGGTAATAATGAAATTTCTTTTAATGCTATTTCAACAATAACGCGCACAAGGGATGCCATGCTGCACATTTCAATTCTTATTTCCCATTAATAATTAATTATTATTTTGCAGTCTTTCTTTAGACATTAAATGGGAATTTGAAATTTCTTTTCCTTATTCTTTATAAGGAATTGGTCTGTCTCAATTCTTTTTTATATTTAAAGTTAATTCGCAATGTAGTGATTAATATTTCTCGTTACAGTGTTTTGCTGTATTTAACGTACATTTAAGTATTTAATGATGAAAGCAAAGCTTTCGAAAAGCGCTT
The DNA here is from genome assembly GCA_023313115.1 of Rhysida immarginata. NCBI lineage: Eukaryota > Metazoa > Arthropoda > Chilopoda > Scolopendromorpha > Scolopendridae > Rhysida > Rhysida immarginata. The sequence continues at coordinate 342,651 of JAHWFO010115002.1, forward strand.
ACAGACTCAGGTTGTATTTTTTCATTTTATTTTCGGTCTTTTTCTTTTTGTTCATTTCCTGTTTCGTTGTGGAAAAAGAGTTTCATTTTATTCTCAAGTTTATCATCTGCATTATCCACATAAGATTTCTAGACAATTTAGTTATGGCCACTCAAGCTTTTAAGAGTAATAACGAACAGAATTCCTTTTTTAGACTTAACTTTAAGATAAGGTCTTTTAAAGCAGATATATGTTTTCTTAATTTGTGTAAGTCCCATAAGGTGTATCCAAAATTTATTGATTGCATTAATTTTAAGAATTCCAAGGATCCTTGTTTAAAGAAAATTCTACCATCCGTAAAACGTAAGAGACTAATCATGGAGATTGGCTATTTGAATTACAAACTGTCTATTACTGAAGCAAAAGCCTATGCGTTGCATTTGAAAATAGCTAGCCAGCTCAAACCTAAAGATTGGGACATTTATTTGCGTAAAGTAAACAGCGTAAACCAGTCTAAAATTGACCTCAAAACTAGTAAATTATCGGAAAAACTAAAGAGTATTATTAATAATCAAAAACCTATAATTAATAGAGTTAGTAATACGGATGTAGACAACATAGTTAATCTAACGGATTTAGATTTTAATGATTTTGAACTTAAAATTTTATCTAAAGGGCTAAAATTTGCAGCTAGGAATCAACATAAAGACATTCACCAGTTAGTGGGGAATGTAGAAGGGGGAATAAAGTTCTTACCAGATTCGCAGAAAAAAGCCATTAGGGAACAATGTACCAAAATATTGTCCCATAATTGGGAAAACTATGAGGTAGAAAATAACGATCGCCGCTATTTCGAAACCATTAAAACTCTTAAGGAAAAAGATTGTTTCTTCCTTAAAAGTGATAAAGGAAATAGTACAGTTATTCTAAAGAAAACTGATTATTTCAGTAGAGTAGATGCTTTAATTGCTGAAGGCCCCTTCGAGATTATTAATAAGAAAAATCCGTTAACAACACTGGTCAGGGAAGTCAGGGAGGCAGTAAAGAGTAGCCCTAATCTCATTCCCCCAAACTCTGCCTCTTCGCTCAACATTAAAAATCCGACTTTACCTAGGTTATATGCTCTCCCTAAGATACACAAACCTGGAAACAAAATGAGGCCGATTGTGTCAAATATTGACTCTCCTACTTACCGGCTTTCTAAATTTCTAGCAGAGTTTTTAAAAACCTTAAAATTGTCGAACTTCGACAGTTCGGTTAATAATAGTATTGACTTAGTGAAAAAACTAAAAAATAAGGTCATTAAGAAAGGGGAAATTTTGGTATCCTTCGATATTGTCTCCTTGTTCCCTAGCATCCCTATACCTGAAACTATAAACTTTTTAACTAATATTTTGAAGGAGAACAAAGTTCCTGAGAACATACGCAACGAATGTTTAAGTCTAACGAGGTTATGTACCAATAATAATATTTTTAAATATAATGGGAAAGTTTACAAAATGGTGGGCGGTACACCGATGGGCTCTTGCCTTAGCCCTATTTTGGCTGAAATATTTCTGAAAAGTTTCGAGGATATCCTGAAGAATTCCGGTTTTTACTTTCCCGATTGTTGGTTCAGATACGTGGACGATGTCTTCACAATTTTTGACACCAATGCTTGCGATGTCAACACTTTTGTCCAACATATTAATAGCTTTTTTCCGTCCGTTCAATTCACTTTTGAGTTAGAAAACAATCAAAGGTTGCCGTTTCTCGACATCTTAGTCATCAGAAACCATGATTCATTATCATTTGAGGTATACCGAAAGCCTACTAACGGATTGAATTACATACCAAGCGATTCCAGCCACCCTTGGAATTAAAAAATATCTACTTTCATTTCGATGATTGACAGAGCCATTAATCTCCCACTTGGTCAATCCTCATTCAAAAAAGAAATTTCCTTGATTCAGAATATTGCAGTTAAAAATGGCTATAGCACACGTACCATCACCGATTTGGTAAGGAAGAGGAGGTTAAAAAAGTTCATGGACGATATCACTACCCTCAACCGGACTAAAAATAGAGGGAGAGTCATATCCTTACCTTACAATAAATCATTAATCAAAGGTCTCAATTCTGTCTTTAAATCTTTTAATATTTCGTTATCTTTTAGCAATCCCAACCAGACCAGGCATTTATTACCCAATCCAAAAGACCCGATTCCACCACTACAGAAATCAGGAATATATGAAGCTAGATGTTCCCAATGCCCCATGAGATACAAAGGACAAACTTGCCGAAATATTGAAACAAGATTTGAAGAACACATGAGACACACAAGATATGGTAGAGGGAATCAGTCATCCATAGCCAAACACTCGCTAGATACCGGGCATGAATTTTTATTAAGCAATGTAAAACTTATTGAGTCAATAAACAAGAAACACCTTCTGGACGCCTTCGAAAGCTTAGCCATTCAAAAAACAGATGAAAAATTATTACTCAACTTAGATAGGGGTCCTATTAGCGAATCACCATTGATCAAATGGGCGACGCACTTACCCAATCTATAAAATTCAGTTGGATCTTTTTGTCTTGATTGGCTTCTGTCCGTTATAAATACTCAGCATGTTCTATTCCAAGTCAGTTCTCTCAAGTTCTCTCGAGGTGCTCCTTGGCTGCTGAATGATGAAAGCAAAGCTTTCGAAAAGCGCTTACAGACTCAGGTTGTATTTTTTCATTTTATTTTCGGCCTTTTTCTTTTTGTTCATTTCCTGTTTCGTTGTGGAAAAAGAGTTTCATTTTATTCTCAAGTTTATCATTTAAGTATTTCTTTATTTTATTCCGAGAAATATTTTCTTTTGTAATTGAGATCGCAATGCCTATTCCTCAATTAAATCATATTGTATAGAACATTCTTTTATACAGAATTTTTGTATTTTATAAATAAATATCGCAGTTTTTAAACCAAAATAAGTCTTTTAACGAGCCACGTTTACTCTTAAGTTTTGGGGTTCTTTCTTTTAAAGTACCACCCATTAAATTCTATTTATTTTGCTTCCCCCTCTGAACACATTTCATAAGTTTATAATATTTTTTTGAAAGCTAACACTCATGATTTTGTTTTTTAATGAATCGAAAACCGAAATATAAGAATTCACGTGCTTTGAATTCTCCTCAGTTTCGATTTACTCACGGAACTTTTACCGAGTTTGTGTTGTTGCTGCCATCTACTGACGATTATCAATATAAATTTTATTTATTAAATAATTTTTTAAATATAATGCATGTTTTTAAATTTGCGAATATAAGAAAATATATTTGTTTACATCGACCTATCTACAGTTTGGTTACCCTCTTAGCTAGTAAGGATGGAGGGAAAACGGCCCGGCGAAAATGGTCCTTAGTGCAAAATAGGAGAAAACTTTCTCATATTTTCAACATAAATTCTTAAAATGTCTTCCAGCAAATCTGTTGAAAATTTGAGCTAAGAATTATTGATACGGTACTCTTTTAAACAATTATTAAAGTATAGTATAATGAAATAAACTAACATTTTGATGCTAAAACCCTTTTATCGTTGGATAACGATGCCTTAACTAATTTTTGAGTTTTTCTTTGTGAATAAAAGAAATCACGTTAAAATCTGTAATAGTTTTTGGGTAATAAACATGTATAATTTGGGAGATAATTTAGAAACAACCTGTAGATTGATTGGTTGCTTTAGGATTGATTCACGTAAGAGAATAATAGCTTTTTTCACATTAATATATTTAATTCGCAGCTTTGAGACTTAACTGCTTTGGGGCCACAATGAGACTACTTGTAAGCGAAACGGAAAAATGAGACTTCAATGTGTTGGGGAACACAAATGATTACGCTATGACCGTTGAATTAAGCTTTATTCCTGTTAAAATCAATTAGGTGGTTTTGATATTTAGTCTGATAAGTAAATTTCGGTTAAAAAATCATGCATAATGCGATCAACCAAATATTATTGGTTCAACTAATGTTTTATGAAGAATGTTTATTTGGAGAAAATGATATCCGTTCTGAAAATTTATTTAATTTGTCGGTAAGAGAATGTGTGGAGTCAAACGTATGTAGAATAAAAACGATATCCCAAAATGATAGTTCGTAGAAGAATAGCTGAGGTAATTTCATTTTTCGCCTATAGATGGCAGACTATAGATTAGATGGCTAGAGCACTAGATGTAGAGAGTAGCGACATCCTTTTATACCGCCAATCCTCGTCTTTCAATGGTTCAAGGGCAGTCACGAGGCCCAAGGCAACCATTGTTGTGGCAAAAGCAATTACGCTCGCCGTTCGTTTAGCCAAAGCCCACTGTATTACTACAAGCCCGCCTAATCAAGCTGCTTTCAATGTTAAAGATAGGAGCAACTTAGAACACAATTTTCCCGCTAGTGGCGCGACTAGACTAGGCTCATGTCCAATGCAATAACATGGTAATAGTAGTAAATTCATGCTGTTATGTCCTTTTTCTTGAATATTTAATGAAAAACATTATTTCTATTTTTATAATTTTATCGGCAAAATGAACAAAGACATTTTATTTTTTAAATAAATCACTTTATTTACAATTTTATGTACATTGGCCTATAATTAAAATGAAAAAATTACATCAATTTAATATTTAAAATGTTTAATGTAAATTTAAAAATTTAATTTTCAAACAGAATTTGCTTTTTGCAAAATATTTATGAAAAAATTATTAAAGTTTAATTTTTAAAATTATTCTTGCCTTATTGAGTTTTCATCAACAGGAAACAAAAATAAAATAAAATAAAATAAAATAAAATAAAATAAAATAAAATAAAATAAATTGCAAATGTTTCCCAATATTATTCTCAAAACTTAATTTTGTGCGTTTAATTTTGCCAGTATTCAATTAAATTTTGGTTTGCTGAAAGTAAAACAGTAATAAACTTCTGATAGTAATACAGGTAAAAACTCCTTATAACGAACCTGTTTATAATGAAATTTTCGGTAGAACGAATTTTTTTTAAAGTTTGGTTGGCCACACAAGCACCCCATGTTAAATGGTTTCACCTCCTTATTACAAATTCTCTTTATAAGGAATTAAATTTTGGTCCCTTCGAGTTCGTTATAAGGAGTTTTTATCTGTACAGTAGGCCCCCGTTTTATGTCCGCCTCGATTTACGTTCGCCAGCGGACGTCTAAAAATATCCGTTTTATGTCTGCACTCGCCGTTTGCCCGCGCACGAAAATTTGAGGGCGCTGATGCGCAATATAGCTGAAAGTGTTGATGGCATTTTCCCGCTATGTACCGGAAAGCGCTGATGGCGTTTTCCTGTAAAACGGTACGGTAAAAACAGAAAAAAAAGGCAGAAATGGGGTGTGAATTCAGATGGTAAGGAAGAGAGAGAAGCAGGCTACTACTCTTGACAGTTTTTTTCAAGATTTCTTCTCCAAAGAAACAGAAGACTGGATCAAAAGATGGAAGTCATCAGTTCTTCCCTTATCAGCTCTTGGTTCTTCTGATTCTGATGATTAAAAACTGAAGAAGAAAAAAGAACTAAAAAAATTCTGTAAAAAGTTTAAAAAAAAAAAGAGAATGAAGGATAAGACAGAGAAAGAGAGAGAAGAGAAGAGAAGAGAAGAGAAGAGCAGGACAGAATTTTTTATGAGTCTGTAATAAAAAAAAATTGAATGTACAAACCATGTTAAACTTTGGTGAGTACATATTTTCTGCCTTTTTTAACTATTGGAATAATTTCGGGGAGGGGGTCACTCCTTTCTGTCCGGAACGGAATAAATTTCGTTCCCTATGGGAAATCGGGTTTCGTTTTACGTCCGCCTTTCCGGAACGGGTGACGACATAAAAGGGGGGCATACTGTAATTATAAATGAAATTATTATTACAGTAAGGAATGGAAATTATTATTCAAAAAGTAAGGAATGGAAAAAAACACTTGGATTTGGAATTATAAATGTCTATGGAAATTTTCAAGTTATAAATCCTGTTTTCAAATAGAGATTTTTTTCTTGAAAAATTACTAACAAATAGCCGTAATAAACACAAATATTCTACATAGCCACATGCTATTCACGTACAGGCAATCCTAGGCTACTAGCGCCACGCTCTTCAGCGCGGCGATCCATGGAAACCTTGCGATTGGGCGGGCTTGTAGTAATACAGTGGGCTTTGGTTTAGCTTATTTTGCCATGCAATCACTGCTGTACTTTAGTAGAATTCTGCCCCCTTACTGTATTCTGTACAGCACCGATGCCCCTCCCTTCTCGCTACATGCTCTGAATGCATGTATTCATCTCGCTACATGTATTCATCTATTTCAGTTCCATGCTCGTTTTTTATTTTAAGATTTTTTATGAATGCCGAAGTCTTACGGGATTTTATTAAATATAAAAATTTTCTGTCTAAATAAAACGACGTTGAACCTGCATATTTTTTAAGTGCGGAAGAAGAAGTAAAATAAATAAATAAAAAATAAATAATAATAATAATAATAATAATAATAATAATAATAATAATAATAAAGGATGAAGAAAACTGTATTGTGTTTGACAAAGGTAACAAAACTTTAGAAACATTTATAAAAATATTAATTTAACAAACAACGTCCTTATTAATATACTCGAAAAATAGCCTTTGTATTATTTAGCAGGCTCAATAATAAGAGTACCTCAGGTAAATAAAAAATACAGGAATCTGACAACGGTGATTCATCGGCTGGAATTAAATCTTTAAAAAATTTTACGGAATTGAATTCGTATATTAATTTTGAAACAAAAGGTAAAAATTGTCTATTTGTTATTGTTTCTGAAATTGTCTTCAAATTAATTTACGAACTTGAAAAATGAATAAGAGTGCATGAAGATATCTGGTGAAAGAAGTATACAAGACACCGCAAACAATATTTCTTAATCATCTCATTGCTCCGTTTACCCGAATTGTCATAACGTTTATGAGAAAATTATAAATGTGTATTTTTTGAAAGATTTTTCTTCTTAATCCGGAAAAAAATTCATAAATATACTGGCATGATTAGCGCTGTCCATAAATTATAATTTTTAATAAAAATTTTAAGCAAATACGTTATTATTCCATTTAATTTGTACTATCACTTTATCTGTGGAAAAAAAATCTACAAACGAGATTTAATTATTATATAATTCAGTATTAATCGAATTAATTCATATTAAAAAAAAGGATAATCGAATTAATTTAATTAATAATTGTGATATTTTAATTATTTCCATAACAGAAAAATTAGCAACTAAATAGATGGAATGTATTGTTTTTTTAGATTGATGTCTAGCGTTAATAGCGATAATATCTAACTTTATTCTATTATAATATTAGGCATATCAGTTTACAAAACAATAAGTTCCATCTCTTTTTTTAGTAGCTAATTTTTCCCTTATGGAAATCGTTAAAATATCACAATTAGACATAACTCTATTTTCAATTCTACAACTTAAGTATTAAGTTAATAAATTTATCTGGCATTGAGATGCTTTTTGTATTTATTTCTGTCGTATACAAACTATAATAGCGCAGCATTAGGAAGATTGCTTTTTGCCACAACAATGGCGCCGAGGCAGGAGTTGTCGCTACTCTCTACATACATGGCATGCACTCCTGATTACGATATGAAAAGAAATTTTTGGTTGCCCCACAGCTAGTTTTAAAAATCCTTTTTTTTTTTTGAACGGATATTTATATGAGAAAAGGACGAGACACAAAAACCCTGGAATACAATAAATAATAGTTATTAAATAAAAATAAAAAAATAACAATTGACAATAAATAAAATAAAAATAAAAATAAAATAAAAAGCTGACGTTTCGGATAGAGACTATCCTTTATCAAAGCAAAAAGGATAATTCTATAAAGGCAATTAGAATATTAGAGAATCATCCTGAAGTTAAAAATGAATTTTAAAAGTTTTGGAAAATTTTTCTCTATATACTTTGTTGGGAAGGATTTCTCTTTTTAAAGTTTTTTTTTTTTATTTTCATAGAAAACTTATAAATGTTCAACCTATTTTAATTACTTTTTATTATTAATTTTAGTAAACTGTAGGTATTAAGCGAATAATATTTATTCATGCGAATTTTAAAAGGTAGAGGCTAATCACAGTTTCAAAACTCTAATGGTAGCAGTTAGAAATTCCATGTATAGCAAGCTGCAATAATGTCTCTTCCAGAAGTCGTCTATCACATTGCGAGTCTTTCCAGCCAAAAAAAGGAGACGTGTAATGGAAAATGAAAGGTACCGCATGAAATCCTTCTACTCAATGCGTTCTACGGACAAATAGATAAAATGGCCTAAAAAGACTGACCGAAGCCGAATGCAACTGACCAAATTATATGATATAATAATAATTTTATGTAGTTGGACTTTTCTATCTTTCAAATATATTTTTACAATCCTTCTATATAGTATACAAAATCAACAATAGCAAGTGTGATCAATCGTAAACTATAACGTAATTTGGACTGTTACGGTCGGCATCGGTGAGATTTTTTAAACATGTCCTCCATAAAAGCGTTTATAACCGGAACGAGCTTAATACTAAGGATTTTTAAAGTTTTATTTATTTTTTAAGTGATGTTTGGAATTTTTGAACTGAGCAATTTTTAATAATGAAATCTAGCCTTTTTTTTGTTATTTTTTAAAATTGATTTATTTAGATATTTATTTATTTATTTATTTATTTATTTATTTATTTATTTGCATTAAATATTTCTCAAATTTATCATTTAAGACAATAAATAAGATAATTTTTCATTTGCCCAGGCTCTCGGTTTCGTTATTGCCGAAGAAGTCGACGCGTAAAGGTCTGCCATCTAGTGATGGACTTCAAAAACACTATACGTCTTCTGATTGATGTGGTATAAACCTTGGAATATTTAATTGAAATTTAAATAATAGCTCACGTATTACGCGTAAGAGATAATGTACAGATCTTATAACTTACAGGCCAGCTTAACTTACACCATAATCAAGTCGCTGATAAAGTTCCTTTTATGAGAAATGTAATAAGAAAATTAAAAAAATTGAAACATGAGATAAAAAAAAATTATTTTTATTGAATTTTACATTATTTCGACATAAAGGAAGATTGAACAAGAAATTAATCCCCCCAAGTTGAGTATGGGAAAGTACCGGAAGCCCCATCTATTTTTAACTCTTTATCTGCACTTTTTAACCCCTCTCCCTTTTTTTTTTTTTTTTTTTTTTTAATCAAAAATTGATTTTCTCGGACGTAGTGTCTTCTTCTTTCTGTCTCATCATTTCCAAACGAATGATATATCACATGCTATATGTTGCCATAGTTCTAAATTCGGCCTCGGTGGCTCAGCGGTTGCGTGATCGCCTCTGATGCCCGAGCACGCGGGTTCGATCCCGGCCGAGGACGACGAGGATTTTTCAGGGGTAAATCCTGAGATCACGCACTTCCTTCGGAACGGAAGTAAAGCCGTTGGTCCCGTGTAGTCGTTTGCCGGCTGCACGTTAAAGAACCCTTGCGAGGCAAAATTTGCGGCCCCTATAACGCCGTCCTGAAATGACCATAGCAGTTGAAAAGGACATTAATACCAAACAAACCAAACCATAATTCTAAAGACCAAGTGACTGCCTGTCCCCCGACAGTCCGACCCCAGTGGGATAATTGGGTCCAAACTTCAGAGAAATGTAGATGCATATCGAATTTCACTCCTTTACATACTAAATATAGCGTAGATCACTCGATCCCCTCTAACTCTCACTCCCGTAACTCTGACCCCAGTGGGCCATTCAAAACCAAGCTAAATAGTGAAGTAGGAATTGCCGATGATAAGCTAGGTTCCGACTTTCAAACTTCTACGTCAAAAGATGTGGAAAATATGAAAGGGATGGACAGACAGACGGGCATTGTAAAACCATTCTTCCGCTACTTAATAAAATTATTGGAAAATTTAAATGTAAATTTTTTCGAACAACGTGCATATGTCAGAGTTATGATGCTTCCTAATATTTCTGAAAGGAATCGTGATATTGTCATCATTTACACCATGCTTATCAACTATGCTCAGCATTACGGTCCTCAGAAAACAAATCCCAGCGCATAAGAACTCCCAACTTAGGCAATTATTCACCGTCCATAATAACCAATATGATTAGTTCAAAGACGATTGTATATTTTAATACAAATATCAACTTCTTAATAAACGGTTATACCGGGTGATTCGAAACGATGTCCGGTATTTTACTATGCATTTATTTTATAACAAACTAACCAGACCGGGTTTAAAATGCAGGAAAACTCAAATATTTTTAACCTTCCCGCAATTAGAGGCTGTGGTGGCGCTTGTGTCGCAATAAAAGTAAAGATGGCGACTGTGAATGAAAAAGGCATATTGCGTCTTGGAGTATGCAAAAACAAACTATAATTTTAGTCCAGTGGGCATTTCGTAGGCAATTTCATAAAGATTGCCCTACTGACAAAAGCATCCGTAAGTGGTATAATCAATTTCTGGAAACTGGATGTCTCTGTAAACGCAAAAGCACGGGACTAGTAACAGCAGACATGCTGAAAGAAGTTTGGGATGAGACAGATTATCGTCTTGACATTGTCCGAGTATCGAGGGAGTCACAAAGAACATTTGTAATGCTAGAATCAAAAATATTTGAGTTTTCCTGCATTTTATAACCCGGTCTGGTTATAAAGTAAAATTTTGAAATGCCGGACATCATTTTGAATCACCCTGTATTTCAAACAACAAGTTTATGCTTTATAAAATAAAATGGTTTAAAACAATTTCTTCGATTCTCAAAACTTAAAATACTTAAAAGAATACCTAAAAGAAAAATAATTAATAGAAATTTTAGATACACAAATAATGGCATGGAGACAATAGATTTTTCTATACAGCGCCTGCTAATAAAATCTAGCACCTCCCTCTCCCCAAATAGGTACCTTACATTCATTACTCATCTATTTCAATAAGACGAAAACCTCTTGTCCACAACTGGATTTTATTCCGCATATACGTATTTCGAACTCTTTGAATAATGAACTCAAAGAGTTCGAAATACGTATATGCGGAATAAAATCCAGTTGTGGACAAGAGGTTTTCGTCTTATTGATTATGTCGTTATCCACAGTAATTGAAGAATTCTCACTCATCTATTTGATTAAAATTATTAGACCAGAGCAAGAGTTTAACAAAATAGTCTAGAACCAAAGAATTAATTAAATCTATTTAAAATCAATATTTATTTCACACGTAATCTACGAGAGGTGATCAAAAAGTAATGTCGCGTATTTTTTTTCTGATCATATGTACAGTCGGATGCAAAAAGGTTTTTACCTGCTCCGTAGGAACTGAGTTTATCGGATGTTGGTCGGTTGCAAAGTCAGGTACTTTTACTGACAGTCAAGGCAGATTATACTGGATCTGTCCCTTCTGAATGAAAATAGGGTAGCAGGCATACGCTTGGTAAGTGCTATTCACGTGCTCAACTATGACATAACGTCTAAAACTTTTTGCACCCGTACATTCGATAGAACAATTCAACTTTTATTTTTCCATATAATCTCAAAGCCGATTGAGGCAACGATCCCAGCGATGGACAAGTTTTTCCACCCCCTGTCGATAAAAGTCGTCCGATTGAGTGTGGAACCACTTGCGAACTGCCGATTTCACCTCGTCGTCGTCACGGAAATGTTGACCGGCCAGTGACTTCTTCAACGGTCCGAAGATATGGTAATCACTGGGAGCGAGATCCGGACTGATGGAAGATGAAGCAATGTTTCCCAGTTTCATCGCTGCAACGGTCAGTGACCCGTTCCGCTGTGTGGGGACTTCCGTTGTCGTAGTGCAGCACGATGTCCTCCATTGCCAAGTCAGGTCTTTTCCTGCGTATGGCCGCTCGAAGATTCCTCATTGTGCCTCTGCAGCGTTCGGAATTGACAGTGGTATGCGGTGGAAGAAACTCAAGCAGTATCGGACCACGACGATCCCAAAAACATGTCAACATAACCTTGCCGGCTGATGGCACAGTTTTGAACTTTTTCGTGGTGGGAGATGAGGTGTGCTTCCAAACCGCCGATTGCATCTTGGTTTGGGGCGTGAAATGGTGAACCCATGATTCATCGCCTGTGATGATATAATCCAAAAAATCGTGAGCCTCCTCCTGGTTTCGGGTGAGATGCAGCAAACAAACATCGAAACGAGTACCTTCATGTTCGGCCGTCAACTGTCGTGGCACCCATATGCATGACACGTTGCGAAAGCCGAGCTGCTCGTGAACAATGTCGTACGCCGTCCCATATGAAATGTCCAACGTTGCAGCAATTTCTCTCACGGTAATCCGCCGGCTCTCCCGCACCTGCGCTTCCACAGCGGCAATGTTGCTGTCAGTCGTGGATTCCCGCGGCCGGCCAAAGCGATGTTCGTCCGGCAGGTCCTCTCGTCCTTCTTTAAAAGCCTTGCAACGTCCACCAACGTTTTACTGTTCGGAGATGCACGATATCACCTCCGTACACCGACACAATTTCCTTATGGATATCGCTTGGTTTCAGTCCTTTTGCACAAAGAAAACCAAAACACTCCGCTGCTCAAAAGCACTGGACGATGAAATGAGAGCCGCCATCTGGTTAGGACTGTCACGTCGCTAGTGCTTGGCGGATGCACACGACACTAACAGGAAACTTTAACAATGAACCAAACTAACTTTTAAAAAATACGCAATTTTCTCATATCTGCCCTCATTTTCGAGAAAAAAAATACCCGACATTACTTTTTGATCATCCCTCGTAAGTTACATCAGTTATGAATTGCAATGAATGCAAGTTACGAATTGAAAACTAATCAGTTATTGTATTTGTTAATGAAGTTTAGCAACCTACGGAGTTCCCTTAAAATATTCTTTTGAAGCTAAAAGTGGTAAAAAATCTTTAAATACACGAATGTGGTTAAAATATACTGTATAGAGCTCTATAAATACCTGTAAATCTAATGTTCAAATAAGATTTAAATTTAATGATTGTTTTCAATACCACTTTGCTATACTTTTTTTCAATTTTATATTTCGTAATGTTTTCAATAAAAAAAGACAAAAGAAATAATAAAATATATTGTTCTTTCGCTGCGTAAAAACCTATACTTTCGCGCGAAAAAAATACGACCTTTTACGATTGTAGCTAGAAATTTAAACTTAATCTTTAATTGAAGTTGAAAGCAGTAAATTCACACTTCTAAACGAGCGCCATTTGCTAAGGAAAGGCATTTCTTTAACCCCTCCTCCTTAATACACCCATTCCCCCCTTTTAAATTTTCGTTCCATCAAAGTGATTTAATATTGGAAATAAGTCATTCCGCCCCCACACCCTTCTCTCTACTCACGATAAATAACAATGTATCTACATTTATATAAAAACTCAAAGTGGGTGGACGGCATCTCAGCAAATAAATCTTGTTTCCTTCATCCTTGACAGAAGTTTTAACTGTTGATTCGGCTAAAAAACATGGTAAAAATAGTGACATGCGATGCAGAAGTCATAAATCAGGCTGGAAAAACCTACAATTACTAATGAAAATTAGAAGAGAGGAGAACGAGTATGAGGGAAGTAGGATGAGGGTACGAAGGGCGTCGCAGAAGAACTCGATGATTGATTTTATAGGGATAACCTCTATTGAAGGGATAATTTAAATGAGTTTGTAAAATAAAAAATATTAGTATTGCATTTTTAATTAAAAAATCGTAATGCATACAATTATTGAAGAAAATTTAATAAGATTGTGATTATGCCTGATACTTTGCTAATATCATAACGAAGCACTCTTTCCATTACCAAATATTATAGAATTGAATCTTTCTTGCCGTGAATACTATTGGCGTTTTCTCTGCACTTCATATAGGCAATTTTAGATGACCACAACTCATGTCATCGTAATTAAAATTTATATCGTTCGCTAGGAGCACTAACCCTTTCCTGTCCTACCAGAAGATGTCTGTTAATGAATTGAAAATGCAAGCACAAGAGGATTAAAAAGGATGACGATTAAGTCCGAGTTTTCTAACAATTAATCTCTACTTCAGTTTTGACTTAGATTCACAGTAATATAACAATAATATTTTAATACTATCAATTTTATATAAATATCGTGCAAATTTAAACGAAAAATTACCACGAATGAACAAATGAAAGACTAACGTACAAATGATTGACTAACTTTGCAGGTAGAGCTGTAGCAAAATAAAATGTAAAGTTAATGCTCTTCGGACCTCGTAATGCCCATTAAGAGAAATTATATAGCTTAAACATAAACACGGGCAATTCGAGTCTTATTCGATGCAGACTACTATAACAACGACACATCTTTCCGAATCAAACGTGTATAAATTTTAAATTCATATCATTGCCCGTGAGAATTTTAAAAAAAGTACTGTCTAAATATGCTCCACCCAGAATAGGGCGACGGACTTATAAGTACTTGTGCAGAGATGGGTGACATATAAATCGTATTTGCAGGACATATATAAAAAGTGCATAGGCAGACCGAGAAAAGCTGTAGATGTTTTAGGCGTTAAAATAACATATTCCAATTAATTAAAAGAAAACAAACAAACCGCTTCCCCAGTGACCGCGCATTTGAGCAAATCAGGTTGTTCGCTTGTACATAGTCGGATGTCTAATACTCCTTATCTCGATGCTACATTTTAGAACATTTTTGGAACTACTAGCAATAAAGCCAGTCGTATGATTTTAATTAACAACTTTTGTCTGCGACAAGACTCTGATATTTGACAGGACTGCGAATAGAAAAAAAATCGCTTTCAATATGAAAGCGAAATTGTCATAGTAACTGAACAATATGCATTTACTTTCTTTTAAAACCCGCATATCCCGTTAGGGTCGCGGAGTTACCCTTTTTTTTCAAACCCTATGGAGGATCTTCAGCGCTCGCGATCTCCCGCATATGTCCTCAATGACAATACCCAAGCGAATCGAACCCTTATTCTTCATGTAGTCTAGCCATTTGGTTTTAGGCCGATCCCTTGGTTTCTTTTCGACTTGGAAAATAGCAACTGCCTAAGAAGACCAGTTTTCGACATCCGTATCACGTGGGCATATAAACTGACGCCTCTGAATGTGGAGAAGTAGCAGCTCAACACCTGAAGACCCCCTTATTGTGCTTCTGTCCACTCTTTTGAAGGGTAACACTTCCACACTTCTCAGGAATCTCATTTCGGCCGCTTCAAGACTCTTTCAGTCATTAACCAAGACTATGACCATAGATGTGAATGATGACCATAATAGATTTGAAAAGAGAGAGCCGGGCTTTCTTTCCTAACTCGCGTTTATCACCACGGATCGCCAGAGTTCGCATCTAACACAGCTTGCTGCACCGATCCGAGTATCCAATAAGTAATATTACTTGCTTCTGATTTTATTCGAAAGCACGCCGTAAAAATGTGGAAAATTCGGTTTTATTTAATTTTAATTGCCACAGCAGTGGAAACTAAATTCGAATTTATTTTAAAAAATTTCGTTTTGCGACAGGGTTATGTAAATTGACAGGACTGCCAAGAGTAAAAAAGTCGCTGTTGATAGCGAGATCTAAATTGTCACACTGTGTCCTGTCAGTAAATAATGTTACTTGCTTTTGATTTTATTCGAAAGCCTATCGTACGACGGTTGCTACAATATTAGAAAATGTAAATTCGATTTTATTAAAAAAAAAATCCGTCGTTAGTAAAAAAAAAAATACCCTGTAGCGATGTGGCCTGTCATAATGTGACAAAGTCACTACTGTCAATTTGACAGTTATTAACCAAACACAAAAACCCGTCTACAACTGTTAATGTTAACTTTGCTCTTCAGTGAGACTGGAACGTCGGGCTATTTCTTGGTCCGCTTTTTGCCGTTTGATCGCCTCCCACAATTTCTTCGGCAGACCGTTTTGGAATAAATAATGTTACTTGCTTTTGATTTTATTCCATTTGATTATTTTTTTCTAATTTATGAATTTTCTTTTATTAATTTATTCTACTTGCAAAATTCTAACTATGAACATCTAACGAATACAATACTATAAAATTGAATGTTACTTGCTTTTACTATGAGCTGATTGTATTCAATTCAAATTATTTTTAACTTTTATTAAAACTGAATTATTAAAACTAAAAAAGGATAATTTTTTAAATTATACACATGTAACGAATATCATAAAATGAAAAAAAAACAACTAATCTTTTCTACTTTTGACTAAATTGATTTATTTTGAAAATTTTTGTTAATAAAATTCAAAATTTTATTTGGTTTTTATTATTAAAATTAAAAATACAGAGTGTTTATAAATTATCTCCCGTATTTTACATGTATATTACTCAAAAACTATTACAGATTTTAAAGTGATTTTTGTTATTCACAAAGAAAAACTCAAAAGGTTTCTTAGCATGCCTTAATAAATTTCAATGTGCCCCCCCATTTATGGCGTGAAGGACGTCAAAGCGAAACTCGATTTCCTCCCATGTTCGGGCTAGCATTTTGGTGTGGTTTAATGCATGATCGAGTAATCGGACCTTTCTTTTCCGCTGAATACACCATTATCGCTGCAACCTACTTAGATATGCTGGAGAACTACCTGATTCCACAGGTGGAAGATCTGCAGCCCAACATAGTCTACCAACAAAATGGAGGTAGTGCCTTGATACGAACTTTCCAGGACGATGGATTGGAAAGATATGTGAAAGACAGAGTGTACAAGACCAACGTTGATGACATTGAAACTCTCAAGAACAGAATAATTGAAACAATCGGTAAATATCTGCTCTTCATTAATCGTGTCTGCTTCCGTTTTCCATTTCTCCGTCCTAAAAATTCGTGATTGGTGGATTAACAATGGAGGGTTCGGACCATTGTGTTCTAGACCGTGCTTGAAATTAAAATCTAATAGTAATGTTATATCATGACCTGCTTTATTACAGACCCATTTTAATGGCAGATTTCTATTGTGTTTGGAGACACTAGTGTCTCTCAATTTTCCCACGGGAACATATTATGACGCTGTTTAACCTCCCTGTCTGATTGTTTAAAAAAAGAATACGGATTATTAAAACCCAAGATGGAAACAATGAAGGTTACATTGTTGCTTGGGGTAAGGTGATTAGGTGACTTTTCAGTGATGTTAAAAACAAACTGAACAAGAAATTAAGCCTCCCGAGGAAGGTATAGGAAAGTAGCGGAAGCCCTGAGCTCATCTAATTTTTTATTCCTTCATCTGCTCTTTTTAACCTCCCCATTTTTTTTTCTTTATCAAAAACTGATTTTATCGAACTATATATTTAGAGAATATAATAGAACCCTATCTTCTTTCCTTTCTCATCATTTTCGATCGAATGATATATGACACTCCATATGTTGCCATAGTTCTAAAGACCAAGTGTTTGCCATCCCCATAACTCCGACCCTATTGGGACAATTTGGCCCAAACTTTACAGTAATATTGATCTTGCTTAGAGGAACCTGCATACCGAATTTCATTTCTTTATATGCATAAATACGCATAGACTTTTTGGTCCCCTCTAATTTCCGCCCCCGAAACTCCGACACCAGTGGGCCAATCAAAACCAAACTGAATAGTGAAGGTGCACATGCCCATAGTAAGCTACATTCTGAATTTAAACCTTCTACCTCAAAAAATGCGGAAATTATGAAGGAAACGGGAGGACGGACGGACAGACAGACGGACATCGTGAAAACAATAAGTAGCTTCATTCTTCCGCTACTTAATAAGTATTCATTTCAATAACCAAATTTAGATCTCTTTTTATTTGCGATTTAACTCCACTTTTAAAATAAAATAGCTATGCAAAAATTTTTTATTAATTTTTTTTATTTTGTTTTTTTTTTATCTGAGTTGGTAATGAGAGTGAGGTTATACAGCGCCATGGTAAAATTGAGAACACCAAAAGCAACAATGGAAGTTATTCAGCAAAAGAAGTCTGTAATAATAAAGAAGGTCATGTTTATATAAACAATTGTCAACAGAACAATGTGTAAAACGGTCCTTGTAAAAGCTATATAAAGCCATTGGCTTTGGTTGTTCATCCGATGTCGCTCTTTGTTTCCCAGTTTTCCAGTTTCCCAGTTTCTTCTGCCCGTTCGGCTTTACTTTATGCTGTTGTTTTATTACTTGAAAAATGTTGCTTTATTACTAGGAAATTGAATAGGCCTATGCTTATTTATTAAGGGCTGCAAAGAATTGCAAGTGTACCGACTTGTTCTTTCCTGCGGAGTTTTCTATCACTCATCGTGCCGACAACTTACGCTTTACTGACTTTCGTAAGCTAAATTTCGGAGACGTAACATGTAAGTTTTAATTCGTGCAAAATCTCTAATCTTACGTCATGTTGCTACATTATCTTACAAATTGCTTTGATCTGACTAAGCTCGCTCACTTTACAGGAGCGTTTGGTAGTTCTTTGCAACACTGGTTCTGCAAAGTAATCTTCGCAGAATAGGTCAATTATTGTGAAACATTCCAATAACACAGATAAAATAGCTAATCTTAATTAGTAGACTGCGTGTCACGCTCGTTCGTGACAGATAGGCAGAAATGCGAAAGCGCGAAACCGAAATCTGAGCTCAAAGAGAGCGAGACAGTAGCGGCAGCTATTGGCGGCGAGCGCGCGAATATCACCAAGCCTCGTGCGCGCTCCAAGAAAAAGCGTCGTAAACGCGCTACCAAAGCAAGCGGCGCGAGCGCTTTTGAAAAGGAGGCGCGCGTTTTGAGAGTGGAGAGTGAATCGAGAGTGGAGTGCGAGCTTTTACCGAATGCGAACGTGTGTCTAGAGTTCCGTAAGTTTTCTCGAGGCCGAGTGAAAAAACGAGGAGCTCGCAGCCATAGAAAGAACTCTCCTGCTCATGACTGCAAATTTATGGAGTGTGCGTGTTCGAAAGCTGACACGAACGCACACGAGAAAAGGCTTAGTAACGCGACGACATTGCAAGCCTTCAAGTAACTTTCGTTACTCTTGCCTTCACGCCTTGGTGTCTATACGAGGTGTCCCATCCGCCATAGCATCCACATCGTGGAAGGAAGTACTGCCCGGAGGCCTCCATAATTCAAGCCCACTGCACCTGATATTGCCGTGGGGCTTACAAGCGTTCCAGGAGGAGGACCTCTGCTATATTTACGCAGAAACCAGTTTCGGTCTCCTGCTGGAACCTCTAAACGCGATTGCGTCGCCGCTCTCCCCATAAGGAAGAGGAAGGAAGTTTCCTCATCTCATAGCGACTTATCAAGAAAAAGTCGCAAGGTCTAACAGTGCATTTAGGCCCGTCAGCTTTGTCAAATTGTAACATTCGTTGTAATTGAATGTTTTTGGTATTGTATAATTTTACAGCGATTATTTAGTCCTCCGCTGACAGTCCTGTGTAATCTTCCGTAAATCTAGGACTAGCTTATTAGGCGGACTGAAGAAACCGCTGCTCACTGTTTTGTTAATTCCCTAATTGGCGTTTAGGGTTTAAACGCTTCGAGATTTTGAAGCTTAAGTCCGAGTTATTGAATTTAGGAGGTTGGCCCGTCAGCAGGGGTGCATATTGCTGTTCCTATGTATAAAGCTTATATATTCCCCCTAGCTTCGTGTTAGAAGCTAACTTTGTAGCATAAATTATGTTGCTAATTGTATTAAATTATTACCTTAAGAGTATATAACCCTGTGTTTCTATTTATTTACACAATAACGCTTCCACTGCCAAATTTTTCCGTGACACAGGCTTATATACTCGTTGTGGTATCATAGCGTGGTTAGTGACTACGACCATTTAGTTTTTTTTTTCCCCGCCCAGTCCGCCCATTTGCGCGATATTAATTGAGTTTCAGCGCTTAGAAATTTTTTTTTGTCTTGAGCTGGTAGTGGCTTTCAAAAAAAAAAACTTTTTTTGGTGTTTGTGTTTTACCCCCCTCCCACCCAAGCGTATTAAGTAGTGCTGGCCCTTATTATTGGAATCTGGTGCTAAGGAAAACAGGTCATAGTTGTGTAGTTCTGGGCTGGCCAGAACTTTGGCAAAAAAAAAGAAAACAAAAAAAAGGTAGTCCCCCCCCGTTTTTGGTCTTGGAAGGTAGTCAGTTCCAGGCTTATATACTCGTTGGATACTTTTGCATCTAGGGTTAATATTTAAAGATTGCGCTTTCTTTGTCAGCTAAAAATATTGCTTTTAACGTGCCCTAAAGGTCTTACATGTAAAGTTTCCTAAGCGATTAGAGTTAGTCACCCAGTAAATTAGGGTTAGCGAGAAATAGCTCTGCTGAGGGTAAATGGACCAGTTCATTGTGGATTATTTAGTTAACTCAGGCCGAAAATAGGGAAACGAAAGAGCACAGAGAGTGTCATTAAAGAAATGCTCAAAAAAAATACTTTTAAAAGACAGGATATTCTAAGGTTTAACCAATGCATTAATAAATTAGCGGCGCAGATAGCACATTATCCTGAAACCGACAAGATAAAATGTTATATAAGGGCTTTCCCCCTCAATATTGGTAAAATTCTCGTGGAAAAGGCGCCCACAAAGCTAGAGGATGCTATGCGAATAGTCGAAAGCGAACTAGAACAGGCAGCTAAGCATAAAGCGAGGGAACCGTTAAAGGTAACCGATGCAGAAGCGCGTAAAAAAGAGGTTCCAACCAAATTAGGAGCGGTAGCATCGCATTGTGAGCTAGATAAAATGTTGGCGGCAGATATACAAAAACATTACAAATTTTGTAGCGTTACCAAAGATGAAATAAATGGTGCGCAAGAACCGTATTTCATAGAGGAAGGGTTCTTGTATAAACAGGGATCAATAGATGACCATATCGTGAGATTGAAAAGGTTGATGGAAATCCATAAAGTTTATTGCCCTAAACGGATTTTTAAGTATTTCATGTCAACTCTACCCTATAATGCAATTTTACATTAACTGATTATGAGGAGACCCCCAAAGGCTAGAGAAGGTGTTTAAAGAAACGAGTCGCTATTTACATTACATGTCCGTAGAAGAGACTGATAGGGGGGGCTCAAGCGAGGATAGCGCGGGGGTAAATAGCGTAATTGCTGGTTCTAGTATAGACAATAAAGATGGGAACTTACCAGTTGGTAAAGCAGCCCCCTTGTCTCCAAAGGCTTCTAAGAAAAAGAAGCATAAGCGGAGAAAAGCAAAAATAAAGAATGCGCCTCGCGAGGAAGATAAATTAGGCATTCTTTCAGCAGAAAGGTCGCCTTCTTCCTATAAAGTCCAACCCTTTTGTCCTCCCAACTTGGGACGACAAAATTCGGTGGACCACGATGAGGTAGTACGGGAGGAAGCACAACAGAAGTCGGTTGAGCTTCCAGTTTCTTCCATTAACGAGGAGGTAGTCCTCGCTTCACATGTTGAAGATAGCCCGTTAGATGGAGTATTGCAAACAAATGCTAATATAGAACAGATGGTGTTTAGAAACACTAATATAAGTGCAGGGTATCAACAAAGAAGTAATGGCAACACAATAGATTTCGAGCCAAATACTTGTACCACAGCACTGAACGTGCCTCAAAAGCAAGAAGAGTTGGAGGCCAATTAGGGCGTTAAGGCCAAAGGAGAGGATCAGGCATCATTCAAAAGGGGTAATAATGAGCCAACTATGAATGAGTTGGTTACAAATAGGAGTTGGCTGCCTTCGACATCTAAGGTCGTAGCCCGTGTTTGGGTAAAGGGGTGGAATCCTACTAACACGTAGGAAATCCGCCCGAATGAAGCAAAAACTAAATACAGTTGGGCAAGAAAGAATAACTGTATAACTGTAATAGCAAATAATTTGCATAAAGAAGTTTCAGCTAGGATGCTAGAAACCAACGTTACAAAAATATAATTGGAGAGTCCATAACGAAAACATTAACTTCATGTTGCGTTCGCTGGTCTCGTCTTCTCCTCCGTAAAAAGCGCAACGGTATCCAATACTGATGCCTGTTGTAGAGGAAACTTTATCCTCCGCTCTTCCGTACAAATATGAACTATTGTACACCTTACAAGAAGTCAGCGGCGACGCACCGCGTTTAAATTTGTGCTAAGACGTAAATAACTTGTATATGGGATGATGGCGCCGAGATAATCCTGGATAAGGGCGATGAACGACCAAGGAGCGATGCATACAACCCTCGTCTCTCTGGCTTGTTCCGTCTCCTTTCCAATCCTTGGCACTAGCGATGAAATTCGGCTGGGCACATCAATGGCGACCACAAGCACTCGTATCGCATTTCCCTCGAGGAACGGCTTGAAAAGCACGGCGTGGCGGACTCTGCTGGCTCCGGCGAACGTACGTACTACTTTCCTCTTCTCGGGCACCTCGCTCGCGGACTCGGACTCGGGCTCGGACGAACGTTGAGTGGACACTTTCATGGAAACTTCTCCGTGTCCTGGCTGACGGCAGCTTCCTTGTGTGGAAAAATATACTGAGAAAGTTATTTCAGTTAACGAGGTGTAACTCCATGCACGCGTCCTTTGTGGCGAACACAAATCACTCTCATTGCACTGCACACTGTCAATCAGTTCTCTTTCTCTAGTTCTCTCTTCGTCATTGCTTGACGAGATATTTTCCTTCCAAAAACTCGGTCGCCTCGGAGCTTTTTCCAATCGACTATATCGTGTCGAAGTTCCGCTCTCTCTCCCGAATCGCATTTTGAACCCGCGCTCTTTTCTGCGCCATTTCCGCCTTCGCCCGCTGCTTCTTCCGCTTGCTCGTGCTTTGCTCTCGAATTGCTTCGTTTATGCTTCGTTTATTGCTTCGCCTTCAACTTTCGTTACTCTTGCCTTCACGCCTTGGTGTCCATACGAGGAGTCCCATCCACTGTAGCACCCACATTGTGGAAGTAAGTACTGCCCAGAGGCCTCCATAATTCAAGCCCACTGCACCTGATATTGCCGTGGGGCTTACAAGCGTTCCAGGAGGAGGACCTCTGCTATATTTACGCAGAAACAACCGGTTTCGGTCTCCTGCTGGAACCCTTAAACGCGATTGCGTCGCCGCTGTCCCCATAGGTTGTCTGGGAGGAAGTTTCCTCATCTCATAGCAACTTATCAAGAAAAAGTCGAAAGGTCTAACAGTGCATTTAGACCCGTCATCATTGTCAAATTGCAACATTCGTTGTATTTGAATGTTTTTGGTATTGTATAATTTTACGGCGATTATTTAATCCTCCGCTGACAGTCCTGTGTAATCTTCCCTAAATCTAGGACTAGCTTACTGAAGAAACCGCCGCTCACTGTTTTGTTAATTCCCTAATTGGCGTTTAGGGTTTAAACGCTTCGAGATTTTGAAGCTTAAGTCCGAGTTATTGAATTTAGGAGGTTGGCCCATCAGCAGGGGTGCTTATTGCTGTTCCTATGTATAAAGCTTATACATTCCCCCTAGCTTCGTGTTAGAAGCTAACTTTGTAGCATAAATTATGTTGCTAATTGTATTAAATTATTACCTTAAGAGTATATAACCCTGTGTTTCTATTTATTTACACATTAACGCTTCCACTGCCAAATTTTTCCGTGACACAGGGTAAGAGTAAGTGATAAACGTTTACTGTGTCACGGAATATCCCCTTCTGGACTCGCAGTATCGCCAAGAGAGAAACAAAAACATGACCGCATGTTTAACTTCATCCAGAAAACTTTACAGTTTAAAAAATTTCAAATAAATGATTCAAAAGTTTCATCTAGAATAGTCGCAACACTAGATCATTTCATATTATCTTGTCAAGATCTTAAAGAAACCGTGAAGTTGTAGTTTAAATTGTGTATAGTTATATCCGATATCTAAAAAACATCATTTCTATACAATATTTGAAAAAATTAAATTGTAATCTTAAGACAATACTAATAGAAGGCAGGCACTTTATCTGCAAGTATAAAAATGTATTAAATTGAGAACTTGGTCAGAGGCACACAGATGCTGATGTTGGTGATTTCAGTTTGAAAGTGATGCAGTCATGTCCTCCAATATGTCGTGTTAGGCTGACGCATTTGCTGCCATACTTGATACTGATACATCCTAAAATACACTGAGTGGCCAGATTTTTATAGCCACTCCATCAGTATTTCGTTGGGCCATCTTTTGCCTTCAATACTACAGCAATTCTTCTTGGCATTGACTCCACGAGAATTTGAAAGGTGAGGCGAAGAATCTGACACTATACCCGATGAATAGCACTTCCATTTGTGTCTGCTTTGATGGTTGTAGAAAGAGCTGCCTAATGACTCTTTCAACTTCGTCCCACAAATGCTCAATTGAATTGAGATCTGGTGATTGTGGGGGCCACCTAAGCAAGGTAAAGTCTCCCTCATGTTCGTGAAACCACTCCTGCACAATATGAGCCCCATGGCATGGCGCACTGTCTTATTGGAAGAAGCCATCTCCATTGGTTTACGCCATCAACATGATAGGAAAATGAACTTGACCAACAACAATAATTATGTATGATGTGCAAATCAAACGCTGTTCCACACGTATTAAAGAGCCCAAATCATGCCAGGAAAGCATGCATGTGAGGTCCATGCTTTCATGCTGTTTCCCCAAATTCTCACTCTGCCATATGCATGATTATTCGTTATTCGTCGGACCACGTGTCTCTTTCCAATGCTCGATTGTCCAATTCTTGTGTTCTGTGCAAGTTGGAGACGTTTTTTCTTGTTAAATGCAGACAGCAAAGGTGTTCGAACAGGCGGTCGGCTTCCATATCCCATACGATGCAGTGCATGGCAACAGTGCGTTCAGAGATCGTTTGAGAGGATCCATGATTAAGATTTGCATTGATTTGATGCACTGTTACCTTCTGTTGTTTTGTAGCAGTCTTGCCCCTCTACGTTCTGCCAATGCCTCCTATAAAGAAAGCCTCCGCACTGAAACGTCATACATTGTTACCTCATCATACTTCGTCCTTTCTTAACTGTATTTCTACCAATAATAAGCTCTAAATTTGGTCGATTTATGATGTTGTAACAGTGTATGACGTTTCAATGCTGAGGCTTTCTTTATAAGAGGCGTTGGTTCTTCCCGAGCATTGACTAGGCGCTGACGGCCACAACTCGCACCGTCCTAGGGTTGGCCTTGAATATTGGGCCTATTCGACACCACATTCACAGTGCTGGGGACAATCCAATGCAGCCGAAATGTTCACGCAACAGTTCGAAAATGGCAATCGAGCGATAGAGACCTACACCCCAAATTGTATCCAAGAGACGACTTCTCATAGATTCTCAGAAGAAGAGGACTCTCCCAGCAGTCTCCAATCGACCAGTACGTGAAACTTGAATATGGGCATTTCATTCCCACCAAACAGAATATGCATCGAGTGGAATTACTGGCTGGAATGGAAGATATATATCTTGCATAAACCAGTGATGGAAGATCTACAAAGCCCTTGAAAGATAGGAATGAACCGATTCTCAAATAGCTGCTCTTTCTCTACGATGACACATTAAAATCTTTATTTTTATTTAAGTTTGTTCAAACACATTTAATTCAACAAATATCTAAAAATGACTGAATTATTTAAAATTAAAGATAATAACAAGAAAAAACGGAAGGATCACAAGTATTCAGCTAGTCCGATCTCCAACTGGGTCACCGCTGAGATTAATGTATCTCCAAGAATCCTAAAGACTACAAAGTAGGCCCAATAATAGGACAGATACCCGATTCGCAGATGGGAATTCCTTCTTTCCAAGCCATTAGAGAGTTGAAGTCTATTAAGAGCGTAATAAATAAAAACTGGAGTTAGTGCTCTCACGTAAGATAAAGATATTAACAAAAACAAGAAAAACGGAAGGAAAAATTCAGAGACCGCGAGAATCAGCTCGTCACTTTTACCTGCTGGGCACCGCGGAACGCTTTCTGAGGGTTAGGAAAGAAGAAATTCCAGTTCTTACTTATTACTTTCGACGTGAAACATATTTCCCATAAGGATCCGAGGTGCCGACAAGACATGAAAACTGAAACACTTTAAATCGCTGTAGCTCTGAAATTATAAAGTCAACGGGAATAATTAATATACTATGCCGGTCGGAGTCCTGTCGCATGCATGACGTTTACGCGAGGTATACGCGCAAATGTAGATCGTTTCTATTACGGTCAAAAGTCTGCTTAGCGTATGAGAAACAGCGAAAATTTAAGAAACTTACAAAAATGTCAAAATATACGGCAAATAAGCGGCCTAAAAGGCTATAGAAGACGGATAGAAAATGAAAGAGGACTTCAAGAGGATTCGCAAAAGAACTTCAACCGAGTGAATAAGAGTAAATGGACGAGCGTCGACGACGGAGCTGTATCGAGCACTTCGAGTTGGAATAGCACATTCAATGCCGATGAGGGTCGCCGACTCAAGCTCGAAAGATGAAGCAAGAAGCCAATATTCGATAACTAGGGACAATCTCGGTCCCTACGAAACGAAAATATAGGCTTCCACGCTAGCCGCCAGCAATCAAATAACTACATTTAAACAGAACCGCAATAGATTTAATATTCTCCAGAATGATGACTCATATAAATCTTACATCTCTAACTACTCTCATAACTCCCCACTGTTCACCAGAATTGTCTCAGTCGCAAATCACTTACTTAGAATACTCCAAAATTCAAAATAGCGAAAAATATAAACAAATATTCCTTTCAAAATTTCAAATAGTATTTCATTCATTATCTCACGGCACCAAAAACGTTTCACTTAAAACACGTGCGGCTGTACCGAGTACAGCCTACTTCAGAAATTTCTTTAATTGTTACGAGTGTTATTATAGACCTTTTCGAAATACGCATTTTACCATTAGGTGCTACTTCCGTCCGCCATTAGGAGATGTTGACTTTTCAACTTTCAAGCTAGAGAGTGTATGGAACTTGAAGGATTTCGGCAATCGCAGGCACCTTTCTACTTGCAGTGTTGTTTATATAAATCGTGATGGCTGTGGGTGTTCAGATGGAACTGCCAAGCACGCAGTAGGGTTTGTTTTTTGCTGCAGTAGGATGTTCAGCTATTTTCGACTGCAACTATGGAAAAAACAAATTTTGTGTTGATGACACTCCTTTCATTCGTGAAAACTGCATTATTCGTCTTTTCCTAAAAATGATGCTGAATACCTGAAATGGACGGTTGCAATTAACAGGAAAAAAAGAACTGAATTCAATTTAGAAGGCAGATCATGCACGCTTTCAATGTAATCAAACGATTGTTATATACATTAATTAAAGATTTTAAGGGAAATAAATATTTTATATTCTAAATTTTGTGTAAAAATTTTCAATAAAGTTATACGGAACCGTAGTTTACAGAAGCGTATCTTCCTGCCTCTTGAAACTTATGTAAAATTAATTTAAATTTTAAATTTGAGGCTTGTTTATTTAGAATGTCTTTTAGTAATTTTTCCTCAACATAAATTACTACTTTTCTTATATTATTTGCTCAAGCTGAGTGCTTAATATGCTCAGTTCGCTCAAATCAACATCTCATAATGGCGGCAGCACTTCCGCTAAAAAAGGTTAGATGATGATATACATAATAGATCATGGTATAGTGATGCATTTTGTCCTTATGAACATGGAGTCGGAGCTCCCCCATTTTAGAGATATGGGGGAGAGAAAAGTGGGTTGCTTCCTCAGCAAGTTGGCATTGGAGCATACAGGTAAATGCTACCGCGCTACATAAGACAAACAAACAGGACAAACACGTACCTCCAGGAGAAAAAACAATTTAATCCACCTGTCTCGCACAAAAGGTGCTCAAAATTACGTCCACCAGTCTGGATACAGAGATCGCATCTGCGAAGTAACGATTCAATTGCTCGAAGGCATGAACGGGGTTGTTCTTGTCAAGTTGTGTCCACAGTTTCTGGCTCCATTCGCTTCCATTATCCATGGGCTCCATTGGTTTCTTGAGCTCTTCACCGACGGCTGCGATGCGGGCAACCAGATCGTCGACAGATGTTACAGGGTCTCGTATATCTGAGTCTTCAAGTATTCCCACAAAAAGTAATCCAGGGGGTTCATATCTGGTGAACGTGGTGGTCAGGCAACTGGACCATCCCGTCCTATCCATCGACCATTGTATGCATTGTCCAGGTATTGCTTGACAGTGGTACACAGACGGTGGTGAACAGCTACGGGCACCTCTTCCAACAACTCCGGTAATGCCTCTTCCAGAAAGGTTCGGTACTCGCGGGTATTGAGATGGGTAGGTAGAAGGTATGGATCAATAAGCTGGCTGCCAGCAATGCCTGCCCACACGTTGACGCTGAATTGCTGTTGGTGTCCACGAGAAACTGTTGCATGAGGATTGACGGTTGCCCACGTGTGGTAGTTGTGGTAACTGTAAACATCAGCCTCTCTACCAAAATAGGCCTCGTCAGTAAACAGAACGTTTTCTTCAAACGCAGGATGATTGATAACGTGCCTCAAGAACCACTGCGCAAATGCACGGCGTGGGTCATAGTCGTGAGCATTGAACACTTGAACTTGTTGATGATGAAATGGGTGAAATCCATTTGTGTTTAACACGTGTCACACTTGCCGTTGATGCAGGCCCAAAGCGTTTGCTACTGCACGGGTGTTGGTGTGTGGGTTGTCTGCAAACCTTCGCAGCACCTCCTCCTCCACAGCAAAAGTAAGTACAGTTCTTGCACGCCCAGTGCCTGCCGGTGGACAGTAAGGAAACCAGTTTCCCCCAAACGTCGATGGATTCTAGGGAATATTCGTGCGTCAGGACAAACACGGCATGGGAATCGTTCACGATACAACCGTTGAGCTGCTGCACTGTTGCCATTAGCAGAACCATACTTCAAATGCATGTCAGGCAGTTTTTCATGTGTGAAGTGGTACATCGTGCGATCACGCGTAGAAGCGTTCAGTGCACGCCCTCTTAATTTCAAACCGCTGTGTGGGTGTACGGACAGTCGTGTGAATAACAGAAACTGAATGGAGACAACCTTGCAACTGCATTTGCATTTACTATGGACCTGTCCATTATGTATTTCCAGTATGTGACGATATTTCCCTGTATGCCAGGAAGCCACCTTGCTGGGGAAGCAACCCACTTTTCTCTCCCCCATATCTCTAAAATGGGGGAGTTCCGACTCCATGTTCATAGGGGACAAAATGCATCACTATACCATGATCTATTATGCGTATCATTATCTACCATTTGTTTATCGTCACCCTGTATATAATAAAATTACAGCGAAGCGAAAACTGTACATTAAATTTTTTTGAGAAAAAGTGATTCCTACGTGTATTATAAACGATACTGAAGCTCAAAACAACGGTTTTTAGGATTTTTGTCTGTCTGTCTGTATCTCTGTTTATACGTTAGAGGTTGGCGCCAAAACTATTGAAGGGATTTAGGTGAAATTTTGTCTCATTCCCACGGGAAAAAAACAAAACTGGGTCCAGCAAAAATATAATGTCAACAGATGTCGTCAGGGTATTTTAAATCTAACTATGGTTTTGTTCCTTCGAATCTATACGTATATACGTATAAGGAGAATAATTGTCAATAGTTGTCGCGAAGATGCAGATGTCGAGTAAAGCTCTAGATTAGGAAAGTACGGCAAACCTTTTCCGCGCCGCCCGCAGCTGCTGATTGGTAGAACGGCTGTCACGTGAGTTTGTCAGCCATTGTTGGCCCAAACGCAGCGATAGACACCATTGAAATGCATGTGGAAGATGCAATTTAGATTATATTTTTAACGAAATATTCGTTGATTGATCCTAAATTTGAATCCGAATAAGCAAAATTTCAGAATCCTTCAATCTATGCTCCTTGGAGGTTAATAAATTCGTTAAAATATCTGAAGAAGTAATAAGAAGCAAGTACGTTTATATTATAATTTCACCGAATGTTATAGAAATGTTGCATTGTGCAATTCTCAGACGATCAGAAAATATAATTTTTTGTTGAATATAGTTCTTTTTAAGAAAATACAATTCAATATAACAAGGTTAAACTGTCTGTGAAATGTGGAGGCAAAACTTGAAATAAAACCTCCATGTTATTTTCATCTTATTTTAGCAAAGTTAATTATCACACATCATTAAACTTGAATATAAAATATGAAATAGAATAAGGAATTAAGGAATGACGTAACCAAGTACCGAAAGGATAAACTAAACCGTTCGCGGAACTATATTTTTAAACCGCCCTATGTTAACATTGGAAGTTTCTAATGGACCATAATGATAGCATTAAACCACGTACCTTTGAAATAATTTCGAATATCATTAATTTTACGTTATATTCATTCATTACTACTCATTCCAAGTCGTTTGAGATATTACATGCCATATTTTAGCATTGAAAGTTCCAATGAACCATAATGGTTCCACTGAACCAGGTTCCTTGAAACCAAATTGGACTATCATTAATTTTACGTTATATTCATTCATGACACCTGATTCCAAGTCGTTTGATATATTACATGCCATATTTTAGCATTGCAAGTTCGAATGAACCATAATGGTTCCACTAAACCAGGTTCCTTGAAATCAATTTGGACTATCACTAATTTTACGTTATATTCATTCATGACACATCATTCCAAGTCGTTTGATATATTACATGCCATATTTTAGAATTGAAAGTTCCAGTGAGCCATAATGGTTCCACTAAACCAGGTTCCTTGAAACCAATTTGGACTATCATTAATTTTACTTTATGTTCATTGTTAACACATCATTCCAAGTCGTTTAATATATTACATGCCATATCTTATTATTGAAAATTTTTGAGGGTGTCATAAGGGTACCATTAGAGCACGTGCCATTGTTTCGATTTCAACCATTTTCAAAATGGTTCATTCCTGGAACCATATTTATTAATTGGCGAAAATAGTAATTTATATCCGCTTCTATCTCGTCATTACGATTTGTTTGATATATTACCTAATATATCTGTCCATTGAAAATTGCTAGGTGGGGCCGTAAAGGTACCATTTGTGCACGAGCTATTGAACAGATTTAGATAATATTTGTGATTGATTCGTGCCATGTACTATCTTCATCGACTGAAGAAAATAATCATGAATAACCGCATCTATCTCGTCATTACGATTTGTTTGATATATTACTCAATATATCTTCCCATTGAAAATTGCTATGCGGGAAAATAGAGGTACCATTTGTACACGTGCCAATGAACCGATTTAGATAATATTTGTAACTGGTTCGTGCCATGAACCATATTCATCGACTGACGAAAACAGATTTTGAAAATCTTTCATAACCTCGGAGGAGTTTGAGTTACAGACAGACAGACAGACAGACAGACAGACAGACAGACAGACGGACAGACACGTTTCCCCACACTGATAGCATAAAGCACCTTTCGGTACTTAATAACGAAAATTTGCTAGTTGGGTGAAAAAAAATATAGAAAATTTTAACTATAATTTTTGGATAGATTTTTTACATCAATATTATAAACCTCCATAAATGAATAAATTTCAAAATACATTGCATGTGTAGTTATTTTTTTGTAATTTTTTTTGTAATCAAACGGTTAGTTTTTCAAAATTATAATTTTTAAAATTTTCTATCAAAATATAATTATCATAGTAATTTTTATATTTCAATCAAAAACTTAAATTTAATAGTTCCTATTTTATTAAATTATATTTGATATTTTTATAATTATAATTAGACTTTTTTTATAATTTAATAATTTTTATAATTTAATAAAATTAAAATTGGTAAAGTGAAATTTTTGATATAAATATAAAAATTAATTTCATAAAAGTTTATTAAATTATATTTTAATAAAATTTTATAGAATTATATTTTGATAAATAAAATTACAAAAACTACACACACTGTTTTTAAAATTTATTAATTACATGTAAATCGTTTATTAAGGATAAATAAATAAAGTGAAAATAAACTAAAAACTGAATCTGGTTATCATTAAACTGCCTCAACGTTATCATTATTTATATGTAAAAAATTATAATTGAAAACAAAATTTAAAGAAAAATCAATAGTTACAGAATTTACTGATTGCCAGTTATATTTCCAGACGATAATAATAAGAAAATCTGCGAAAAGGATGCATTTAAGACGAATTTTAGAGGAAGCGTAACTCACTTTATAGGGCCATTTGGGCCAACAATGGCGGATTTGGTAGCAGACGACGAAGTTTGCCGTACTTTCTTAATCTAGAGCTTTAGATGTCGAGTTCTTCGTGAGTGGAGCATATCTTTGCGTTCTTCGAGTACAACAAACTCGGTATACTGTATATATTAATTGACTGCTTGACTTTTCTTACGGATCCTTGATTTGATTGTTTGTTGATGTCGAATTTCTGAAAGAATTTAAGGAGTTTTGAAATAGTATGCCTTTCAGAAAAAGAATTAATCGTTCTCAATATTCAAAGGCTTCCAAGACGATGAGGCTTCGCTATAACCATCAACAAGTCGCAGGCACAGAATAACACACTTGACCTCAGGATAGCCGCTTCTTATATGGACACCTGAATGACGCTTGCTCTCGCGCACCAGCCCTGACTCTCTATTTATTTTGGCTCCCAAAGGCAAAACAACCAACTTTTTCATAATTTTTTGGCCTTCATATTCATTCTAGGCAACCATAAAATATCATCGTCGTAATTTAATTTTTCCTTCCTGATTTCGTTTTATTTGGGGCAGTGTCTTAATATAAAAGAGAAATGCCCGACTAAAACTAATCACGAAATCTCGGGAAATAAGAAGTTTATACTTGCAGGCGATTTTATCTATTCCGACTTTAACGCGGACGAAGTCGCGGGCAACAGCTAGTATTTTAATAAACAAGGTTATCAAGTTTTAGGCCGGAAGTCATTAGGTCGTCATAAACAACAAATAAACGAAGCATTTGTGCTCCAAAAATTGATGCGACTTTACGGAATGCATATAATTATAACAGCAGACAACTGAGCGAATTTATAACGTAATGTCCTTTTTATAAGTCCGTTATGATGCCTTCATCCCCAATCCATAACAAAGGAGGAATTTTCATGATTTTCACCGAAAGTCACCCAAATGGGTGGATTTACAGTTGCGTGCACACTTAGTGCCAAACGTTCATGATTTTCACCGAAAATCACACAAATGGCTGGATTTACAGTTTCGTGCAACCCGATGCCATAGAGAAGAAATAAGACAATAAAACGATCCTTTTGCACGACAATGCCCGCCCACACGTCTCCCGTAAAACCACCATGATGTTATTTAGAAATTCTGGTGGGAAATCTGGGAACATCCTGCCTACAGCCCAGATTTTCACCATGTGAATAACACATTTTAGGGCCGCTCAAGAGGACACTGAAAGGGAAACGTTTCAATTCGGACCAAAACCTGAAGGATGCAGTGAAAGTCATTTTTTCAAAAAACAACCACAGTCTTTCTACGCAAAAGGAATTCTGTGTAAACGATGGGGCCAGTGCCTCAATAAACATGGTTATTACTTTTATGTTTCAAATAAAGGTATTATATATCCACTTATCATTTGGGCAAACCTTAAGTCTGTTTCACAATTAAATCGCCCGCATTATTCCCAGAGGAACCTCCAAGGATCTGTATACTAATGCTTCCGCTTGCAAAGCGCGCGATTTAACAAATTCCGTTTCCATTTCACAATTAAACCGCGGCCGCATTAACTGTCTTCGGATTGGTTCATTCCCAAACTAGACCAACGTCAAGGCTACACAAAATTGTCATCTCGCAGCACCTTCGTCGCATTCATAGGCGAAGGCTGTTTTTGAGCGCAATATTTTTAAAATTACGTACATTCCAGATGCGAACTTCACGTCGATGGTGTGTTTTCTCCCAATATGCGAACAAAGATGCGCCGATATCTGACGCTTTCTGATTGGTAGAAGCAGTTGCGGATCCGCTAAATTTCAGAACCACCTTGAATTGAAAATTTCGCCCGCAAAGTAATTGTGGACAACAATGCGGGCGAATTCCACTAATTGTGAACCGGCAATCTGGGCGGAAAATCTTCGTCTTAAGTTGCTGGCTCCGCATCTGCATGTTTTTCGCCCGCAAACTGTAATTGTGAAACGGGCTTTATACTTATTTAGAAAGAGACTTTCCTTTCTAAAATATAATCTATAATATCCAATATTCTCCTAAAATTCTCTACTCTTTCTATATTCAATGACATTTCCCTACATAATTGAGGATCATAAGCTACATCTGTGATTTCAAATCAATTTTATTAAGAAAACCTATGGATATACACTTATTTTCCAGGAAAATTGGATCATACATGTATCTTCCAATCAATCTTTTCTAATATACGTATGTTTAGATGTATTTTCATTTATATCGTAAATTTAAAATTTCTTGAACGCCTTTAATTATTTAAGTTTCATGATTTTGATTTTTTAAAATGTAATGTTCACTAACGTTTTGTTTTTTTTAAAGGGGACTGATACCTTTTATTTTCGTTAAAAGAAGTCTAATTTTGCTGCATTTCACTAAAAGCTCGTAGAAGGAAAATTAAGGATTCAGGGAAAATTCAAAATCTTGTGGGTGGGCTGGGTGGTTCTCCATTAGGAACGACATTGTTTAATGGAAACATACGGAAATTACTGATATTCGAATTCTTTGCTTATGAGTCTATTCGTGAATTCAGTATTATCTAAAATTTTTAATGCTACACTTTGGCAGTAGATGTCAGTAAATGTTTTAAAGATAAAATATTCTTTTTGGTTTTATATTTAACTCTAAATTTATATTTATCATTGTAGTCTTGAAAAAATTAATATTCAGATTAGCTAAACAAAAAGAAAAATTTTTTTGTAAATATTAATTAATATAAGCTGCTCATAAACCAATTTTACTGGCTTTTATGTCACTGATGAAAAAAAATATCTTGAAAATTTTAGAAAAATTTCCATTTTTAATGAAATCTTCTCCTATTATAAATATGATATTTTTTCATACATAATATAATAGAGCTACCTTCACTAAGGTCAAAGAACTAAATTTGTTCATAGGTGGCAATGTTTTAAAAAAAAAATCTTTAATATTTTTTTTACTTTTTTTAAACCACTGATGAGTCCAATATTAAGAGGAGAATAAGAATTCAATTTAACAGTTTAATAGAATTTACCTCTTATATTGAATGAATTTTTTTCCCTTTTGTGCGAAAAAAAAAGTTGCAATCACAAAAGTGTAACATTGTTTAATTTATTTTCAGCGCTTTGAAAATAGATATAAATATAGACCTTCTATCTCATAAATTGTTCTAGCTAGTCATGTGTGAAGACCAAATTATGATTATTATTATGAAATTTTTTGGGTGGTCTTCACGTAGGAGGGCAACCCCAGCAACAGAAATTGCTGTTTCAAAGCGCGTTTGTTCTCGTTACTGCGAAAACTTTTAAGGAAAAATAATCATTTCTTGCCGCCGTAAAATAATTATTTCATAAATAGCTTCAAGAAATGAGAGAGAGGGTGAAAAACACATGGGTCATAAAAAGTAAGACTCAATTACAATGTTCAACACTTATTTTGTTTTTGTGATCACAAGCCCATTAATGACAGTTCTTAAATGTGTTGCTTTCATGTTGCTACACTTATCCTTCCTCTGACGAAGGATTCCATTTTCCCGGGTTTAAGAACATCAAAAACCTTTCCTTCCTGTAATGAATTTTACCTTTTTTTCTTGTTTATCATTTTTTTTTTATCTTGTGCCGGTTGCGCGGCTTTTATCTCTCACGCGAAGACAAAAGAAAAATCGTTTAAAATTATTCCCCAAAGAGACGCGTTTGTGTCATGTTAATTCAATCATGCAACGAAAAAAAAAGAATTAATTAACACGGCAAAATCGTTATGAAGCCTTTTCAAAGAGTTCTGTCATTATATTAGAAGCCGGTATTAGATTTTATTATCGAAATACGCGAGAAAAACATGCAAGTAAGCGTTTATGACTTAAGCGGAGGGACGTTGAAGGAAAAAATTTACCTAGGAGTGGCTAAAGGTGCATTACCTTTTTTAATGATATTTTCTAATGGAGAAATTGTAGCTATTTTTTTAAATTAAAATAAAATCACATATATACAAGATTAATGATTCCTGTATTCATAAAACTTGTTGTTGTGACGTTTAACTAATTTTTAATTAAAAAATCAACACCCTTGCTAATGTTATTCACTCAGACATATCTCTGATAATTACTTCAATTATTTATATAATATGAATATGGTATGAATATAACCTACAAATGCTAGTAATGTCGTAACTCATAGAATAATTACACCCAAACTCTTCTACTTCTATTAGAAAATACGGTCTAAATAAATGTCTTCTCTGACATGAAGAAAAAAGCAAATGAAACAGAGATTGGTTTTATTTGCATGTTTCCTAAGAGCTATCGGTAATTTACATCATGCAAAATGTGAAGTACTGTCAAAAATATAAGGAAATGTCAACTGTAATAAAATGTATTGTAGGGAATAATTTTAATATATTTAGTACGATAAGTCACCGAATTTCTATACCTATAATACAGGGTTGGGACACATTAATATAACCACCTGCTAGTATCTGGAATATCCAACTTTAGCGGCAAGCACAGCTGCTAGTCGACGTGGCGGAGAGTTCAATAAGTCCTCGGAAGGTGGTTGCAGGTATCTGGGACCATTCGGCGATCAGTGCATCCCGTAATTCCATCACCGTGCGTGGTGGAGGGTCCAGCTTGCGGACATGGCGATCGAGATGGTCCCACAAATATTCAATGGGGTTGGTCCGGGGAGCTTGGTGGCCATGGGAGTAGCTTGAATTCATCCTCATGCTCCTCGAACCAGTCGTGGACAATTTTGGCAGTATGGCAGGGAGAATTGTGCTGTTGAAAGGTGCCATCACCCTGAGGAAATACTGTCGACATGAACGGGTGTTGTCACGTGTCAATGTGTGGACAGAATGGGATCGGGAAAGGTTTAATTTGGAAAAATAAAATATATTTTTTACGGAGTAATTTTACACGCAGTGGAATTGAATAAATGAAATAGAGTCAAATGAGTTCTTATCATTAGCTCTTATAGTCAAAGTCTTGGAACGTGAGGGCCGCATTTATTGAAGACTGAATAATGCGTTCGCAAATTGGTAGAAGAAGCAAAAGTCTGATATTAGGAGTTTTGATGAGATCCCCTCAGAAGGAACTGCGTAATCGAGTCGAGGTAGTGACGTCGGCGCTGAACGAAAAATCGCTGCCTACCTTTTGGTGACGTCGATCGACGTTGTTGCAGACGAAGTCGGGAGAATCCGGGTGATTAATCGCTGAGAAGCAAGATGTTTGATGTCGGCAGTAGAAGGTAGGGCGACGATACCTGCGTAACAGGACGACAAGTATCACGCTGAAACACAAGGAAGCTGCTGACGAAAGGAGCTGATATCGCACACAAATGATAATAGAAAAACTCACAAACATCTCGCAGAATAAACAATACGTCGAACACAACACACTGGGTTCAAATAAACGTGTTTAAATATTAATTGACGCTCCGGAAAGCACTTCGGAAACAAACCACAAAACACTTTCGTTATAACTATATAACTTTCACTGAGCACTAAATGCACCTTAACACTTCAGGGGCTAAGAAGAATTCACATCATCAAAGCACTATAATAATTTTGTAATGGACACAAAAATTAATACCACTAAGACATAAAATCATATGTCGATATGATTAATGCAACATATGCACTGGGCAAGTAAATATCACAAATGTACACACACACACACACACACTCTATTCCGTAGCACTACACTGAAGACAATTGTAAGCAGAGCACAAAAGAGAAATTCCAACGATGTATTCTGTAAGTTTCTGGCGTGACGGGACTCCCCTCGAGTCGAGTAATTATTCGTCCCGGCGCTCAGAAGAAGACATCTCCTGAAGAAAAATTAAGAACAGAATACACAATTGGCAGCTAACAGTAGAATCTATCGACAAGTCGAAATATTCCTTATCGATATAGAACAATTAAAGTCCTTTATCAGAAAAAGTTCCGCAGGTGCTAATCCGTGCAAAAGAAGTACGGTCGTTTGAGTTCAAAAAGTCAAAGACACGTTCGGCGTGGGCGATTATTGGATGCGGGTATCTAGTACAGAGGGTAGATTATCGCACCTACTCCTACGAGGGAGTTTTGCGCCATCCCAGTAAATAACGACTGCTACGAGTTGACAGTAGCAGCCGGGACCGACGGCTTAACGTGCCCTCCGAAGCACGGGGGGTTTCATGATAGAAGAGCTGCTGGGGATAAACGAACCAGAGGCTGTCACCAACTGCTGGAAAACCAGCTATGGTCAATCGGCAAATGGGTCAGACCAAAGTCCCCCAACAGCCGCGCCCCAAATAGCTGTTTGGATGCGGGTAGAGCACATAGTAAAAAGTTCGTTCGCTGGTGGAAAATTCCTCCCGTTCCTACGTCGAAAAATTGTGATATAGAAAAAGGAAAAATTCCCATCCAAGGAGTGTTAGATTCAGAGTCCAATTCGGCGTTAACGAACACAATTCTGACTGAACGAACGTCTATTAATGTGTCGCAACTTAGAAACGTTAGATGGCTGAAAGCGGCAACTACTACCTGTTGGTACAGTCGTCTCGGAGATTCGCTGTACGTGGCTCCGTTGCTTTCTGCTTGCTCGTATGCTGCTGACACGCCTATTGGCCCCACTGTTCATTTGCTGTGTCAGTTGCTCAACAGTGTCACGCCGATTAGTCTTGGCCAGGCGTCGTAACCGACGCTCGCATCTAGGAACGATGGCCCGTGGGGCCCCACAGTTACCTCTTCAGTTGCTCGAAACTGTCTACTTCGTCCAATCGCGATACACCTTCACAAAGGCAGCCCTAGAGCAGTTCACAAAGGTGGCCGTTTCTAAGGCCCCCCCGTGGCCCGATAGCCAATGATCATCCCCTTTTAGACTGCTCATGACGGCGACAATTGCTGTGTTAACGGATGCTACTACACGTCTGCTGTTGTCAGCTTTTAATGATATGCAATGATTTTTCATCCGCATATCATGGGACATTCCAACATGTTCGAGGAGAGGTGGTCATATTCATGTGTCCCGACCTTGCATATTGGATGGATACTTTTTTTGAGGGAGCCCAAATTCACCGTCAAGTTCTGCGAATATATTTGGCATATAAAATTCATTAATGACTCAATGTCTTCATGATAATATGGAATACAATCAAAATGCACCACTACACGGGTCTCCCTTATATTCAGTAAAATAAGCACACCTACAAGTAATTAGTTACTTTGAAAGTTCTAATAAATGCTTATGTGCACATTTCATTGCTAGATAGTAGTAGCTAAGCACCGTAGTAGCAGTTTGTGTCGAACTTGGCTGCGAAAAATGTATCGTAAGCCAGACGTATATCAGTGGCAAAAAAGGGTCATAGCATTTGGACGGGCAATAGGATTTCCCCTGCAAGAAGTAGCTACCTTTGCCGGAGTATCAAAGCGCGAATTCAAAAAATGGTCCACAGCACGTCAGGTGTCAACAACCATCGAAACTGTGGTCGGAAGTCAGTGCTGACTGAACGGGACCAAAGACGAATATCGCGCCTGGTCATAGACAACCGCTTTCAAACCAAGTAAGAACTACTGCAGGAAGTTAATAATGGTCCGCATAGACAAGTTTGTGAAAGAATCATAAGGAGGCAACTGCATAACATGGACACCTGGAGCGGTTACCTCGCAAGCGTCCGATGGTCACTCCAGCTCACAAGAAAGTTCGTGTAAAGTGGTGCAAGCGATATCAGAACTGGACTATAGACAACTGAAAACGCGTCAATTGGTCGGATGAATCGAAGTTTTGTCTTTATTCGTATGACGCTCGGCGTTCTGTTCTTAGAAGAAGCAATGAAGCCTTTCACCCTGATTGTGTCCAAGGAGTGATGCAGGAGGGTGGTCGCTCTGCAATGCTGTGGGCAAGTATTCAGTACAATGAACAGCGACCTCTCGTTCAAGTTAGCAATAGGGTTAACCAGCATCACTATCGTTACATTCTGGATGGAGAACTGCTGCCTTTTACGGATCACATCAAGGATATCTATGACATTCAAATCTCAGACAAAGTCTGGCTAAATGGCCTCACAGCTTACGCTGGCCAGCAGCTGGATTCGAACCCGCGGTTATTCGTTTCCAGCGCGGCACCATACCCGGTTGGCCACCCGGGCAGGCAGGCAAGGATATCTATGATCTGGACGATGTCTACTATCAAGAAGATAACTGCAGGATCCGTGGAGGAGTGTTCGACTGGCAAGATCAGACCGTGCAGCATCTCGATTGGCCCGCCAAATCCCCAGATCTGAACTCAAGACAGAATTTGTGTGATCAGATGGAGTAACAGTTTTGATGTATTGACGAATTTTATTGTCATATATATATATATATGAATTAAATATTAAAATATTAAAAAAATATTTCTATTTCTATTAAAACGTGTTAAGCGGAAGAATCGCCATCCCATTAACACCGCCGAACTGCGGGATAAATTGCACGCATCATGATTAGATAAGGATGATCTAAAGACAATCGTATAATCAATGCCCAATCGCATTAAAGCTGTACTTAAAGCGAAGGGATATGCAATGCACTACTTATGAAGTTTTTTTTTTCATTGAGGTTAAAAAATCCATCATTAGAGATATTATTTAATCTCTACTTCAAATACGTGTAAATAATGTTTTATTTTATTACTTTAGGGGTAGTTTATTATAGCAAAGCCGTTAGCCAGTTTTCGTTTAAATTTTAGTTTTTCTCGGAGAATATGATCGCTTGATAAGATCATACAAACGCTTGTTAAAACAAATACATATTTGCTTTATAAAATCAATATTATCATCATATATTATTAAAAAAGAACTAAATCTATACGAAATCTATTTCAGTATTAAAGCAATGGGTATGGGTCATTAATTAATAATTTCAAGATTTTTTCCTGTAATGTCGATATTACTGATGTGAATAGGAAAACACTAATTATAGTATTTTTTGTTGAATTACGATATATCATTCCAATTTCCATCAAATTGAGAAACATTTTTTGTCATATATTTCTTGACATTGAAAAATTACTATATTGCTAATTTTACAATCACAAATTCATAAATTTGTGGATATATGCCTTCGCGAGGAGAATACAAAGTTGAAGGCAATTTATAGGTGAGAACAGCCAATCAGAGACGAGTTAATTTATAAAACGGTGAACCATTAAAAGAGGGGAAGAAACAACCAATCATAAAGTAGGATAAAAGAACCAATAAAAGTAAAAAAGTAAAAATAGAAAAAGAAAAGGGAACAAGTCATTTTATATATTTCAGCAGAGAGGACCATTCTGTTAGATAAAGTAGGCCTCGATCTGAGTTGAGAAGTCGATTGAGCGAACTTCTGATAATTTCAAGAGATTCTAAAACAATTTAACATTTTCGAGTCCTCTTCGAAATGTAGAATCTTGTGGTCGTCCATGTTCGGATGATGACCCGTATCAAGTAATTGCTATGCATAACAAGATGTGTCCGGTTTGTAATTTCTGATACATGCGAAATGCTCCTTATTCTGGTCTGTCCGATGTGATAGTGGCCACCCGAGGAGCATTTTATTTCGTAGATACCTGATCTGTTAATAGCCAGGATCTTATCTTTGACTGAGCCCAATAAATTTCTTAAGCACCATCTTTCGCCCTGATTACGGTGGCGATTCGTCTCGACATGCACTCAACAAGACACCGGAAGCCATGCGAACCCACGATCCCTGAACAAACTCCCACGAAGATTTGATGGAGAGGGTCTGAGGCTCGAACATCTCTCTCGATGTGCTCAATGGGACTGAGGTCAGGTGAGCGAGGTTCCGTCTATGGAATGTTCTCCAACCAACGGATACAATTCGGGGGCGACGGCAAGGTGCATTGTCTTGTGGCAGGAAGAGGTCTCCATCGAGATGCTGAAGATGTGCAAACAGGAGGAGATGATCGTCAAGGAATATCCTAAAATGGTCCCGTTTTAGTCCAAGTAAACAGTCCCCACTTGAGAATGTTACCTCAACCAATTTGAAGAGTACCCTACTGGCAAGAAGGGCCCATCGCTTCATGTGGTTTACGTCGTATTCGTACTCTCCTCTCGGCATATACCAACATGAATCTTGAATCATCAGCCCAGGCAACCTTTTTGCCACATGTCTGGGGTCCAGTGGCGACGTTTCCGTGCCGAAGCTACTCGTTGCGCACGCGCTGTGATGTTCAGTCAGCAGAAGAATCCGCGTGGGACGATGGCTTCTGTACCCCTTAGCGAGGAGATGCTCAGGATGACGTGGCTGCTTACATGTTTATGTGCACCAGCGTTAAATTGCCGAGTAATCTGTTGGACTGTGGACCTATAGCCGACGACGACCAGGGAATATTTTTCTAGAAAAAAATCTTCCAGGGAATACTTTCTGAATCGTCCTGAATGATATAGAAATACAAAAACTGGTGCCCCGTTTGAAAGGTGCTTTAATAAATGGTGAAAATCACCTAGGAAATTAGTATAAAGTATGTAAAATTCAATGGAAATAAATATTTAAAAAATTAATTTTAATGGTCAATGAAAACTTAATTCCCATATTATTGCTTTCTCTTATTTTAAATAGTACAATGATTTATATAGTAAAATTGTACTTATATCATAAGACGTCATAATAGTGCTCCCAATGCTGATTTGCTTAAGTACTCCTGGTTAAATTCATACTCTTAACAAAAACACCTAGAGTGATCAGTTAATCAGTTAAAGCGTTGTATTTCAGTTAGTGATTCCCCTGTTTTTAATAGTAATAATATGTGCTGGCGACATTCTTCCAGTAGTTGATTAAGTCGTTCAGTAATTAATTTTTCAGCAAGGAACAGAGATTTTTAACGATAATATTACACACTAAAGTTCGGTGTAATTGTTTAATGATGGAAAATTTAAATGTCACTGAATATATTTTTTTTTATGATTAGTGATTGACTTTCGTTGATTTAACTAGTTTAAAAATAAAAGTAACGCCAAATGATGTTATGTTATTTATTTGAACTTCAAAAAATATTACCGTGCAAAAAATAATATTAAAAATATTACTTGACATATGTTCTTTGAAG
Organism: Rhysida immarginata; assembly: GCA_023313115.1. Taxonomy (NCBI): domain Eukaryota; kingdom Metazoa; phylum Arthropoda; class Chilopoda; order Scolopendromorpha; family Scolopendridae; genus Rhysida; species Rhysida immarginata. Next base: position 385,777 of record JAHWFO010115002.1, read on the forward strand.
GCTCCAGTAAGGATTTTGCTCCTAATAAGCTCAGAGATTGGTTGTCAGACGTAATTTGGGCAAAACCGAGGGTTCCGAGACGAAGCACGCTTTTCGCAATTAGCATGAAGCCATGAATCTATGTGTTTCCCCTTGACAACCGACTCGAAATTACTGACTAATGGGAGCAAGGAGGGAATCGTTCCACGCAGCGGAAGCTGGTTACACCATGCGTTGTCTGCCAAAAAAAGAAGAAATGATTATGGAAAGAAAATGCCCCTGTGGTTTCAAAAGAACCTTGCTACTACTGCTCTTTTGTCATTATCATTTTATAAAAGAAATGCGATTATTCACCAAATCGATCCATACAAATAATTGATTTGTTTCGAATTTTTCTTACAATGTTTAAGCTGATCTACAGAATTTCTAATATGAATACACTGGTTTTATTGGTTTGTATATCCTATACATGTATAATCAATCATTTTTATTGTTTATTAATTTTTTTTATATTAATAAGAAAGAATAAAAATGAACTTATTGGCGTGGAAGTGTCGGTATAGGAAAACCTCCTATCACAAAGGAACATTCGAGATATGGAACGCGGCGAATACAGGCAATAACCACTTAGTGTACCATTCAAATGATCTCAGTCGTGGGTTTATAATTGTTTTATTTACTAATTTATCAAAGGATTTTACTCGTAGTGAAAGATCAAAGTTGCATTTTCTTATGTTTGATCCACTTCATCTGAAATCATCGAAAAATCTCATGTACCGTAAAAAATTATTACAAAAAAAATTATTATAATTGAATGCCTGTACCCCTTAGATGTTTTTTACATGTAAAATATTTCTATTTTTGTACAAAAATTTTATAACTTAATTTTCCATACAAAAAGCTAAATGTTTTCTCGTTTATTGAATACTTGTGGAAAGGAATCATAGAGAGGCAATATTAATTACATTGTTGTTTTATTACGAGGGTGAATCAAATAGTAATTTGCACTCTGAAATAATAAAAACAGATGTAAGTTAAGATCCCATACACACTTTCTGAGGAAACGTCGACCATTTATTTCACTTTTCTACATAATCACCCAACAATTTTTAACCACTTGTCTAAACGTGACGCTGCGATAAAAATCCGCCCCAGCGTTTCTCAACCATGTCAGCACTGCGTCTTTGACGTCGTCATCAGCGTGGTCACATTTCATTTTCCTCCCAGGTCACATTTCATTTTCCCGAATAGTCGCATGGGGCTAAGTCGAGGCTGTATGATACATGCTGCCACACCTCCCAGTTAAACATTGACGGCAGTTCCTGAGTAACGCGAGCTGTGTGTTGTGTGGCATTGTCGTGCAGAAGAATGATCCCCTTGCTCAATTTCCCCCGCCGTTTTCCTTTATCGCTTTTCTCAGATTTCGGAGCTTCTGGCAATACGAGGCTGCGTTGAATGTCGTTCCTTTTTTCCATAAATTCCGTTTACACGAAACCTTCACAGTCAAAGGAAACAGTCCCCATGACTTTCCTCACAGATGGAACAATCTTGAACTTCTTTGTGGGTGGGGAGTTCCCGTGCTTCCATTCCATAGACGACCGCTTGGTTTCAGGGATGAAGTGGTGAAACCAGGATTCGTATTCCGTGATGATTCGACGCAAAAACAGGTCTCTTTCGGTGGAATATCTTTGCAGGAGAGTCAAAGACGACAGAAAATGTTGATTCTTGTGATGATCCGTGACCTGTCGTGGATCCCACTTGGCACACTATTTCCTGAATCCAAGCTCGTCGTGAATAATCGAGTGCACACTCCCATGAAACGCTAAGCATTCTGGCGAATTCTTTAATTCTGATTCGTCGATTGTCCAGAATCATGTCATTATCGCGGGCAATGTGCTCGGGAGTGTTGGACATGAATGGTCTTCCTCCGCGATATTCGTCCGTCAAAACTGAGCGCCCATTTTCGAACTGCTGGCAGGACGAGAAATCACATTATCCCCGTAGACACTGCAAATTTCGTTATGGATTTCAGTATAATTTAAGCCTTTCGCCCACAAAAAATGGATTATTCCGCGAATCTCCAACTTGGAGTGTACAACCAGTTGCTGCGCCATCACAACAATACTCTTGCGTACGCAGTAAACGCGTGACAGTTTTTATTTTGATTAATTATTTTTGTTTATAACTATTATTTATTGTATTCCAGGGTTCTTGTGTCTCGTCCTTCTCTTAATTTATATCCGTTCATTAATAAATTTAAACTAATTTAAATGCATAAATAAATGTAAATTTATAATTGACTTGAGGGAAACTTTGAGACGCAACCGCTCCAATTTCACACGGGAAGTGCAGGGAATTGATTATATGAGTAGACGAGACGACTTTACCACAAATGAAAGAGATATCTTTCATGTATGTTTTACTTAGATTGAATTGTTCCTCCCAATTGTAATTTCATGTATGTTGCACAATTCTCACAAGATTTGGGAGGAGTTAGTTTAAAAACCTGCCAAATCCCAGTTCCTGTGAGAGGAGACAGGCACAGTAAAGAGAGAGAGCGAAAGCAGACGACGGAAGAGAAACGAGGTCCAAAAGATGGAGCGTTAAGTAGTAAGAAAGAAAGAAAGAAAGAAAACATGTAGAGAGATTGGCGAAGTGAGAGTGGTTAGAGGAGAGACGAGGAGAGAGCCAATAGGAACAACGATATGAAATGAGTAGATCACTCATGAGCTGCTTTCAGCGCCACCAACACGTCCCCATTTGAAAGCCTGTCGGCTATTGCTTTGGTTGGCAAAAATTGGCCTTCATCGTATGTTTATGTTTGAAGTTTGCATAGACAAACACAGTAAAACTCAATGCCGATTTCTTGTCCAGCTTTAAACTGTAGTAATAGATATATTAAAGGTTCACCACTGACCTTTCACAGGTGTGTTTTTATCTTTCAGCGTCTTAGAATGTTTTTCTCATGTAAAAATCCTGGTCATCTTTTATATCGTGGTTGTTGATACATAAAAGATGTCGATATTCAACCATGTTACCGTCGTTTCAGTGATACCAGAATGATTGTTTATGAATAAATTATATACCGCATTTATTAAAAAGCATCTAAATTTGGGAGAGGTCGCTTATGAAATTTCAAACTACAAGCACGATGTTGGTGGGGGGGGGGGTGCTTTCTCAGCTGGCGACAAAGCGGATATAAAGTCATGGCGCTTTGGCTGGCGATGTTGTTCTGCCAACCACAGTAATGGCGCCTACACTAACAATAGAGATTAGTTCCACTTTTCGCCACCTTCAAATTGCCCCAAAGATGGCGGCCACATAAGCGATCTACTCATTTCATATCGTTGAATAGGAAGGAGAGAGATTGTGAAGAGGAGACGTGGAAAGGAGGAGAGAGAGAGAGAGAAGCGGAGAACAAGTTAGGTTTTCGATGACGAAGGACGAAAATCAAGAGTGCCGGTGTTTAGATGCGCTTCCAGGGAACTCGGAGCTAAGAGGTGCTTCTAGGCGGGCACGCGGGCAGCAGGTAAGAGAATTTATTCCTTATCAAAAACGAAAAGCTGTGAATAGGCTCCGCTGCCGTGTGTTCCGCGGGAACCCAGAAGAGTTCACCTCCCGAGCGCCACAAGGGGAAGGGCAGTCGACGACACCCGTGATATGGCACGATAAATCTTCGCCGCATGAAAAGCTGGGTGACAATGCGTTGTTAGGGAGGACTGCCAAAAGCCCTACGCCGTCCGGAAAAGAGGTTGTTTCGGGGAAGAATTTAGAGGCGTTGAGGAATGGGCAGGAGGCCGATAATTCGACGTTAGGCCTAGGCGACGAAGCTTTTATGTTCTCGTTGGTTGACGAAGACTGGTCGCTAAAGAAGAGGCAGTAGGCGCCCGTGAATAAGGATTGTTTCCGAGGACAGTCAGGAGGAAGCCAAGGAGACAATACGATAAGCAGGGACGATCTGCTTTGGATTCCTGCGTGCGAGCAGAAAAATTGGCTGGTGGAAAGAGATAGCAGCGTAAGCGCGCATATCACCGGTGAAAGTTGCGTAGCGCGTTGCGAAGCTCTTACTCTTACTTTTGATGGTGAGCGCAATGTGGAGTTAACATTTGATAATGCCCGAATTATTAATGTTGACCAGATATGGGTATTAAATTGGCTAGACGCGTTTACTGGCGTAGGCTGTAAGTCGCGCGTTCTTATTAGCAATTTGATTAATATCTATTTATTTTTGTTTCGTTATAACAGGACATCACACTGCGTCGCTTATCAGGAACGATAGTTTCAACATTCGAGTTCCAGTGATCCTCCCGCCAAAAGGATTACATGACGGGGTCACCGTTGTATAGTGGAGAGCTTTGGAAGGCCGCAGAAGTAGACGAGAATATTGCAAAAGAGTCGTGTGCAGCAAGCGAATATTTTAATGTACTTTGTAAAAAGAGTCAATAGACTAAAGTATCTTTCATTAATTATATTTAACGTTAAAATTTGAAGTTAATGTTTGACAGGCCAGGACGGTTGCTGAGTAGCCGTTTATGTGAATTATTTGTTTTTCATTGACTGTAATTCAAATTGGAATTTAATTATTTGTTGACTCTAATGCAAGTTAGAATATTAGTTCCAGGACTCTCATGTTAATTACAATTAATTTTACTTGTCTGACTGGCTAATTCTTACGGCAGGGTTTGTGTTGAATTTCCTTTTTGTAGTTTTCAATTTATGCACTGCAGAAATTTAAACAGGAAGTTCTGTTTAATATTTTATATAATCCTATTAGAATTATGCAGTTATTGTAATTAATTAATAACGCGAAAAAGCATCTAATGATAATTTATGCATTTTTATTTGTAATCTCATTGCGCATTTATGAATATCAATAAAACTAATTTTCATTTAGCTGACTTTGCTACACTTATCAAAACCCACACTGTTTCCCACTGATAGTTACGTTACAACAATGAATTAAGAACAGTGATATCAAGGTTCAAATTTGCAACAAACTTTATTTTTATTTTTAATACGCGTTTCGGTTTTAAACCATCTTCAGTTAAAAGTTATAAGATTTAAAATGTTAGCCATTTATAACCCCATGCTAATTAACATATAATGCTAATTGCGCCCATATGAGCACTCTTTCATCCCCAGTCAATCGTGGGAGAAATTGACATGGGTGGAGAGTAAATTACTAACAACTAAGTAAATCGAGAAATTTTTGAACAAATACTTAAGAGAATGTTATAAACATATAATTAATAAACAAACTGATTAATTAATGCCCTTAAATAACAAATTGTTAATCATCAATAATAAGCCATGTTAACAAACCAATAGGCAAGTGATTACATATGTAAATATGGATGGATTTAATGACATATATATACCCTTTATGTTTATGTAACCTTTACACACTTTGGGATAAATATAAACATACACGAATAAAAGCATAAGATGAGAACCAAAACTCTAACTTTTAGCCCAACGCTAAACAATGTTCTTAAGAAGTATTAACTGATAAACCAGGGGAAAACTCGAGCTGCTTCGAAAACCATAGACCTATTACATCGTTATCGATTTTCTCAAAAATCTTTTAGAAATTGTTTTTTAAGTGCCTAGCTGATTATACAGGGTGTTTTTGAATTGAGTACAGATTTTTCGGGAGATGATAGAAGAGGTCCTTAGAAGTATTTTTTGTCATATGAACATGGGGTCCCCGCAGCTCCGTTTACTTACAATACTGCATTGAACAATCAAATGACACCGGGACGCAGTGTGCGTTGGTAGGCCTAGATTATTTTATTTTTAATCAATTCAAAAACACCCTGTATATATTCCAGAAATTTGGTTAGTGAGTTCCAACATGGTTTTATGCCGGGTAAAAGTACGGAAACTGCCTGTTACGAGCTGACCGAGTACATAGCTGCTGAGATGGCTAACAACAAATACAATCTCTGACAATTAAGTTCGGTGAATGACGTCACACCCTAATCTGTGCGAGCTTTACGCGAGTAACAATGCATGTGAATATAAGCCCAGTCATTGTTTAAGCAAGTTCGGACAGGTCACGTTTGTGCGTGCAATGGTTTAGCAGATGCTCGTTTCTTCAGTTGAAGTTGTAGCGTGCGCACGTAACTGTGGATAATGGATCAAAGAGGAACACTGCCGTAATCATGCAACAGTTTCTGGCCAACAAAGGGGTCGTAACCATAGCTCTTTGACGCCTTACTCTACATTCCGTAGAGCGTTAAAGAGATTTATTCTATTGGATACGTCTTCTTAATATTAGGTTAGTTTTTTGGTGAAAGAGGGTTTAATTTTACTTGTTTATTGAGTTTAAATAAACAGATTTGATTTGTTACGACAGGTCTACTACGTGAATTTTGTTTGCGATATTATATAAACGATTTGGGTTGCTGAGTCTTATTAGTGGGTATACTGATCTTGCCTATTATTTTGTATGTGTATAAATTTGTTTTTTTGTATAGATATGGTTTTAATAGATTTGTGCTTATTGTAAGATTAAGTTCTGTGTACAGTTTCGTCTGGCCACATACACAATTTAGTAGTACAGTTTATTTATTAGATTTATAGTATTTATTTTTGGCAGTTTATTTTTCGTTTGTTTTTATTTTTTTTTTATTTTAACTAATAATTATACCTAACATTTTACTGTCGGGAATTTCTAGTCTGGTTTAATGATTTGTATTTCTTGGTTGGATAATTTGTGCCCCTGGGGTCGTGGACCATACACGACCCCATGGGGCACTTCTTCATTATTTTGTTTAAAAAAAATAATAAAAAAAAGGCAAACGCCTAACAATTATTTGGAATAACGAACAAACCAGTTTGCTTACAGCACTTCCACAGGCAAATCGCATTCATCGCACTGACAAGTTTCCGAATTAGTTTGCATCACTTGGACTGTCTCATAAAGCTATCCCAACTGCATGTAAAATGTACAGAATACTCCCAAACTTGCACAAACATGTTTGCCTAATCTGTGGTCTTTATTTCCCTTCTGTCAAACGCATGAAAATCCACAAAGCAGTTCATGGCAAGACTTCTAATTTCAATACTCCTATTACAACAATTGCAGTCTTAGATAATATTACCTACAAACAAGGAGAGATAGTTGGTGGGTTGGTTGGTTCATTAGAATTTTTGGCGTCGACTACTAAGGTCATTTTGCGCCTTTTACACAAATTATATCTGTAAGCACCCGGGACAAACACAAACATCCATGCCCACGGCGGGAATCGAACCCACGACCAGCTGGACTCGAGAACTAGAAAGCCGAGGCCCTAGCCCTCTCGGCCACCTGGCCGGCAAGGACAGATAGACTTGCAGTCATCTATTGAAGAAGATGATGATTTTTGTATGGCTTAGCGAATATGATATTTCTGACGTGTTCGTTCCTGAAGCAACCTCAAAAAAATAAGTCTGTAATAATTAAAGATTTGGATCTGTGGGCTACCTCACCATGGATTAATGAAGTGTAAATCTATATATATAAAGAAGGATGTTTGTGTGTGGGTGGGTCTGTTTGTATGTTTTTTATACAAATCTACAGTTTTATTCCGATCTTGATGAAATTTCGCATACTTGACCTTCGAAGCATGAGGAAGGTCACTGTCTATCTCATATTTCGGAAAAATAATAAATATCGATAAAAAATCGATATTCATGGTTATGGCAAGGCATATTAATGAGAAATATCTCATGACCAACAATGCAAGGCAAAGTTTGTACAACAATAGTTATCAACAATGGTATCAGCACGCAATTCACAAACACACTGCATGAACCAACAATATATATCTCATGACCAACAATGCAAGGCAAAGTTTGTGCAACAATAGGCCCATTGTGTTCGCATCAACAATGGTATCAACGCGCAATTCACCAATAACAATGAGCACAGAATGATGATG